>CM035443.1:116847172-116982172 GCA_020310875.1 Ceratopteris richardii | reverse complement strand
AGCGAGAGAGAGAGAGAGGGAGAAGAGAAATGGAGAGGGAGAGACATAAAGGAGGAAGAGGGGGAGGGAGAGAATTCCAATCACCATAACACATGTAGAAACAATCATCACAAAAGCGAGATTGATACAAAAGTAGGGAGGGATGAAGGGAGCGATGGAGGGAGGAAGGGAGCAATGGAGGGGAGAGAAAACAGGAGAGAGAGAGAGAGAGGGAGAGAGAGAGAGGAGGGGAGAGAGAAAGAGAGATCGTGAGAAAGAGAGAGAACACTCATAACAAGAGCTTTGAAGAGTGGAAAACTATGTTTGAACTTCCTTTAAAATATTTTTGTAGACTCACGAGTCATAGTAAGTGTGCATGGTGTTTTCGAAGGGAATCAACGCCTAGGTTTTCGTAAAAGAAATAGTGTACTGTCATTTCAAAACAGGATATTTGTGACCTTCAAAAATACTTATTTTGTTGAAACAAGGAAGAAATCTTTTCTTCTAAAACTTATGATTATATTTGGCACCCTTATCTATTGAATTATGTGTAATCCTTATAATTACATCTGGAGTGCCAAGCACATATCTAGAGAGTCCCCAAGAAATCATGTGAGCCAATAATCATGGTGATAGAGTATATCAACTCCTAGATGCAACACAAGAATTATAGCCCCTTCCTAGGACCAAACAACTGACTATGAGAGTCCACCAAAAATTGAATTGCTCTCTAGCCATGAGGAATCAACCTATGAAATTTTTCACAATGCAAAATGCGTCTCTAAGCTTTCCAGTAACCCATAGATCACTCCATTTAAACAATGTGAACTATTTCAATCTCCTTGCATAGGATACACCAAAATTTTCCCAACAGATAGCTTATAACTATGTGTGCCTCTTCACACACATGTTGGGGATATGTAGAGATAGACTAGAGAGGTTTCAAGCTCAATAGAAACAAGGATAAGTAACACTGGATAATAAGATTAAATAAAAAAATCTTAGAACAAGAGCTTCAAGTCGAACTATCTTGTGCATGGAAAAAAACTAAATAATGAGATATGGATAATAAAAATTCCAGCCTAAATGAAAAACTTCAACTAGCAGCAGCCTAGCTTAGCTAGGGGGTAGCTTAGACATGAAGCATACAATCCCAATGAGAGCCTAAAAGTGAACAAATGGAGCTTGAGGATGGCCAATACTTTCTTCCAAGCTATTCATTATTTAATGCTCCAAAAGTTGGCATACAATCTGAATTGAAATCATACCTCCAAGATCCCCCACTTTTCTCAATCAAGGTAGACCGAATTTTGAGCTGAAAAACTCGTGGAGAAGTGGTTGTAAGACTTTACCAAAAAGTGAAATGATGTGGCACTATATTTAATCTTTGTTCACACACTTTAGTTTGTATATTTCTAACACTTCCCCTCAAGCTCAATTTTTACTCTCCATTGATCTCCTTCATGTTGAGGTTGATCTTGAACTTCTCCAACTTGCTTGCATCCATGAATTTGGTCATGATATTTGCTAGTTGCTCTTGTGTGTTGATGTACTTGATTTCCACTTTGTTTGCTAGTATGTTGTCTCTGATGAAGTGATAATGTATCTCTATGTGCTTGCTTCTTGCATGGAACATAGGGTTGCATGCTAGATGAATGCTTAATATGTTATGTCTGAATAGAGTAAACTCTTTCACCTCCACATCCAAGTCTTTGAAGAGCTTCTTGAGCCACATGATCTCACATGTAGCAAGTGCTAAGGCTCTATACTTAGCCTTAGTAGATGATAATGCAATATTATCTTGTTTCTTGGACATCCATGACATGACTCTTTGACCCAGCATGAAGATATAGACAGATGTGCTGCTCCTTTTATCCTCCTTTGAACTAGCGCGATCACTATCACTAAAGCCTTGAGGTTTTAATCCATCTCCATAAGGGTAGTACAACCCTTGGTTGATAGTGTGCTTGATGTATGTGAGAACTCTCTTGGCTGCATTGATATGAACATCAGTTGGTGAATTCAAAAATTGAGAAAGAGCTCCTACAACATAAGTTAGGTCTTGTGTTGGTAGCATAATTAAGGCTTAAGAGGCTCCCCATCATCCGCAAATAACTTAGTGTCTGGATCCACATGTTGTGTGAGTGGCTTACATCCATTCGTACCATACTTATGAATTACATCTAGCAAGTATTTCCTTTGAGCTAGTTAAACACCATTTTCTACATAAATAACTTTAACTCTAAGAAAATATTTCAGCACTACAAGATTTGAAATCTTGAATTCATTCCCAAGCTTAGCCTTTATCCATTTGATACTTGTTATAATCAAGTCATCCACATATATGCATGTGTAGACTACTAGTGCTCCTTCACTCTTGAGGTATAGAGAGGGATTTGCATAACTTGCCTTGTATCCACACTTGCACAATACTCCACAAGCCTTTGATTCCATGCCCTAGGAGCTTGCTTTAAACCATAAAACACTTTTCTAAGTTTACAAACAAAATCTAAATATTTAGGTTTTTCAAACCCTAATGGTTGAGTCATGTAGATTGTCTCTTGCAAATAACCATTAAGAAAATCATTCTTTACATCCAATTGATATATTTGCGACCTCCTAGATGTGGAAATGCTGATGATTGCCCTAATTATGTTCATCTTTACAATTGTTGTGAATGTTTCTTCATAGTCAATCCCATAGGATTGAATAAATACCTTTGCCACAAGCCTTGTTTTGTACTTAGCAATTGAACAATTAGAATTTGTCTCCCCTTTATAGACCCACTTCTTGCCAATTACCTTCATCCCTTATTATCTTGGAACTAGATTCCATGTGTTGTCTTCAAGGGCTTTGTATCTTTTTCCATAGTGTCTTGCTACTCCTTTGTGTATTTGGTCTCTTCATAGGTAGAAGGTTCATGGTCTTTAATAACCTTAGTCATGAAAGCATAATGTCTAGCAATATAAATATCCTAGAAAAGTCTTGAGATTTGATGTTCTACCCTTGTTGACCTCCTTTCTTCTCCTTTTGGTGGAATGAACCTTCTTTTTCTTGGTGCCTTGATCTTTGCTTTTGATGTAGCTCTCCCTTCAAACATAGGTTCTTCAAAGTCTTCAACTTCATGTCCATGTTCATCAAGCTCTACCAATCTTGACTTTAGTTTATTCACTGATTGATGGGATGAATCCATGCTTGAATGCCTTTTTATGCTTGGACCCTTGATTTCCAAGTTATCTTGAAACCTAGCTTCATATCTCCTCTCTACATCTTCAATATCTTCATCTTGTAATGGAAGTTTAGAAGCATACCATGGTTTGCGTTCATCAAACTCAATCTCTAGATACATTTAACTCCTTTGTATTAGGGTTGTAGCACTTGTAACATTTTTTCTCCATAGCATAACCAATAAACATACATCTTTCAGCCCTTGCATCCATCTTACCTCTCAGTTCTTGAGGCACATGTGTGTAGCAAACACACCCAAAGATTCTAATACGTGAAAGGCCTAGTCTCCTTCCATTACATGCCTCCTTTGGTGTCATCTCATGTATCTTTGATGTGGGCTACCTATACATCAAGTACACATCAATAGATATAACATCTTCCCAATATGTTAAAGGCACATTCATTCCATTTAACATACTCCTAGAAATTTCAGCAATATACCTATTCTTCCTCTCTACCACCACATTGTGTTGGGGACTGTTCCTGCAAGTGATTTGCCTCTTTATACCTTGGTCCTTCAAGAAATCTTAAAAATCATGGAGGAAGTACTCTCCCCGTCCATTTCACCTAAGGAATTTGATGTAGCAATATGTCTCCTTCTCAACCTCTGCCTTGAATCTTTTGAACACATCAAACACATATGATATTTTCAGTATACAATACAACCATACTTTTCTTGAGTAGTCATCAATCAAAGTTACAAAGTACATGTTACCTACAAGAGAGGGCTCTTTGGTTGACCCTCGCACATCTGTGTGCACAATGTCTAACACACCATAAGCTACATATCCACTCTTCTTGAAGGGCTACCTAGTAGGCTTGCCTAGCTGACAAGCTTCACACATTTCATGCAGCATTTGTATTGAGAAATGTGGTAAACCTCTTACCAGTTGAATCTTCTCCATGTGTTTCAACCTCTGAATGTTGATGTGGCCACACCTTTTGTGCCACAAATCCAAGTTGTAAATCTCCTTGTCTCCATAGGTGATGAACATTGTTGGAAGTGAGGTAGGCCCTTGGCTCATGTCACAGGTCCATGGTTCCATAGTTCCAATCATGTACAACATTAATTCCAGCAATCTTCCATATTGACAAAACATGAACATACCATAACTTAATCATAAAAATGATGAGATAAAGATAGAGAAAGAATAGACGACATGTGTAAGGTGTTACGTAAGCCATCGCTTACTCATAGTATCATATATACCAATGTTCAATGTACAATGTGGGGCCAAAACTCTCAACCACTCTATGTGATGAGAAATAGATGAATGAGTGAATGTACAATGTAACAAACATATTCAGATGTGTGGGTAGTAATCTGAATATACATGAGATGTGTGACCTTATAGGTTATAAAAGAGTGAATATGAGTGATTGAAAGAGGAAGGATCAGTGTGAAACTGATAGTCAACAAACCCTCGTCTGAACTTAGGCTATGGAAGACCCTAAGTCAGATACGTGTGTGAAAAGATCACATACTTAAAAAGAAGCATAGAATGCTAACAAGTTTGCTGCTAGAAATCCTCAAACTCATGTGAACACACCTTCTTAAACATCTCATCAAAATATGCATAAAGCATATACGTACTGTTTCTCTTGTACCTATGCCGAATAGGACTCCTTCTGATATGAACGCCACGGCCTCCATAAAATTTAAGTAGTACCTGGGCATTAAGAGAATATGTACTTGAATACTTAACATAAGATGTAAATCTTATGTTAACCACCATCCAATGTCTTTGAAGTAGCCCCACATCTTCTTGTAGAAGATAATCTTCAACCTAATACCTTCCTGTAGAAGACAATCTTCAAATATGTCTTTGAAGTAGCCTGAAATCTTCTTGTAGAAGACAATCTTCAACCTAATATCTTCCTGTAGAAGATAATCTTTAAATACATCATGTAGATGGTCGATCCTCACCATCAAGGTGCTAATGACCAAGTCTTCTTGCCATGAACAAGAGATAACCTCCTCTCCATGAGCTAGAGTGTGAGCACACCCTTCATCTTCTCCAAGAAGAATCATTAAGAAGAACTCCATAGCTGCTCCTCAACATGCTTCAAGTTAGCACCATGGCTGCCCCATGTGCTAGAAGAAACACCACCTCTATTGAGGTCCAAGCTCCAAGCTTGTGTTGAATATTAGGTGAAGGATGAATAGAAGTGACCCAAAGTGCTTCTTTTATACTTTTGTTTGTATCTTGAAAAGCACCATAAAGCACTAGCGATCGATTAAATCATATCGCATAAAAAAACTCTTCGCGAAATCTCTGTCATGAAGCTTTTCGCTATCCTAATTGTTGCCGCTCATTGCTTTGAAAAGCATGTAATAAAAGAAACTGTCGTGCGCGCTGTCGTAGCCAGGATTTGATCCCTAGTGGGAGATTTGGGAGGATAGCGACCTATCCACGCTACCAAGGCTCTAGTGTGTACAAAATGTGAGTTTGACAACTACACATCTTGTTACGCGGCCGTCACCTTGAGGGAGTATAAAAACTTGTACAGATCCTATAAACTCTGGATAGAATGGACCAATAGGAACATTGTTTTTCCAACAATCCCCCTTGCAATGTCATATTGGTACAACCCGAACTGCGTCTGTAATCTATCACAAGTTGCAAATTATTACAAGCTTCAAATAGCATGTCACAAGCTTCGAGCTTGTACTCCAGCACTTCAGAACTTGTTCTTCAAAAGTCTTCTTCAAAACTGAATTTGACTTTCCTTCAAAAATATGAACTTGCTGAATATGAACAATAATACTTGAGAAAAATATGCAAACTAGATATTCAATAGTGCTCTCATCAAGCAATCATTGCTTGACAACAAATATAGCATGTACTGACTCTGCACCTGCTATCTCCTGTTTTCAAAAACCTGAAAACATACACTATGATCCATATATTTGCATTTACCTTCCAAAAAGGTTTCTCAACGTACTTCTGCTGCGTCATGTAAATACACTAAACAAAATCAGGAACTGAATCCTGGAACCTGTGACTGTCAACTCACAACTTAGTGTATTATAAACACTGCTGGTTCATCTCTGACTGTACTCAACTCAAATCAACTCAACTCAATTGAAATCAACTGAAATCAACTTAAATAGGAGTCAAAAATCTATGATGTCATCATGTCTTCATCCTTTAAATCCTTCATACCTCTTTCCTTCAGAACCTGGTATAAACATATATGTGTGCACTTCTGAAATATACCTTTCTGAAACATCAAGCTTCTCTTCAATGGAACTCTGGAACCTTCTCCTGAACAGGAACATCCTAACAGGAACTTTCTCCAAATTCTTCTTCTTCCTTCTTCTTTCAAAGCTGGAACATAAAGAGAACTTGACAAAGGAAATATAGGAATACCTGAAATAGGAATACCTGTAGGTGTGACTCTTTATTCTTTTACATATGGCTGAAAGTAAGTCTTCATGTTTCATCACCACCCTGGATGACTTAACACTAGTATCCAGTATTCTTCAAAGTATATCAGACTTTATGAAATGTGGAACGTCTTCCTTCTTCAATAAATCTGATCTTTAGTAATCCATACTTGTATCTGAAACAAAAGTTTAGGATCCATAATCTTCTGTAACATAACAAGTATCTTCTTTTTCTCTGCAAGACAAATCTGATAGAATCTGAATCTTTGACTTACTTCTTCCAATGTTAAGAATCTTTACAAACAAAGGATAGACAACTGACTCATAAATACTCAAGATCTTCATGATCACAAGATCTATAAACTCTCCTGTGTAGAATCTGCTCTCATCAAACCTTCATGACTGAATGTTTGATTTAGTTATCTGAATGTCTCTAAGTGTCCATGCTTCTCAAAAAGTTGTAAAACTTTTCTTCAAACAAATCCTTCCTAAGAATTTGTGACTCCTACTTGAAACATAAGTGGACAAACTTCTCACCTTGAGATCTCCAAAAGCTGCAAGTTGATACTTCATAACTTTTATATTTTACCCGGGTGAAATGTGATAGTACCTGCTTGACTTTCTTTTGGCTAACTCTACTTCTTAATCAAGTGATAGGATATGATGGAACATCTTTTCGAATACAAACATGTATCCAAAAAAGTAGACAATCATAGAAAGTAGATTCTTCATTGACTTGTACATCAACAAGATTCTGAATTTTCTGAAGTTTTCTGAAAATACTGAATATGAGGTAACCTTTTCCAAACATGAAACCTCAACCCAAGTCTCCAACATCTGCTACAAAAAACTCTTTTACCTCAAGAGTGAGATAAAGAAGAAATATACTTCTCTGCAACTTGTCATATACCAAGTAGCTCTGTATTGACACTCCAAGAATTCTTTGAGGGAACATATAAGCTGCCCGCTTAAAAGCTTCAACATAACTCATACACATATGAGTGCTTTTGTTTCTCTCAATGCAATTCTTTGTCAAATCTACTAAATCATGACCAAGTGTAATGCAAAACAAGAAACTGCTTCTTCTTTAAACAAGAGGTTCTCGTAGACTTGACTTTAGGTGTAGAGGATAAATAGAAAAAGTATATGGAAAATATATGAGAAAAGGAAGTCTTACTTTTCTTTTGGAAATGATGGACTTTCTTCTTCTGCATCTTTCTTCCACCTGATGATGTCAACATCTTCAAACTTCTCTTCCATACCTTTTGTTCTCTTCGCCTTGAAGTAGCAAACACTCTTGACTTCTTCAACTGAACTTTTCTCTTCCTCTAATGCTAAGAGTAAGAGATAAAACAAACATGCTATATAAATGGAAGTGAATATAGAATCATGTTTTATCGTCTCCTCATATCTTTGAATCAAAGTTATGCTTCAAATGTCTGAAACGACTAAATTCACCAATCTTTTTTCTGAATGATGAATTACCCTTCTAGAGATACCTCTCTAGATCACAACAGAAAATTGGCTGAAAAAACTCATCCCATCTTTGCATTTGTCTTCTTAGATAAGCTTTCTTGCCATGAAAGAGATCTCTCAAAACTTGCAACAGAAAATTGGCTGAAAAATTCAACCAACTTGCAACAGAAAATTGGCTGAAAAAACTCATCCCATCTTTGCATTTGTCTTCTTAGATAAGCTTTCTTGCCATGAAAGAGATCTCTCAAAACTCTCTAGAAAAACCTCTAGATACCTGTTTTGATGTAGCCTTTAACTTTCAAATGATGAAAGTGTAAAAAGGCACTTGTTAAACGATAATACTTCTATCCAACTTTCGGAAGAGTATTATCGGGTCCTCGGGTTCTTGGGAGTGGTAGGGGTCTGTTAGACAGAGGCCCTGTACTATTTTCCCAATTCTTCACACAATCATAAATACGCCATCACGTCTTAGCACAGTGGGTGAGTCTGAATACTGACCACTCTTCGGCACGGTGAATATTAGGACTTTTAGACTGAATCTGCTATGGTAATGGAGCAGAAGTCCTGTTGTGACTTATAAATAATAGAATACGCACTTTTCAGTAATTGAATACTACTCAATATGACGATTCCATGTGACAGGTAAGTACACCGAACAATAATACATAGACAACTATAATCGGGATTACGCCAAACTTATCGTATACTGACTCAAGTCACAAATTCCTACGGCAATTGACAAACTTACCAATACTTCTGTTCACATACAGATCTTTACTGAATTCTCAGTGAATGCAGACTATTGTATCGAATCTGGTCACTTAACCGAAAAGATACTAAATGTAGATGATTAACTTTGACCTTACACAGTCTTTTGCAGGATGACAAACACACTATTTCACGACAGAAAAGATCCAGAATCGTATATAACTGATCATCAAACAGACTCACAACACAACACTACCGAATGGAAATCGGTTCAACAGGGAGAATAGCAGAATAGTTAGATACGAATAGAATAGAACAAAACTCAATGTACTTATCAATATCTCATACATAGTCTCAAAGTATGATGCTCGCAATCTCCCAAATTGATTCAATATAACAGACAGACAGAATACAATACGATACTTGCAATTTCCAAACACTTCAGTTCGAGATGTGATCAACCCTACTCGCTACAATGCCCAACAGAACAGAGACTCCTTCCGAAAAACTACTACTACTCCTCTTTACCGCTTTCCTTTATGCGCTTTAAATAGAAATCTGCTACAATGTTTTCGCGAATCCACTTTTTACGGCACCTGTCCGGGTTCATCCGTCCTGGTTCGGCGGCCCTCTAACACTGGCACGCACGGTGGACTCGAACCCGCAGGTGCAGTACTGTTGGTAATATCCTTTTGCCTGGGCTATCTCAATGTTCGCTTCCTTTACATGCATCCACAAAGGCTCTGGCTAAATGTTTAGCATGCCAATATCCTACTGGTGATTCAGCAAATATAAGCAGGCTCATTCCCCTATGCCCTTGAGGACCATATGCGTGCCTGGCCCTTCAACCCCGAATGTGTCACCGTACGTGATAGGTCTTCTCTTTCTCCAGAACTTCCTCAAACTCGTATAGCTGGTCTAGTTGCCTCTTCATGAAGTCCCGCTTTCTTATATGCTGTTGCCTCAAAAGCTCATGCTTTTTATACTCGTATTCTTCAGTTTCTCTCAGGCTCAGTTCAAAAGCGATCAATGTCTTCTTGCATTTTCGCCTGTTTTGGCTGTTGTTCTTCTTTACCCAGCTTTTTCTCAAGTTGTTCGCAGCGCTCTATATGCCCAAGTTGCAGCTCTTCCTTTTTGACTTGAATAGCTTCTTGAACATCTAAGCCATCCTGAAAAGCATGTCCATATATACATACAATAGGAGGCCAGACAATGATATGATTGTTAGCTGCCTCGAGATCAACAGAAGCTGTTCGTGAGTTAGCACAGACAACTTGACCTTGTGAATTGGCCTTGTCATGTGCTTTAATCGCTTCGTCTATGGAATCAAAGTACCCTCTGTGCTGTTGAATCCTCTTCTTCTTGAAAGTTTGTGCGTTTTTGTAGCGCTTTAGTTCCCATTTCAACTTGGATATGCCTGTGCTATGCTTGTTGAAAATATCCATGTCTTCTGCAGAAGCCATGTACCCATACAGTATCCTATCACCACCTGGCTGAAATATCCTTTTGCAGTGCCTGTCGGTCCATACCAGGGTTTGACTCCCCAATCCTTTCTGATCGCACTTGTTCTAGTGGCGGAACAAGTATAGCCAGCCATCTCCTGCGAAAAAGTGTCCAGCTATTTTGAACACGGCTATCCAACTGTTGTTTTAATAAATCTATGTCCACATTTGTCATCAATGTGGCATTTAGTTCTACACCCTCATCCTTTAATATCTGCTTTTCGAACTCCTGCAATACTTGTATTCTTGACTGCAAAAGTTCATTTTCGGCTTGCAGGTGAGCATTCAGGGTAGAAAAACTCGACATTTCGGTTTGAATTTGTGTTTGGATAGCTTGCTGCCACTGATTAAAGTCTTGGCCATACTTTTTTGCGGTGATCAATTCGGCCGTAATATGCTGGTTGTTTTGCTGTAACACCTGTATTACCGCTTCTTTATCATCCAATTCTTTTTGCATCTGTGTCATTACTGAGTTGGACTTAGTCATCGTGGCTAATAATAACTCGTTTTTGTGCTGAATCGCTTGTTCTTGTTGCCGTAAATATTGGGAAACGTCTTGGAGTTGGTTTTGCATCCTTATAACAAAATCGGGTTGGGGGACATCTGGTGCTTGCTCTGGACTGGCAGTTGGCAAGTTGTCTGCCATTCGTCTTCTAATGGACAGCCGAAATGGCGTCCCTACTGTCTGATTCTGTGCGCTGTTACCTGTGTGGAATAAAGATGCAGACGAGGTGGAGGGTTGGGCTTCTTCCTGAGGCTCTGTGTGGTGTTCTGAATTTATTTGATCATATTCACCGGGGTAAAAAGGGGGGGACCAGTGTAACTGTTTATCCTTTACAGATTGGACAAAATTAAATATAGCAGCTAAATAGGCTACTAGTCTGCTATTGGTGTGGGATCTTCTCTTATCCCCAACAATGATTTGTGCGTAGAGGTGGTCATAGAGCCAATGTGTCCAACTAACCGGACCTCCTGCTTTGGCATGCAATAGGGCGGAAAAATTTTCTTTCGACATTAAGTCGAATTTTACTAATAAACAAAGTTTTTCTAAATACCATTTAAATTGTTCTCGTCGGTGATAGGTGGCGTTTTTCAACATGTAATACCATCGGGGGCCTTCACAGTTGCCAAATTCCTTCTTTAGATCCTCATTTGAACATTTAAGATATCGGGCACCATCATAGATTGGTAGTTTAAATACGGCTGAGACGAGCTGGGGCGAAAATCGTACCTGATTGAGAATGAAACCGCTGGTTTGTCGCATGCTATGTAATTGGTCCTCTGCATCATCATTAGCAATCCACTGTTCCCACGATAATTGGGCAAACTGGAGGAGCCCTATCTTCTGTAGCCATTCTTTATTCTTTGGCAATTTGGTGTCGAGCTCGATTTTAAATTCGATGGAGAATTTATGCTGAGTTTTTTCTGATGCAGAAGTTACTGCATCATCTGGTTCATCTTGTAGAGTGGTATCTGTTGTTGTTACCACATAGGTCTGCGTATGGGCGCGCTTTCTGAATTGCCAGCGGAGAATATCAGATTCCGACATGCTTGGTGAAGGTCTACTGAAAAAATATACTAGAAGTTGCTAACAGGTGCTGAATCTTGAAGAATGCTAATTTAGAAAGCTATACTCTGTAAACACATTTTATAGACACCGGTGCTTGAACGGCCATTTGCTCTACTGATTGTATGTCAGTATGACATGACTCTTCCCTCCCTTGATAATATTTGTATCCGAATAAAAATCATTATGCCGCATGTTACATTGTCGATTGGTGCTAGACTGAACAAGACTTGTCATGTGCGAAAATGTGAGAAATCCAAAATTTGATTATCATATTCATACATTATGAATTTGGATGGGCGAATATACTCATTCGTCGATGAGACCTTCGAGGTACATACTCCTAGCCGATCTAAATGTTCGAGCTATCTTTTTCTTAAGGGTTTCTAATAGCTGTTTTAGCGTATCAGGCTCTAGAAGCTGGGCATCTATTCTAGCAGAGCTAAGTGCGATGGCTTCGGTGAGTACATTCTCGGCCTGGGTCTGCACAAAAGCTTCCTGTAGATAAAAATCATTGGCTAGTGCGACGTCCTTGGAAGTCTTCATTTCGTCTAGTTTGGTCTTTAGCTCTGCAATATACTCCTTTTGGTTGCGTATTTGGTTGTCTTGGCGTTCAAACTGCTGGGTTTGGAAATCCAGAGTTTTCTTCAGTGAATCTCGTTCTCTACGCGTCTTGTCGATATCCTTGAGGTATTGTCCTTCTCGTATCAGCTGGCGTTTTAGGATATTGTTTACTTCATTTGCGCATTCTTCGGCTCTCCGTAACTGTTCTTGGATTTGTTCGGTTTCTTTCTGCTGCTCCTGATTCTTGTGGATTGCTTCCTGCAATTGAATCTTTGTCTCTGCGATCAGTTCTTCGAGGGAGGCGTTGATATCTTCATTTTCGTGGAGGGTGGCCTTCAGGGCGCGGATTTCTTCATGCGCGGCGTGTAGGAGTCGATCTTTGGCTGTAAGTTGCTCAAGGGCTGCATCTCGTTGCTCTACTAAGGTTTGTTTTGCCGAAAATTTGGCTTGTAGCTCTGCTAACTGCGTCTGGAGCTGATGGTTCTCAATCTTTGTGGCTTTGATTTCTTCCTGGAGGGGGGTGATGTCTGCTTCCAGTACGTCAACCTTGTGTTGATATTCGGCCTTCAGGTTGTCCGTGGCTTCCTTAAATTGTATGGGCAGTTGGTGTGATAACTGCATGAGGAACTGTCCCATGGATGCTAGTTCTGAAAATACGGTGGGTGGTGGTGGTGGTTGACGAGGCTGAGAGGAGGTATCAGTGAGTAGGTTTTGGGAGTTTGGCGGAGAGTAGTTAGGGGAGGAAGAGGAGGAAGGTGTAGGTTCAGAACCGAGTCGGCGGGATGGTTCCGATGGGAGGTCAGGGTTGACAGGTGGGATGGGTAGAGCAGAGTCAATGGTGGTTACCTTTGCAACATTCTGTTGTTCGGCTTCTGTATGATTGATGGCCTCAATAAGTTCATCCAATGCTTTTGTGGCAGTTTCCGGTTCGTCCTGTTGATGCTCAGACTCCTTTTCGGTGGACAGTATCTCTGTATCTGCTCGGTTTTGTTGGTCTTGTTGCTCTGTCGAAGTGTCGTTGTGTATTGAAGTGGCGGTGTCGTGGTAAGTTTCTTCTTGCTGATCGTCTTCGGCGTCGTGTTTCTATCCGGCGGATCCTTGGACTTCACTTTCTGAAGAGCTGATCCTGATTCGCTTCGTGCGGAAATGTTGATTGATCTCTTCGTCGTCTTCTTCAGTTTCCTCGAGTGGTTGTGCTGATTCTTCGTGCCTGAGTGCTGGGCCTGTGGGTGGGGGTTGTGCAGCGAGAATGGTTGGGAAGAGGAAGGAGATGATGTGGGGAAGGCGAGAGCGCGGAGAGCTGCCTTTCTGGAGTTGTTTCACTATAGCGACGGATTCTTTATGGATTCGTTGGAAGAAATAAGAGGCAAAGTTTACAGGTTCGCGGGTGGCTAATTCTAGAGCGGAGTAGAAGGGGCGAGAGATACCGTAGGTTCGTTTTTGCAAGTTGAGGATTGCTACAAGAAACTGTAGGGCGGATCGTTCGGGTTCTGGGCGGCAGAGAATGGCATATTCGTTGGATGAGGAGCGGGGAAAGAGTGCGGTCATGCGAGCGATAGGGATGCTAGGGCCATTTTCGCGTCCTTGTGGGATGAGGCGGTAGGCTGCAGAGAAGGCTTGGAAGGTGATGACGGTCCTATATGGGAGAGAAGGGAAGACCCACTGTCGTTCGGTGACGGGGAATTGGGCGATGGCGTGGATGATTTGTGCGGAGAAGGGATGGGCTTCCACTGAGTGCCAAGGCAACTCAGCGAAGTTGGACAATGCTCTACAACGCAGGTATTCGCCGACGTCTGTCGGGATACCATCACGGAAAGCAGCGTAGTTGGCTAGTGCTTCCATGGTGTTTACAAGCACTCTTACAGATAACACAGAAGACAAGGGAATACGTATAGTCTCGAGAACACAATAGTGTTTAGGCGCAACCGAGGGGGTTAAATAAGGAGAACACGGTGAGAAATGGAAGGGGAATGGGTATCATTGTTCGGTGCGTGAAAGGTACTGTTTGCATGCTGGCGTGTGTGCTTGAGTGACCGGTAGGGAGAGGCGGCTAGTAACATAAAGATTCGTACAAAACACTACTAAGAAGGAAGAAAAGAAAAAAAAGAAAAACACAAAAATTTATACAAAACGCGGTTCGCCGCCGAATAATTTAATGCGTATTAGTACTGGGATAATACGGCCGCAGCTTCGACCCATTGATTACCTTTGGCAATGGATTTCCGGTCAACGTAGTCAACCGAAAAGTTGCCGGACCAACTTGTTCTGAAATCTTGAATGGACCGAACCAACGTAACTTGAATTTTCCTGCTGATCTGTTGGACTTCGCATTGTAGAAAAGAACAAGCTGTCCTACCGAAAATACTGAGGTCTTTAAATTGCGGTCATGTGTCCTGGCCTGTCTTAGTTGGATTTCTTTCATAGTTAAGAAACTGAGCCATCGGTGCTCATCTAATTCTCTAAGTGTTTCCAAGCGAAATACCAATGACTCTTCGGGTAGAAGCTTCTGAGAAATTGCTACTCTTAAACTTGGTATTACAATTTCCATCGGCGCTATTGCTTCTAGTCCATAGGCTAACTTGAATGGTGTCAAGCCGGTGGTTACCTTATATGTAGTGCGATAGGCCCATAAGACTGGAGGTAGCAACTGATCCCATCTTTCCGGTGTTTCTCTAGTCAATTTCTGAAGCATGTTCAGCAAAGATTTGTTGGTACTTTCTGCCAATCCATTTGCACGAGGATAATATGGTGAGCTGAATTTATGACTGATCTGGAATGACTGTGTTAATGCTTTCATCAAATTGTTCATAAAATGGGTGCCCTGATCTGAAACAAGCTCTAGTGGCAATCCAAATCTTGGAAAGACATCTGATAATAGACATTTTGCTACTTCAACTCCTGTAGCCGAACGTAAAGGCCATGCTTCTGCCCACCTGGTTGCGTAGTCTGTGCAAGTCAATATATACCGGTTATTACTGAATACCGCGGGAGGTGTGATTGGACCAATAAAATCTAGACCCCATTTCTGAAATGGTTCTAAAGGAATTACTGGATGAAGTGGAAAGTAATGGCGTCGTAGTGGTTGTCCAGTTCTTTGACAGCTATCACAAGTTTTGATAAATTCCAATACATCTCTGTACATAGTTGGCCACCAAAGTCCACTTTGCAGAATTTTTCGGTGAGTAAGATCTGTTGCAAAATGTCCTCCTGTTGGACTTGAGTGAGCTAAATTGATGACTGAATTTACTTCATGTGTAGGGATACATCGGAGTAAGGTTCCTGTATGATCTGCATAATAGAGTTCTCCAGCAACTATCCGGAACCTTCGACTAAAAACTGCAATTTTTCGGCGTGTAGCTGTAGGGACTTCAGAAGGTAGACATCCATCCGAAAGGAAGGTCAATAACTGATCATAATACGTAGTTGGTACTGGTTGGGTTGACAATTCCTCAGTAGTTGGTTCTGAAGTATAGATGGCTGGCGTTGTATCATTTATACCAACCGGAGGTTCATCTGAATCTAAGCATGACAAAAAGTCTGCTAAAACATGTGAACTACCTGGCCGATGAATGACATCATAGTCGAATTCCTGCAATAGTAGGACCCATCGTGCTAGGCGGCCACCTATATGTTGCTACCGAACCAAGTAAACAAGTGCAGCGTGATCGACATGAAATGTAAATTTTCGGCCCAGCAAATAATGTCTGAATTTTTTTACCGAATACACTAGTCCTAAGCATTCCCTCTCAGTTACCGAGTAGTTCTTCTCTGCAGGTGCTAATCTTCTGCTAGCATAGTATACTGGTCTAAACCATTTATCTGTTTGTTGCATCAGTACACTTCCTATTGCTATATCAGATGCATCAACAAATACGTGAAATGGGTGATCCCAATCTGGTGGCTGTAAAATGGGAACCTGTGTTAATAACTGTTTCAGTCGATCAAATGCTATCTGACATTCCTGAGTCCATTCGAATTTCCGTGGAGTCTTGGAAATTAATTTGTTCAGTGGTATTGCCACATGAGCAAGCCACCGTAATTGCCTTCCATGCCATCTCACTTGACCCATAAACCGCATTACTTCCTTAGGTGTATTAGGCACCGGAGCTTCTAATACTGCTGAAATTTTATCAGGATCGACTTGAATACCCTGTGCCGATATGATGTGACCAAGTAACTTACCACATGAAACCGCAAACACAGATTTGTTTGGGTTTAAACACAATCTATATTCTCTACATCTCTGAAAGCAACATCGTAAATGTACCAGATGTGCGATCATCTTACCGAAAATTGAAAAATCGTCAAGGTATACTTGCATAAATGAGGTGAGATAAGGAGAAAATATCTCCTGCATACATCTTTGAAATGTGCTTGGTGCATTCCTCAATCCAAACCACATTACTGTACAAGCAAAGACACCCCAATTTGTAATAAATGCAGTTTTTGGTATATCCTCTTCAGCCATTCTTACTTGATTATATCCACTGTATCCATCTAGAAATGAATACATTTCATGACCTGCTACTTTGTCAAGCATAGTATCCAAAAAGGGAATCGGAAAAGGATCCGGTACTGTTGCAGCATTTAATTTCCGATAGTCTACGCAGATTCTCAATTGCTTGTTTTTCTTTGGTACAATCACAATCGGTGAAATCCATTCCGCATGTTCTATTGGTACTATGAATCCAACTTTTAATAACCTATCAAGTTCAGCCTTTACCTGTGATGCATAATGTGGGTTCATCCGATAGCTGGTTTGCTTTATCGGTTTCGCTTCTGGTTTTAGCATAACTCTGTGTTGATAAATACGAGGATCCAAGCCCTTCATGTCTTTGTAATCCCATGCAAAGACGTCAGTAAATTCTTGGAGTAGCTGAATTAAATCTGCTTGAAAGGCTTCAGGTAAGTTTTGCTTTATCTTTACAGGACGAGGGTGATCTTCATCTCCAAGATTATAAGTAATTAACTGGTCTTCTGGGACATAAAATTGTTGATATTTCTCTGTATTAGCTGATGGTTCGAGAAGTTGCTGTAGTTCATTACCGTGAATCGAAATGGTATCTTCCTCCTGTTAAACGATAATACTTCTATCCAACTTTCGAAAGAGTATTATCGGGTCCTCGGGTTCTTGGGAGTGGTAGGGGTCTGTTAGACAGAGGCCCTGTACTATTTTCCCAATTCTTCACACAATCATAAATACGCCATCACGTCTTAGCACAGTGGGTGAGTCTGAATACTGACCACTCTTCGGCACGGTGAATATTAGGACTTTTAGATTGAATCTGCTATGGTAATGGAGCAGAGGTCCTGTTGTGACTTATAAATAATAGAATACACACTTTTCAGTAATTGAATACTACTCAATATGACGATTCCATGTGACAGGTAAGTACACCGAACAATAATACACAGACAACTATAATCGGGATTACGCCAAACTTATCGTATACTGACTCAAGTCACAAATTCCTACCGCAATTGACAAACTTACCAATACTTCTGTTCACATACAGATCTTTACCGAATTCTCAGTGAAGGCAGACTATTGTATCAAATCTGGTCACTTAACCGAAAAGATACTAAATGTAGATGATTAACTTTGACCTTACACAGTCTTTCGCAGAATGACAAACACACTATTTCACGACAGAAAAGATCCAGAATCGTATATAACTGATCATCAAACAGACTCACAACACAAGACTACCGAATGGAAATCGGTTCAACAGGGAGAATAGCAGAATAGTTAGATACGAATAGAATAGAACAAAACTCAATGTACTTATCAATATCTCATACATAGTCTCAAAGTATGATGCTCGCAATCTCCCAAATTGATTCAATATAACAGACAGACAGAATACAATACGATACTTGCAATTTCCAAACACTTCAGTTCGAGATGTGATCAACCCTACTCGCTACAATGCCCAACAGAACAGAGACTCCTTCCGAAAAACTACTACTACTCCTCTTTACCGCTTTCCTTTATGCGCTTTAAATAGAAATCTTCTACAATGTTTCCGCGAATCCACTTTTTATGGCACCTGTCTGGGTTCATCCGTCCTGGTTCGGCGGCCCTCTAACACTGGCACGCACGGTGGACTCGAACCCGCAGGTGCACTACTGTTGGTAATATCCTTTTGCCTGGGCTATCCCAATGTTCCCTTCCTTTACATGCATCCACAAAGGCTCTGGCTAAACGTTCAGCATGCCAATATCCTGCTGGTGATTTAGCAAATATAAGCAGGCTCATTCCCCTATGCCCTTGAGGACCATATGCGTGCCTGGCCCTTCAACCCCGAATGTGTCACCGTACGTGATAGGTCTTCTCTTTCTCCAGAACTTCCTCAAACTCGTATAGCTGGTCTAGTTGCCTCTTCATGAAGTCCCGCTTTCTTATATGCTGTTGCCTCAAAAGCTCACGCTTTTTATACTCGTATTCTTCAGTTTCTCTCAGGCTCAGTTCAAAAGCGATCAATGTCTTCTTGCATTTTCGCCTGTTTTGGCTGTTGTTCTTCTTTACCCAGCTTTTTATCAAGTTGTTCGCAGCGCTCTATATGCCCAAGTTGCAGCTCTTCCTTTTTGACTTGAATAGCTTCTTGAACATCTAAGCCATCCTGAAAAGCATGTCCATATATACATACAATAGGAGGCCAGACAATGATATGATTGTTAGCTGCCTCGAGATCAACAGAAGCTGTTCGTGAGTTAGCACAGACAACTTGACCTTGTGAATTGGCCTTGTCATGTGCTTTAATCGCTTCGTCTATGGAATCAAAGTACCCTCTGTGCTGTTGAATCCTCTTCTTCTTGAAAGTTTGTGCGTGTTTGTACCGCTTTAGTTCCCATTTCAACTTGGATATGCATGTGCTATGCTTGTTGAAAATATCCATGTCTTCTGCAGAAGCCATGTACCCATACAGTATCCTATCACCACCTGGCTGAAATATCCTTTTGCAGTGCCTGTCGGTCCATACCAGGGTTTGACTCCCCAATCCTTTCTGATCGCACTTGTTCTAGTGGCGGAACAAGTATAGCCAGCCATCTCCTGCGAAAAAGTGTCCAGCTATTTTGAACACGGCTATCCAACTGTTGTTTTAATAAATCTATGTCCACATTTGTCATCAATGTGGCATTTAGTTCTACACCCTCATCCTTTAATATCTGCTTTTCGAACTCCTGCAATACTTGTATTCTTGACTGCAAAAGTTCATTTTCGGCTTGCAGGTGAGCATTCAGGGTAGAAAAACTCGACATTTCGGTTTGAATTTGTGTTTGGATAGCTTGCTGCCACTGATTAAAGTCTTGGACATACTTTTTTGCGGTGATCAATTCGGCCGTAATATGCTGGTTGTTTTGCTGTAACACCTGTATTACCGCTTCTTTGTCATCCAATTCTTTTTGCATCTTGTCATTACTGAGTTGGACTTAGTCATCGTGGCTAATAATAACTCGTTTTTGTGCTGAATCGCTTGTTCTTGTTGCCGTAAATATTGGGAAACCTCTTGGAGTTGGTTTTGCATCCTTATAACAAAATCGGGTTGGGGGACATCCGGTGCTTGCTCTGGACTGGCAGTTGGCAAGTTGTCTGCCATTCGTCTTCTAATGGACAGCCGAAATGGCATCCCTACCGTCTGATTCTGTGCGCTGTTACCTGTGTGGAATAAAGATGCAGACGAGGTGGAGGGTTGGGCTTCTTCCTGAGGTTCTGTGTGGTGTTCTGAATTTATTTGATCATATTCAACGGGGTAAAAAGGGGGGGACCAGTGTAATTGTTTATCCTTTACAGATTGGACAAAATTAAATATAGCAGCTAAATAGGCTGCTAGTCTGCTATTGGTGTGGGATCTCCTCTTATCCCCAACAATGATTTGTGCGTAGAGGTGGTCATAGAGCCAATGTGTCCAGCTAACCGGACCTCCTGCTTCGGCATGCAATAGGGGGGAAAAATTTTCTTTCGACATTAAGTCGAATTTTACTAGTAAACAAAGTTTTTCTAAATACCATTTAAATTGTTCTCGTCGGTGATAGGTGGCGTTTTTCAACATGTAATACCATCGGGGGCCTTCACAGTTGCAAAATTCCTTCTTCAGATCCTCATTTGAACATTTAAGATATCGGGCACCATCATAGATTGGTAGTTTAAATACGGCTGAGACGAGCTGGGGCGAAAATCGTACCTGATTGAGAATGAAACCGCTGGTTTGTCGCATGCTATGTAATTGGTCCTCTGCATCATCATTAGCAATCCACTATTCCCACGGTAATTGGGCAAACTGGAGGAGCCCTATCTTCTGTAGCCATTCTTCATTCTTTGGCGATTTGGTGTCGAGCTCGATTTTAAATTCGATGGAGAATTTATGCTGAGTTTTTTCTGATGCAGAAGTTACTGCATCATCTGGTTCATCTTGTAGAGTGGTATCTATTGTTGTTACCACATAGGTCTGCGTATGGGCGCGCTTTCTGAATTGCCAGCGGAGAATATCAGATTCCGACATGCTTGGTGAAGGTCTACTGAAAAAATATACTAGAAGTTGCTAACAGGTGCTGAATCTTGAAGAATGCTAATTTAGAAAGCTATACTCTGTAAACACATTTTATAGACACCGGTGCTTGAACGGCGATTTGCTCTACTGATTGTATGTCAGTATGACATGACTCTTCCCTCCCTTGATAATATTTGTATCCGAATAAAAATCATTATGCCGCATGTTACATTGTCGATTGGTGCTAGACTGAACAAGACTTGTCATGTGCGAAAATGTGAGAAATCCAAAATTTGATTATCATATTCATACATTATGAATTTGGATGGGCGAATATACTCATTCGTCGATGAGACCTTCGAGGTACATACTCCTAGCCGATCTAAATGTTCGAGCTATCTTTTTCTTAAGGGTTTCTAATAGCTGTTTTAGCGTATCAGGCTCTAGAAGCTGGGCATCTATTCTAGCAGAGCTAAGTGCGATGGCTTCGGTGAGTACATTCTCGGCCTGGGTCTGCACAAAAGCTTCCTGTAGATAAAAATCATTGGCTAGTGCGGCGTCCTTGAAAGTCTTCATTTCGTCTAGTTTGGTCTTTAGCTCTGCAATATACTCCTTTTGGTTGCGTATTTGGTTGTTTTGGCGTTCAAACTGCTGGGTTTGGAAATCCAGAGTTTTCTTCAATGAATCTCGTTCTCTGTGCGTCCTGTCGATATCCTTGAGGTATTGTCCTTCCCGTATCAGCTGGCGTTCCGGTCAATGTAGTCAACTGAAAAGTTGCCGGACCAACTTGTTCTGAAATCTTGAATGGACCGAACCAACGTAACTTGAATTTTCCTGCTGATCTGTTGGACTTCGCATTGTAGAAAAGAACAAGCTGTCCTACCGAAAATACTGAGGTCTTTAAATTGCGGTCATGTGTCCTGGCCTGTCTTAGTTGGATTTCTTTCATAGATAAGAAACTGAGCCATCGGTGCTTATCTAATTCTCTAAGTGTTTCCAACCGAAATACCAATGACTCTTCGGGTAGAAGCTTCTGAGAAATTGCTACTCTTAAACTTGGTATTACAATTTCCATCGGAGCTATTGCTTCTAGTCCATAGGCTAACTTGAATGGTGTCAAGCCGGTGGTTACCTTATATGTAGTGCGATAGGCCCATAAGACTGCAGGTAGCAACTGATCCCATCTTTTCGGTGTTTCTCTAGTCAATTTCTGAAGCATGTTCAGCAAAGATTTGTTGGTACTTTCTGCCAATCCATTTGCACGAGGATAATATGGTGAGCTGAATTTATGACTGATCTAGAATGACTGTGTTAATGCTTTCATCAAATTGTTCATAAAATGGGTGCCCTGATCTAAAACAAGCTCTAGTGGCAATCCAAATCTTGGAAAGACATCTGATAATAGACATTTTGCTACTTCAACTGCTGTAGCCGAACGTAAAGGCCATGCTTCTGCCCACCTGGTTGCGTAGTCTGTGCAAGTCAATATATACCGGTTATTACTGAATACCGCGGGAGGTGTGATTGGACCAATAAAATCTAGACCCCATTTCTGAAATGGTTCTAAAGGAATTACTGGATGAAGTGGAAAGTAATGGCGTTGTAGTGGTTGTCCAGTTCTTTGACAGCATCACAAGTTTTGATAAATTCCAATACATCTCTGTACATAGTTGGCCACCAAAGTCCACTTTGCAGAATTTTTCGGTGAGTAAGATCTGCTGCAAAATGTCCTCCTGTTGGACTTGAGTGAGCTAAATTGATGACTGAATTTACTTCATGTGTAGGGATACATCGGAGTAAGGTTCCTGTATGATCTGCATAATAGAGTTCTCCAGCAACTATCCGGAACCTTCGACTAAAAACTGCAATTTTTTGGCGTGTAGCTGTAGGGACTTCAGAAGGTAGACATCCATCCGAAAGGAAGGTCAATAACTGATCATAATACGTAGTTGGTACTGGTTGGGTTGACAATTCCTCAGTAGTTGGTTCTGAAGTATAGATGGCTGGCGTTGTATCATTTATACCAACCGGAGGTTCATCTGAATCTAAGCGTGACAAAAAGTCTGCTAAAACATGTGAACTACCTGGCCGATGAATGACATCATAGTCGAATTCCTGCAATAGTAGGACCCATCGTGCTAGGCGGCCACCTATATGTTGCTACGGAACCAAGTAAACAAGTGCAGCGTGATCAACATGAAATGTAAATTTTCGGCCCAGCAAATAATGTCTGAATTTTTTTACCGAATACACTAGTCCTAAGCATTCCCTCTCAGTTACCGAGTAGTTCTTCTCTGCAGGTGCTAATCTTCTGCTAGCATAGTATACTGGTCTAAACCATTTATCTGTTTGTTGCATCAGTACACTTCCTATTGCTATATCAGATGCATCAACAAATACGTGAAATGGGTGATCCCAATCTGGTGGCTGTAAAATGGGAACCTGTGTTAATAACTGTTTCAGTCGATCAAATGCTATCTGACATTCCTGAGTCCATTCGAATTGCCGTGGAGTCTTGGAAATTAATTTGTTCAGTGGTATTGCCACATGAGCAAGCCACTGTAAATGCCTTCCATGCCATCTCACTTGACCCATAAACCGCATTACTTCCTTAGGTGTATTAGGCACCGGAGCTTCTAATACTGCTGAAATTTTATCAGGATCGATGTGACCAAGTAACTTACCACATGAAACTGCAAACACAGATTTGTTTGGGTTTAAACACAATCTATATTCTCTACATCTCTGAAAGCAACATCGTAAATGTACCAGATGTGCGATCATCTTACCGAAAATTGAAAAATCGTCAAGGTATACTTGCATAAATGAGATGAGATAAGGAGAAAATATCTCCTGCATACATCTTTGAAATGTGCTTGGTGCATTCCTCAATCCAAACCACATTACTGTATAAGCAAAGACACCCCAATTTGTAATAAATGCCGTTTTTGGTATATCCTCTTCAGCCATTCTTACTTGATTATATCCACTGTATCCATCTAGAAATGAATACATTTCATGACCTGCTACTTTGTCAAGCATAGTATCCAAAAAGGGAATCGGAAAAGGATCCGGTACTGTTGCAGCATTTAATTTCCGATAGTCTACGCAGATTCTCAATTGCTTGTTTTTCTTTGGTACAATCACAATCGGTGAAATCCATTCCGCATGTTCTATTGGTACTATGAATCCAACTTTTAATAACCTATCAAGTTCAGCCTTTACCTGTGATGCATAATGTGGGTTCATTCGGTAGCTGGTTTGCTTTATCGGTTTCGCTTCTGGTTTTAGCATAACTCTGTGTTGATAAATACGAGGATCCAAGCCCTTCATGTCTTTGTAATCCCATGCAAAGACGTCAGTAAATTCTTGGAGTAACTGAATTAAATCTGCTTGAAAGGCTTCAGGTAAGTTTTGCTTTATCTTTACAGGACGAGGGTGATCTTCATCTCCAAGATTATAAGTAATTAACTGGTCATCTCGAACATAAAATTATTGATATTTCTCTGTATTAGCTGATGGTTCGAGAAGTTGCTGTAGTTCATTACCGTGAATCGAAATGGTATCTTCCTCCTTAGTTTCTTCGGCAATAGGTATTACTGTACATACTGAAGCATTCCAGGTATCTACCACAGACTGTAGATCAATAGTTCCTAATGTCATTAAATCAACATTATTCTTCAGAAATTCTTCTTCTTCGTCATCAGACAACCCATCTAACATATGGACTGGTTCGGCAAAATATGGTCGAGCATGTAACTCACAGGGTTGTATCGCATCTAACTTTACAACACATTTGCGATTTTTATCTTTGAACGTAAGTTCCTGGGCTGACCAGTCTTGAATTACCTTGGCTTGTTTCAACCAAGGAAGGCCGAAAAGTAGATTGTAATCTAGGGTGGATTCCGGCAATTCTAGAACAACAAAAGTCATCTTGAATGTTGTGTTTTGCACAGTTATGGGTATATCTCGGACCAGTCCTACTGGATGAACTCTAGATTGATCAGCCATCCTAACAAAGAATTGAACTGGTTCTATCTTAGTCCATCCTAACTTCTTACAAAGTGACGCAGTGGCAATATTCACGCCAGACCCCCCATCAATTAAAACTTGTGTGATTTGATGTTTATTAAACCATACCGTAATCAGAGGAACTGAGTGATCTACCGTAGAGTCTGGCTCTGGTTGTACTATTGCAGTAGCCGGAATGCAAGCAGATTTTGTAGTAAACTGCTGTTGAAATTGTTGGCGTATTCCTGGTACTAATGCCAGTAATTGCCCGAAAGGCAGTGTGATGGATGCTTTTGACAATATATCCCATGCTGGTTGCAATTGATTTGCATCTTCCTTTACTGTTGAAGATGAAGCTTGGTCTGAAGATAGTAATTCTGCTGCAGATGATGTACCTGCTTCTGTATTGTGTCGTATCCAGGGACTGGATTACTGGAGTAGGTTCTGGAAAAACAGGTGGTTCTACGGTGGTCCACTGGCTAGCTTTATGATACATTCTGTGTTGTTCACGTATCCCTGGTTCAAATAATTCTGCTGCTGGTTGCAATTGTTTACCGGAACGAGTTTGAACTGCTGCTGCCTGCGTCTCTATAGGTGTGATTGTTACCACATTGGCCATTGGGTTTTGACGTTCCTTTTTCCTTTGATCATATTCCACTGCATCTCTACAGAATCTTCTAATATGGCCCAATTGTCCACAGAAATGACATCGAGGTGGTGGTAAATTATGATTTTCCGGTGGTGGTCCATTCTGCCAGCGCGGTGTATTATAGTTGTTGTTCCTCTGTCCTCGATAATGTCGATAACCTTGTTGTTGATTGTTTCTCAAATGTGGGGGTACATATTGATTGGCTGGCTGCCCTTGTTCCTGAATAATTGCATTAACTGTTGCTGTTCCTTGTCTTCTGGCATTGTATGCACAATTCTCAGTGGTATGTCCAACAATGTTACAGATGGCGCAATAGGTCTGATTTAACGCACACTGGGCACTAGTATGTCCTGAATTCTTGCAGGTGGTGCAATATACTTGCTTAGTTATATCTTCAGCCACATGTTTGTTTGTTTTTATCCATTCCAAATCCTCTGAAAATCCATTAACTTTGTTTTCCAGCTGAAGGGTCATTGCAATCACTGCATCGAGGGTCATGGCTCCTACACATCTTATAATCATGATTTGCCTAAGTTGAGGAAGTAAGCCATTGATAAACCACTGTGTAATAACATCGTCTGGTAAATTAGCATGAGCCTGGGGTAACTGTCTTAAATGTGTTCTGAAAAGGGTAGCATACTCTTGTACAGTTTGATTTGGTTTCTGTCTGTTGTTCTGTAAATACTCAAAGATCTCTGGAAGATTCTTTTTCAGCCTGAATCGCTGCAAAAAAGCGTCTCGTACTGCTTCATAAGTACTGAAATGATTAATATCGTATTCAGTAAGCCATCTTGCTGCTTCATTCACAAGTGTAGATTGAAAAACAAATGCTTTGTATGCCGGATCCGGTGGATGGTTGAGGACAGCGTAACTGATTTCAAAGGTGCGTACGTGAGCATCTGGATCATCTCCTGGAAATCCACTAAACTTTGTGTATGTTACTCCCGTTGGAGCCGATCTGGGTTGACCTAACTGTCGTTGCGGTTATTCATTCATCGTAAATGTATTATACACTCCTTCTGTATTTCTGTTTTGAGTTTCTGAACTACCAGAATTTGTTTCACCAAATGGCACACTTTCCGGTGCAATTAGCTTACTTACTATATTGCGAATTTCTGTTTCAAATAGTCTTCCTTCCTCCTTGATATCCAGAGTAGGAGGACTTGCTTCCAAACGTTGTAGTTGAGCGGAAGATTCAGCCAAAACTGCTGAATCGTCACCGAAAAACTGTGTTTTTCTTACCGAAATTCCACCGGAAGGATTCGAAATTGTGACTGGATACAGTGTTGATTCGCCTGTGTTAATTTCCTTCCCTAAAGTGTTTCTAATCGTATCTGAATCTATTCCGAAAACTTTTAGACTAGATTCCAACTACGTCTTGGTAGGTTCCAAAATTGCTGTATTTTCGACAGTCTGCACCGTAGTGATACCAGACAGTTCTAGAGATGTACTACGTTCTACCGTGATTTCACCGGAATCAGTTTTATCGTTCGTCACTTTTTCGACAACTGGGTCAGGTCTAATTGCACTAGTACCTCCTAGAGTTGTTCTTAATACCCCTAACTGGTGATTCTTGGGATACTTTTCACCTGATCGAGTAATCGGCATGTAGCATTTCCGTACTAATCATATAGTATTACGAACAGAACAGTCTTGCAACAATCTGATTCTGTTGCTATTGTCTATCCAACAAAATTTAATTCGAACAAAATACCAGGCAATCTTAATGCCACATCCCCAGTAGGATCGCCAATGTTAAACGATAATACTTCTATCCAACTTTCGGAAGAGTATTATTGGGTCCTCGGGTTCTTGGGAGTGGTAGGGGTCTGTTAGACAAAGGCCCTGTACTATTTTCCCAATTCTTCACACAATCATAAATACGCCATCACGTCTTAGCACAGTGGGTGAGTCTGAATACTAACCACTCTTCGGCACGGTGAATATTAGGACTTTTAGACTGAATCTGCTATGGTAATGGAGCAGAGGTCCTGTTGTGACTTATAAATAATAGAATACGCACTTTTCAGTAATTGAATACTACTCAATATGACGATTCCATGTGACAGGTAAGTACACCGAACAATAATACACAGACAACTATAATCGGGATTACGCCAAACTTATCGTATACTGACTCAAGTCACAAATTCCTACCGCAATTGACAAACTTACCAATACTTCTGTTCACATACAGATCTTTACCGAATTCTCAGTGAACGCAGACTATTGTATCGAATCTTGTCACTTAACCGAAAAGATACTAAATGTAGATGATTAACTTTGACCTTACAGAGTCTTTCGCAGGATGACAAACACACTATTTCACGACAGAAAAGATCCAGAATCGTATATAACTGATCATCAAACAGACTCACAACACAACACTACCGAATGGAAATCGGTTCAACAGGGAGAATAGCAGAATAGTTAGATACGAATAGAATAGAACAAAACTCAATGTACTTATCAATATCTCATACATAGTCTCAAAATATGATGCTCGCAATCTCCCAAATTGATTCAATATAACAGACAGACAGAATACAATACGATACTTGCAATTTCCAAACACTTCAGTTCGAGATGTGATCAACCCTACTCGCTACAATGCCCAACAGAACAGAGACTCCTTCCGAAAAACTACTACTACTCCTCTTTACCGCTTTCCTTTATGCGCTTTAAATAGAAATCTGCTACAATGTTTCCGCGAATCCACTTTTTACGGCACCTGTCCGGGTTCATTCGTCCTGGTTCGGCGGCCCTCTAACAGCACTCCTTGAATTTCTTCAAATCTCTTCATAACTGCTCTTCTAAGATATGACCTGCAAATGATAATCTGATAGTAAAAATTGATACCTGTGATTTGATGTTGATCTGATTCCTTCATCTTCTCTAAACCATTGTTCTTCCTTGAATTTGAAATAGTCTTTTCTTCATCATGTCTGGGTCTTCAAACAATACTTTTGTAAAGTATTTGCATACTCTTCCAAAAATATTCGGCTGCTAACAGATCATCAACTTCATACTCCACACTGATGAATACACATGTAACTGAATTGCCTAATTCTCAAATCTCTACTCATCTAGATTAAGTGGGTATGTCAAATGTCAAATGTTAGAAGATGCTTTCAAATCATATGTTGTAAATCTGGAAGTTTGGGAACCTGGGATTATGAAGAAGCCTTAATGCATTGATGCCAAAGATCTAAAGTTCTGTAACCAAAACCTTAGTGCTCTGATACCAAATGTTGGAAGTGAGGTAGGCCCTTGGCTCATGTCACAGGTCCATGGTTCCATAGTTCCAATCATGTACAACATTAATTCCAGCAATCTTCCATATTGACAAAACATGAACATACCATAACTTAATCATAAAAATGATGAGATAAAGATAGAGAAAGAATAGGCGACATGTGTAAGGTGTTACGTAAGCCATCGCTTACTCATAGTATCATATATACCAATGTTCAATGTACAACGTGGGACCAAAACTCTCAACCACTCTATGTGATGAGAAATAGATGAATGAGTGAATGTACAATGTAACAAACATATTCAGATGTGTGGGAAGTAATCTGAATATACATGAGATGTGTGACCTTATAGGTTATAGAAGAGTGAATATGAGTGACTGAAAGAGGAACGATCAGTGTGAAACTGATAGTCAACAAACCCTCATCTGAACTTAGGCTATGGAAGACCCTAAGTCAGGTACGTGTGTGAAAAGATCACATACTTAAAAAGTAGCATAGAATGCTAACAAGTTTGCTGCTAGAAATCCTCAAACTCATGTGAACACACCTTCTTAAACATCCCATCAAAATATGCATAAAGCATATACGTACTGTTTCTCTTGTACCTATGCCGAATAGTACTCCTTCTGATATGAACGCCATGGCCTCCATAAAATTTAAGTAGTACCTGTGTGCATAAAGAGAATATGTACTTGAATACTTAACATAAGATGTAAATCTTATGTTAACCACCATCCAATGTCTTTGAAGTAGCCTGACATCTTCTTGTAGAAGATAATCTTCAACCTAATACCTTCCTGTAGAAGACAATCTTCAAATATGTCTTTGAAGTAGCCTAAAATCTTCTTGTAGAAGACAACCTTCAACCTAATATCTTCCTGTAGAAGATAATCTTCAAATACATCATGTAGATGGTCGATCCTCACCATCAAGATGCTAATGACCAAGTCTTCTTGTTATGAACAAGAGATAACCTCCTCTCCATGAGCTAGAGAGTGAGCACACCCTTCATCTTCTCCAAGAAGAATCATTAAGAAGAACTCCATAGCTGCTCCTCAACATGCTTCAAGTTAGCACCATGGCTGCCCCATGTGTTAGAAGAAACACCACCTCTATTGAGGTCCAATCTCCAAGCTTGTGTTGAATATTAGGTGAAGGATGAATAGAAGTGACCCACAGTGCTTCTTTTATACTATTGTTTGTATCTTGAAAAGCACCATAAAGCACTAGCGATCGATTAAATCATATCGCATAAAAAAACTCTTTGCGAAATCTCCGTCGTGAAGCTTTTCGCTATCCTAATTGTTGCCGCTCATTGCTTTGAAAAGCATGTAATAAAAGAAACTGCCGCACGCGCTGTCGTAGCCAGGATTTGATCCCAGGTGGGAGATTTGGGAGGATAGTGACCTATTCATGCTGCCAAGGCTCTAGTGTGTACAAAATAAATGTGAGTTTGACAACTTCACATTCTGTCACACGGCCGTCACCTTGAGGGAGTATAAAAGCTTGTACACATCCTGTATACTCTGGATAGAATGGACCAATAGGAACATTGTTTTTCCAAGAAACATTACCTTGTTGCTTTGTCCTTTGCTAATGTGAAGAGTGAACATCCTTCCTTCCTTCTTTCCTTTTGCTATCAACTTATAGACCTTCCTTGTGTCTTCAATGAAACATCCTTTGTGGTTGAAATCTACTTGGTATCCCCTTTCAACCATCTCTCCAATAGAGATTAAGCTCTTTGTAATAGTAGGACATGTAGTCCTCTTGCTTTGTGGTTGCCTTCAAGCTTCGCATCTCCCATTTGTTCTATCTCATGCTCTATGTTGTCTCCTATCTCCAGAAAGCCTCTTTGCTTGGGTGCTTGAAGATTGTTCAAGTACTCCTCTTTACCTGGCATGTGGTTACTACAACCACTATCTATATACCACACTTCACCATATGTTTGACCTTCTCTACTATGCTTCATAGCTAGAGAATGCTCATTTTCTGAATTTGTTGAGGAGTTAGCATAACTACCTTGGCCTTTGTATTTTTTCCCACCTTAGTTTTTCCAACAATCTTTGGAATAGTGTCCATGCTTCCCACAATTGAAGCATTCATTTGAGTTGGAGTAGTCTCTCCTCCCTATCTTCCTCCTCTACCTCTACCTCTTCCTCTTCCTCTTGATGGTTGACCTTCATCTTGGCTTGGTTGACTCCCTTGATAGCTTTGGAAACCTTGTTGGTAGTTGCTTCTATCTCGTCCTTTTGAACCACCTCCGTTGTGTTTGCCTCTTCCTCCTTTGCCTACATAAAAGAGTTGGTCTTGGCTACACTTTGACTTATTGCCTCCATGGTTGAGCTCCTCAGTCACCATAGGAGAAGTAAGTTTCTCAAAACCTGGTAATGCATCGCTTACATACACACACAAGGACGAAATTTGATGAATAAGTCCAATCACATATTTTGAATCTCAATGACATAAGCAATCAATTACTTAATCTTGGAGGCACAATTCAAATGATGAGATGGTGAATACACACATAAATTCACTTCCATCTACTTATGCCACTACTATGAGAAACCTAGACATTAAATAATAAAATGCAAAAAGAGGATTTTTAGTGAGAAAAAAATATCATCAAGCAAAAATTGGCAAGGAAAGTTTGAAGACTAATACTTGAAGTGAAGAACCATATGCATATGTCAGTATGAAACAAAGAGTCTTTGATCAAGCATCATTACATGCAATCTCAAAAAATCCTTGGATATTTGATTCTGGTGCCACTTAACATATGATAGGTTTCAAGAAGTTCTTTTCTACCCTTACTAATTCTACAAGATGAAGGGTGACCATATCAGATGGTCATCATCTACATGTTGTAGGTGTTGGATAAGTAAACCTAAAATTAAAAGCATGAGGAAACCTCATTAGCCTAGATGGCCATGCCAAAGATGGGAGTCACATTATTTGATGGTTTCCCACATTTGGTGTACACAATATAATGGGTCACCTTCTTTGGTGGGGTGCAAAAGATGCGGATCGCCCACATTTTGTAGTGCAAATTTTGGGGAGTCGCCTAGTTTGCCATGGAGTAGAATGAGTCATCCTTGATCTGATGTCATGCAAATTGGGAGGTGGGGTCACCTTAGATGGGGTCGCCCTATTTGGTTCTTGCAAGGAGGAAAACGTAGGGTCACCCTTATTCATGAGGCAAAGGGCATAGGTGTCACCTTGTTTCGCTATGCCACAAGGGATTGTAGTTGCCTTGTTCTATGATGCCTTAATATGGAGCTGCCTAATTTGTGGTACATAAAGGGTGGCAAGTGGAAAAGATGTCACCCTTGTTTGATGAGGCTTGCCCTATTTTTGCAATGCAAAAAGTGGTAGGTGGGGTCACCCCTTTATTGTGTCTCCCTTGTTTTGAATGCCAAGCAAATCACACTTACATGCAAATGAGGTGCCTTGTTCTTGGGCTACAATGTGAGAACATAGCTTTGTTTAGCTATGGATCTCAAACTCTTACAGAGTTGGAGATATGGCACAAAAGGCTTGCTCACATTGGTGAGAGGACACTCAAACAAATTTGCAGGGACCAAAGTGTACTTGGTTTGCCTAATATCATAAGGCAACACATGATTTATAAGTGTGAAGCTTGTCAACTCAGCAAGGCTCATAGACAACCTTTCAATAAGAAAGGATATATGTATCAAAATCCTTTGGATCTAGTGCACACGGATGTGTGGGGTCCAAGTAAGGAGCCATCTATATCAGGCTCAAGATATTATGTGTCTTTCATAGATGATTGTAGCAGGTGGACCATTCTGTTTTTCATGAAGCACAAGGATGAAGTGTTTAATTGCTTTAAGAAGTATATTGCTCTTGTTGAAAATCAAACAAGTAGGACTTTGAAAAGACTCAGATCAGATGGTGGAGGAGAACACTTCTCTTCTGAATTTGATGCCTTCTTGCATGAGAGAGGCATTAAAAGGGAAGTCACTACAAGGTATACACCCGAACTCAATGGTGTAGTAGAGAGGAGGAACAGAGCTATTGTCCAAGCTGCAAGGTCCATGCTCAACGAAAAGGGATTGCCAAACTACCTATGGGCAGAGGCTGTGTCGATAGCCACATATCTCATAAATAGACTTCCATCTAAGTCACTAGATGGAACCACTCCATACGAAGTGTGGAATGGAAGAAGACCTAGTCTAGAGCATTGCAAAATCTTTGGATGCTTAGCCTATGCTCACATTCCTTCTCAAGTAAGAGGGAAATTGGATCCCAAGGCAGAGAAGTGCGTATTTATTGGTTATGACCAAAACCAAAAAGGATATAGATTGTACAATCCAACCAATAAAGGATTTTCTGTGAGTAGAGATGTAATTTTTGATGAAAACAAATCATGGTTTGATGATGACAGGAAAGTGAAGCTGCCTTATGACTTGGATGAAGATTTTCCATCACTTCAACCAAAGGAGCCGAAGTAGATTGAAGAAAGTGATTCGGAGATTGACCTAGAAGACTTGGAAAGGCTAAAGCTATGGAAGAACAAAGGAAAAGCAAAGATGCAGGATGCTACATATGGACCCAAAAGCTCACATCAACCACTTAGAGGGTCTTCAAGGGAGAAGAAGAAACCAAAGAGGTTTGGTTATGATACTTCTTTGGTCACGAAGCACTCAATCTACATTGCAAAGGATTCAACCAATGAAGAACCTACCACATTCAAAGAAGCACAAAGCAAGAAAGCTTGGAGAGATGCAATGGATGAAGAAATGGAAGCCTTGAAGGAGAATGACACTTGGGAGCTTGTACCTAACAAGCCATCTATGAAGATAATCGGATCTCGATGGATATACAAAATCAAGAGGAATCCAGATGGAAGTATAAATAGACACAAAGCAAGGTTAGTTGCTAAAGGGTTTGCTCAAACCCATGGTATTGATTATGAGGAGACTTTCTCTCCTGTTGCAAAAATGCCTACAATTAGGGTTCTCATTAGTCTTGCTGCATCTAGAAATTGGAATCTTTATCAACTTGATGTAAAGAATGCTTTCTTGAATGGATGGATTTCTGAGGAAGTGTATATGGCACAACCTCCTGGATATGAGGATGCACATCATCCTAACTATGTATGCAAACTAAAGAAAGCTTTGTATGTATTGAAGCAAGCTCCAAGAGCTTGGAATTTCAGATTGGTGACTTATTTGCAGGACCAAGGATTCAAAGCTAGCAAGGCGGATACCTCTTTGTTCATAAAGAGGAATGGATCTGAAGTGATCTATTTATGTGTGTATGTTGATGATATTATTATCACCGGCAATGATCTTGAAGGAATCAAATAGGTAAAGAGTCAAATGAAGGAGGAGTTCAAAATAAGTGACCTCGGACCACTCACTTATTTTCTGGGATTGGAGTTGATCTACACAGATTTAGGTATATACATCACACAAAGGAAGTATGTCCATGACATGCTCGTCAAGTTCAAGATGGAAAATACCAAGTGTGCAGGTACACCTATGGAGCAAAATCATAAGCTTAGTGCTTATGAAGGAGAGCCAATTGAAGACATCACAAGCTATCAAAGCTTGGTTGGAAGTTTGAACTATGCAACACTCACAAGGGTGGATATATGCTATAGTGTTAGCATATTGAGTTAGTTTATGCATAAGCCGAGAAGACCACATATGGAAGCGGCCAAGAGAGTCCTCAAGTACCTAAAGGGGACCATGAATGAAGGTTTGTTCAATTCATATACTTCAGATATTGAGCTAAAGGTCTACTCAGATGCAGATTGGGCTGGATCTAAAGATGATAGAAGAAGCACATCAGGATATATATCATTTGCAGGTTCAAAAATCATTTCTTGGTCATCGAAGAAGCAACCAACCATGGCATTATCTTCTTCTGAAGCCGAATATAGAGGTTTGGCTAATGCAACTCAAGAAATCATGTGGTTAAAGTCTTTGTACACAGATCTTGGACTTCATTCTTCAACACCTCACATTTTTGGTGACAACACAAGCTCACTACATCTAGCAGCTAATCCGGTATACCATGCTAGAACCAAGAATATTGAAGTCCACTACCATTACGTAAGGGAGAAGCTAATGAGCAAGGATATTCAACTATCCTATGCCTCTACAGATATGCAATGTGCCGACATGTTGACTAAAGCTCTTGATGGTATGAAGTTAAGTAGATTCAAGTTGATGATTGGTTTGCAGGAAATCAAGGACAATTGAAGACTTATTTGAAGGCCAAGCATGTTAGGCTTGAGGGGGAGCTGTTGGTGCATTTTACCCAAGCCTACATGCTTGATATATTTGATATCATCCTCGTTTGTAAGTCACATGAGTAGTCATGTGAACACCTCTTGTAAAAGAGTTCATTTTTATCTCTTGTATTTGAAAAAAGAAAAAGGAAAAGGATGGCTTACCTCATGCATGATGTAAAAGCAATTTCGTGGCTCTAACTACCAAAACCCACGACTTTTTGAGCTGAGGGAATATCTCCTAACTTTGGGGATCACTTTTAGGTGGAGCCATTCGAATTCCAATTCAAAACTCCCTCCACGCATAGCTATAAAAGGAGCAAGAAGGAAGAGGCGATTAGCAAGCCTTGTACGTGACCACTTCATGTCATTTTGTAGAGATTGAAGAGCTTACTCCATATCTCTATCATTCTACTCCCATTGTGCAAAGATTCATTGCCAATGTGGTTGTAATCATATATGAATTTATACATTTATCATCATTCACTTCTCTATTTTGTTCTCTACTATACTCACTCAGAGCAGTACCTTCAGAAGGTCATATCTCGAGTTCTACTGCTTCTTTTTCAGTGATTTAATGTGCATTGAATAGCTCTCACTGTCTAGTTTCTGCATATCAATTTTCCTGGTCATTGGATTTATAGTTTTGGAGATATCTGCATTTTACTGCTCACTGGTCTATCTCTGCAGAGCCCCGAGAATGGTGGGCATCTTCCAGAAATTGATGAAACTTCTTCTTAGTGCTCAGTCCATCATTTGAAGTGTTTTGACTTGGATTGGGAAGCTTGCTAAGTCTATTTGCTATGCCCAAAAGGAATTTTTCTAATTCCTACCAGGTTGAGAGCACTATTCATTTTTTCCAGCAGGTGTATGTCCAAAAATAGCAAGTTTCGGGAGCTAGTCATTTCGCAACTAGTCTGTCTTGATTTAAACTCTTGGGATACATGTTCCAAAGTACTTGGCTGATATTTTGGTTGATTTAGGAAGCTCAAAGGGTCTACTAATCAACTATGAAGTCTCAGTTGGCTGGTGTGAAGCTGGTTGTAGTGGCACCTACTCATCTTTGGATTGCATCCACAATCTCTCTTCACAGATACATCTGAGGAGATGAAGACATGCCAAGCTTCAAAAGCAAGAATCAACCAACAAGGGAAGAGCAAGAGAGACTAACCACATGGTGTGCAAAGGATGCTCTAGCAAGGTCATATTTACTAAACTCAATCTCTGATTTCTTGTTACCTCATATTAGAAACTATAAAACCTCCCAAGAGACTTGAGAAGTGCTTTCATCATACTTCTCCTCCAACACAAGAGCTAGGAACAATCAATTGTGGATGGAATTCACAACTCTCTAGAAGCAATCAAAGCAATGAGTGGCTAACTATGTAACCAAAATGAAGGATGTTGTAGACCAACTTGCAAGCATTGGAGAAGAGATAGAGGACGAGCACATAGTAAGGCACCTCATCAATGGGATTAAAGCTGATGACAAGTGGGAATCCTTCACCACTACAATTTATCTCTACATGGATATGTCGATACCTGATCTCAACACTTTGATAGGACAACTCTTCAACCATGAAACAAAACTCAATAGAAATGGTGATAACTCAAGAGGTAACAAATCTTTTGCCCTTTATACAGCCAAGAATAAAACTAAGGATAAAGGTAAAAGTAATAAAGAAGATGAAAGGCTAGTACCTCTCAAGCCAATTATGCAGGAAGAGGAAGAGGTGCTAGAGGTAGGGGGCAGAGGAGGTAGGAAAGGTAGGGGGAGAGCCCACAACAACTCACCATGCAACATATGTGGTCTCAATAACCAGACTACTAAAGAATGCTACAAAAATACAAGGAACCAAAGAGGAAGAGGCTTCCATAGAGGAGGCTATGCACAAACAAGAGGCATGTACAACAATGGTGGAGGCAACTACAACCATAACTACAATCAAGGCTACAACAACAACAACTATCAAGGAGGTTATAGAGGAAGAAGGGAATTCAATAACTACAATGAAGATCAAGAGGATTCTCTCCTCATTATGAACATGAAATCCAAGCAAGGTAAAGATGATGAGCATCTCTTTTACATTGAATCAAGTTGTTCAAATCATGTGGTAGGGAATGCAGCACTCTTATGTGATCTCGAAGAACCAAAGGGAAAGCATGAGGTACAAACAGGTGATGACACCAAGCATTCAATCAAGCAGATTAGAAATGTTAAGACATTTGATGGTAGTATGAAGCTCTTGAGAAAAGTTCTGTATGTGCCTACCATAACCAAAAATTTAATTAGTGTTGGGCACATAGTAGAGAAAGGTCTACAGGTCAGGTTCACAAAGAATGGAGCATATGTGGAAGACCCCCAACAAGGATTCAAAAGGATAACCAAAGGTGAGAAGTCAAGTAGATTATTTACTTTTAAAATTGAAGACAGAAGGAACATAGCAGTATTCAGTTATAGAGACCAAACCTTATGTGAGTTGGAAATATGGCACAAGAGGCTAGGGCACATAGGAGAGAGAACTCTAAAGCAAATTTTGAGGGATCAAAGTGTGGTATTCCTAATGTGACCAAGCAGCATATGATTTACAAATCTAGAGCTTGCCAATTTGGCAAAGCTCATAGGCAACCATTCAAAAGGAAAGGATACATCCACAAAGATTATTTAGAGCTTGTACACACTGATGTGTGGGGTCCTAGATAAGATCCATCCATCTTAGGTTCAAGGTACTATTTCTCTTTTATTAATGATTACATTAGGTGGAAAATTCTCTATTTTATGAAGCATAAGGATGAGGTATTTACATGTTTCAAGAAATGTTTGGCATTAGTGGAAAACCAAACATCAAGAAGCTTGAAGAGAATCACGTGTGATGGAGGTTGAGTAATTTTCACATGATTTTGATATATTTCTATAGGACAGTGGCATAAAGAGAGAAGTAACAACCAGGTATACCCCGTAATTGAATGGAGTGGCAGAGAGAAGGAACATGTTAATTGTTGAGGTATCTAGGTCTATGTTAAATGAGAAAAAAATACCTAATTATTTATGGGTAGAGGTTGTTTCTATAGCTAGCTATTTGGTAAATAGGCTTCCATCCAAGTCATTGGATGGTATGACACCATATGAAGCTTGGAATGGCAAGAGACCCTCATTGGATCATTGCAAGATATTTGGGTGCATTGAATATGCACACATCCCATCACAAATCAGAGGGAAACTTGACCCTAAGGCTGAGAAGTGCATATTCATTGGGTATGATGAGAATCAAAAGGGATATAGACTTTATAACCCCACTAAAAAGCCATTCATAGTTGGCAGGGATTTAGTCTTTGATGAGAATAATTTTTGGTTTGAAGATGATTGCATGAAAGTCAAATTACCATATGATTTGGAAAATGATTTTCCAACCCTAACTCAAGAAGACCAACACCAAGCAGAGGAGATCAACTTAGAAGATGAGGAGCAGATTGAATTCAAAGCTTGGAAGTCAAGGGGCAAGTTCAAATACAAGCAGCTAGAGGATCTAGCCAAGTCTTCCAATCAAGCCTTAAGGAGATCACAAAGAGAAATTAAAAAGCCCATAAGGTATGGATATGATACATCCTTAGTTACAAAGCACTTTGTCTACATCACTAAAGATTCAATGGTAGAGGAGCCTTCTTCATTTGAAGAGGCTAAAAAGAAGAAAGAGTGGAATGAAGCCATGCAAGAGGAAGTGAAAGCATTGCAGGAAAACCACACTTGGGACCTAGTTCCCAAGAAACCAGATATGAAGGTAATTGGTTGAAGGTGGATATATAAAGTTAAAAAGAACTATGATGGCTTTATAAACAGGTACAAGGAAAGATTAGTGGCAAAGGTATTTGCCCAACCACATGGAATAGATTATGAAGAAGCATTTTCACATGTGGCAAAGATGCCAACAATCAGGATATTGGTAAGTCTTACTGCATCCAAAAATTGAAATTTAGATCAGTTAAATGTCCAAAATGCACTTTTAAATGGTTGGATATAAGAAGAAGTATATATGGCACAACCACTAGGTTTTGAAGATGAAGAAAAAGCAAGATATGTATGCAAGCTCAGAAAATCACTCTATGGTCTCAAACAAGCTCCTAGAGCTTGGAACCATAGGCTAGTTACCTATTTGCAGGATCAAGGCTTTGTGGTAAGCAAGGCAGGCTCTTCTTTATTTGTGAAGAAGAATAAATCAGAGATCATCTACTTATGTACCTGTGTAGATGATATCATTATTACAGGTAATGATTCTGAAGGTATCAAGTAGGTTAAGGCTCAAATGATGAAGGAATTCAAAATAAGTGATCTAGGGTTGTTAACCTATTTCCTTGGCTTAGAACTTGTGTATACAGATTTAGGTATATTCATCACACAAAGAAAGTACATAGGATATGTTGGTAAAGTTTAAGATGGAGAATGCTAAAGTTGCAGGTATTCCTATGGAGATCAATCATAAGCTAAGTTCACATGAAGGTGAACCACTTGAAGATATTACAGGGTATTAACAACTTATGGGTAGTCTTAATTATGCTACTTTGACAAGAGTGGATATTGCATATGCTCTGAGTACATTGAGTCAATTCATGCATGTACCAAGGAAGCCACACATAGAAGCTACAAAGAGGGTGCTTAAGTACCTAAAGGGTACAATGAATGAGGGGTTATTCTATCCCTTCAATTCTGACATAGATATAAAGTTATATTCTGATGCTGATTGGGCTGGCTCCAAGGATGATAGGAGGAGCACTTCAAGGTACCTATCTTTTGCAGGTTCAAAACTCATATCATGGTCATTCAAGAAGCAACCAACTATGGCCTTATCTTCCACAGAAGTAGAATATAGAGGTTTGGCTAATGCAACTCAGGAAGCTATGTGTCTCAAGCAATTGTTTGCAAATTTGGAGATACATTCCTACACTTCAACTATCTTTGGAGATAATACTAGCTCACTTCATTGGCTGCTAATCTTGTGTACCATGCTAGGACTAAGCACATTGAAGTGCATTACCATTATGTAAGAGAGAAATTGCTAAGCAAGGATATTCAGTTAGCATATGTATCAACTCATTTGCAATGTGTAGATTTACTTACCGAAGCATTGGATGGAAGAAAGATGAACATGTCTAAATTGATGATTGGCCTGCAAGAGATCAAGGAGCAATGAAGATCAAGCATCTTAGGCTTGAGGGGAAGCTGTTGGTGCAATCAACCCCAATCCCACATACTTGATGAATACACATAAGCTTGATGTATTAACATATCATTTGGAAAGCTTCATATGTACAATCTCTTGTAACTTTGAGTTTACTTATGTAATAGGCCTCTTTTCTAGTGAAATAATTCATTTTGAACTTTCTGAATTTCATTGTGGGGATAATTCTTAGAATGAATAATTAGGTCATTTTATGCATGTAGGAAAAATTTTGGGTTGACAAGTTTCATATTCTCTCTCTAGACCTTAATTGCATCATGTTTTCTAGTGGGATTTTGAAGGTGAAGATGAAAGAATTAAGGAAAACTCTGTATGAGGGAAAGGTAGAGCAAGTAGAAGAGAATAAAAGTGCCTGTGGGAGATTTTTGTGAATCATGTTCTAAGTACCTCGTTCAGGGTCCTACGTTTAGTTCATTGTAAGAAAATGCCTTGATTTTACTCTCTCTCTAGAATTTTAAACCTTGCAGGGCTCAAAAGTGGCATTTGGAGGTGGATTTGGACCTCGGACGTCTCTAACACTATTGTGCAGATCCAAAAATTGAATAAAAGTGTCTCTCACAAGCTTAACCTAATTCCTCATACAGGGCTTTGAAAAGTGCCGTTTTTTCTAACACTTAAAAAAAAAAAAAAAGAGGGCTTGTCTAATTCTATTCGAATCCGTGATTCTCATGCTCACGTGTCACCATGTCTAATTATGTATGTTTTCGGATATGTCTTCTTGGCATTTTTCTGCTATTTTTGACAGGTATGCTAAAGAAAGGAAGTACACTATGATCGCATGGCTTTTTGCAAAAGTTTTGGAGAAACTCAACTTTTTCTAAATTTGGTGGATCGCACACTTCTTTGGGGAGCACGGCTGCGATCAAACGGAAAAAGATAAGAAGGCCTGCGCATCAACACGGAGGACACAGAAATCTGAGAATTACCTTGTGATTGAGAGTGTGATTGAGAGTGAGAGTGAGAGTGAGAGTGTGATTGAGAGTGCGAGTGAGAATGCGATTGTGATAGCTCAGGGGTGGTCGGGAGGTAGAGGCTTCATCAAGAAGCTATTGTCCAAAGCTACTGTAACCATTGATTCACATCTATAATATCATAATTCTTCCTTCTCTTCGTCATATTTGTTCTACTCTTCCGCATCAGATTTTCTTTTACCTTGTGCAATCTCTGCGTTCTTCTCTCCACTGTTATTTCTGAGTAATTGAAAGATTGTGATTGGGGATAGATTGTGATTGAGTAAACGCTACAACTTACCCATTGTAAAAGTTAAATGAGCCACGAGGAGTTAGGAAGCATCTATCTCATATCATTTTTTAGTTGAAGTCAAGAGATAATCAATCCTATACTTTAGGATTACTTTTACGTGAAGATTTGAATTCAAATTCAAATTCTTGGCTCTAACTCAAAGTTATAAAAAGTTAAGATGAAAGGCCCGCATGCATCTCGAGGTTCTGAGATCAATTCTAGGTACCTTCATTGAGAAGAGGATCTCACCTCATAGATGTCTCATTGTACACTCATTGAGCAATGTCTTGTTTCCAATGACTTTGTAATTTTTCATGATATAGTCAATACATGTTCATTACCTCCTACTCTCATATCTTTGTCACACTTCATTAGAATAGTGATTTTGTCTAAGCTCCTTCTCACTTAATGGTGCCTAATTTTGCATGATTTAGATCATGACATCTTTAGTATACTATCTATCTTATTCCTACAAAGTTTCATTGCTAAAGCTTCACTTGATCCTTAGATATCAATCAAACTCTACCCACTGGTCTTTTAACTGTCAAAGCCCGTAAAAGTCGGGGTGTGTGTTCAACTTGTTAAACATAATTCTCTACACGTGGTTCATCATTTTAGATAATTCCACTCATGAATGGTAGCTTTTTAAGCTATTTAAATTTCCCCAAAAGGAATTTTACTAATTATTGTTGCACTTAGAGAATTGAGTGAAACACTTAGCAAGTGTCTCATCCAAAATTAAAGTTTTGTGCATTAGATCATATGCTTACCTATTTGTTTTGATTCTATCATTTGTGCATCATCTTCCAAGCAACATATATGATCATTTGTGCTTATTAGCTAGCCAAGGAGGCCCATAACACTCTCTAGCCATCGCTTATAGCAGGTGTGAAGTAGGCTTTAGCTGCACCAACTAATCTCTTGTGATTATCCACCATCTCCTCCAACACACCCTTCTAAGATGCCAAATACTTTGGAGCAAACTAGTTCTTCATGCGATTCTCCTATCTACCATATCTTCTCGAATATCTGGTATAACCCCTCTTTAGTGATGTAAAACTTTTAGAAGTGTAGCCTTGACCATAGAAAATCTTGCTAATTCTTAGACCTTGCTTCAAAATCTATAGACTGTGTGGAGCTTCCACCTAAGAGACATGCAATCTCAAGACATTCTATGTGAACTTGCTAACTATCTATTAATAGTTCCCTTTTCTTCTACATATGCCTAAGATAGTTCTATGGAATATATGCAACTAGGAGTCATGGGATGTATAATACAATCCATCTTAGAAGGTAGTGAATTTTCTACCTTTTCATGCATTATAAATACATCTATCCGATCTATATTCTCATGTAACATATTTTCCCTTAACATATGACATGAAGGATGCCTCAATGGCTTTGAGGAGCTGATTCAATAATCGCCCTACTTGAGTGATGAGAAGGTGGTCGGGTCACCTAGATTGCCTTGCCAAAGATGGGAGTCACATTATTTCATAGTTTCCCACATTTTTTGTACATAATATAATGGGTCACCTTATTTGGTGGGGTGCAAAAGATGGGCTCACCCACAATTTGTAGTGCAAATTTTGGGGAGTCACCTAGTTTTCCATGGAGCAAAAGTGATTCACCTTTACTTTGATGTCATGAAAGCTGAGAGGTGGGGTTGCCTTAGATTGGGTATCATTTTGTATTGCAAGGATGAGAAAGGAGGGTTGTCCTTATTCATGATGCAAAGGGCATAGGGGTCGCCTTGTTTGACTATGCCAGGAGGGAATGCAACTGCCTTATTCTATGATGCCTTACTATGGGGCCACCCAATTTGTAGTACATGAAGAAAGCGGGTCACCCACATTTGGGTGCCGAAGGGAAAAGACATCACCCTTATTTGATGAGGATCACCTTATTTTTGCATTGCAAAAAGTGGGATGGGGGGTGACCCATTTAGTGGGTGGCGCTTGTTTTGAATGCGAAGCAAATTGCACTTGCATTCAAATGAGGTGCCTTGTTCTTGGGCTACAATGTGATTGCGAATGCATGTAGGATTGGGTGAATGCACATTGGGAGAATCTTTTAAGGCTTTTTGAAAATTTGGGTTCCATTATTCTAGGATTTTTGCAAGACAAGGCGACAACTTGTTGGTGGTTAAGGAAAAAGTGTGGGAGTAGTGTTGACATTGGAGGAAAACACATTAGGCAACTAAATTATGATTTTTAAGAAAAACTGAGCAGCTACCATTTGCGTTATGGAGGAATATTGTGTGAGACTCTTCTCAAAAAGATTCTTGAAAGTGATGTGTGTGCTACTCTCCTACCATCCTATTTAGATTCTTGTTCCTAAATTGGAAAGCCTCTAGAGTGTTCTAGTGTGACATGTGGCCATCATGCAGAGTCACTCTGCTTTCTAAGGTGGAGTCTTCGGATAAAACCTAATCTAGGAACCTTAGCAAATCATGCTATTTTTACAACACACATTGACAAATGATCCGGCTTGGATTTATGTCGAACATTCTCACCGCATTCTAAAGATCATTTTCCTCAAGGATCCAAGAGAAGACCATGAGTGCAAACCTTTCTAAGATGCCAAATAGTCTTGGAGAAAACTAATTTTGCATGCAATTATCCTTCTTGCGTATCTAGTGTGACCTCTCTTTGGTGATGGGAAATTCTTAGAAGTCTAGCCTTGGCATTAGAAAATATTGCTAATTTTTGGACCTTGCTTCGAATTCTATAGACTATGTGGAGCTTCCACCTTCGAGACATGCAATCTCAAGAGATTCTATGTGAACCTACTAACTATTTGTCAGTAGTTTCCTTGTCTTCTACATATGCCTAGGATAGTTCTATGGCATATATGCAACTAGGAATTATGGGATTTATTCTACAATCTATCTTAGCAGGGAGTGAACTATCTACCTTCTCATCAATTAAATCTAAATCTATATAGCTAAATCTATCCCATCTATATTCTCCTCTAACATATTTTTCCTTAACATTTCCTTTGAAATCTAATACTCTGCTTGATTTCACAATATAGCCAAAGATTATATTTGTATTATTATTATTACTATATGGATATGAGTCTAAATATATCATGTAATATGAAGATAATCCATCTGAACCTCTTACCTTCTTGTAAGTGTTCCACTAGCTTCTACTTTGACTCATAGAATCCTAAGACCTTGGAACTCTCACCTCAAGTTCTTTTTCTATGGGTACATTTGGGTCCATTCTAAGATCTATTTATTCACACAATCATTAAATCGTGGGAGTCATACCTCTTGATTTACTTATCTTCACCTTGGCATTATTCTTCCCTTTTCTTAGACATATTCCAATACAATGTTCCTATGGTATCTTGAAAGAATAATTATCGGCACTCTTGCCTTTCCTTTGGCATGAAGCAACTTTTTGAAAATGACTAATCTTCTACCATGTCCATCATACCTTTGTTTCTTACGTCATCCTTACTTGAAATGATTCTATAACTCTTCCAAAGTTCTGACTTCAAGTCTTGATGTAAATAAGTTATCATTGTAACTCATTTCACTATTGTTCTTGTAAACTAATCCAACTATACACATTGTAATCTAACCTTAGATTTTCCTTTTTCTAGAATACTTAAGGTCTTGTGTATCCATCAATTAGATGTAGGATTTGTATGGAGTGACACTTCTCAAAAATCATTTGCATCATTCAAACAAAAAGTCTTTGAAAATTGTGTTTTGAAATTACCAGAAACGGGAAAGCCTTCTGTGGTTGTATGTGATGCAAGTGGTAGTGAAACAAGATGTGTTCTTTCACAACATGGTAAGGTGGTTGCATATGAGTCCATACATGTAGAAATGCTTGTTCTTGTACATGCACTTAAACATTGGATACATTTATTGTTAGGGGTGAAGTTTGAATTCAAAATAGATTATCAGAGTCTAAAATACATTTCCACACAAACTTTGCTTAAAATTAGACAAAAGTATTGGAATGAAATATCAAGCAAGTATGATTTTGACATTAAGTATTTGGTTGATGAAGAAAATAAGGTCACTGATGCATTGAGTCAAAAACCTTTAGGTGATCTCCTTGCTATGATCAATACGGATTTCCTAAATCAAATCCAAGGAGAAGTGAAAGGCAAATCTTTTTATGCACCTATCTTGAATTTTTTGCATGCAAATAGAGGATTGAGGTATCAAAAAAAATTTCACTTGTAGAATGGGTCTTCATATTGTAACAACCAATTATGGATATCTTCTGAGTCTCATTGAAAGCTCAAATACTACATGATTATCATGATGCACCCTTTTTTGCATCCATGTTATTCAAGAACCTATGTTTAAACAAAATATTCTTACTTTTGGCCATGTATAAAGTATGATATTAGAAAATATGTTGGTGAATGCTTAAAGTGCCAACAGGTGAAATATGAATTTAACAAAATGCTAGGAATGCCTTTGAATGTTCCAAATCAAAAGTGGGAGTCTATCTTTATGGACTTTATCACTAAATTGCCTATGACCAAAAGTAAAGATGATGCCATAGGTGGTAGTTGATGGACTTACCAAGATGGAACATTTCTTTGCTATGAAAAAGACTAATATTGCCTTGAATGTTGCAAGACTATTTGTAAACAAAATCTGGATTGCATGGAATGCCTAAAAGCATAATTTATGATAGAGACTCCTAGTTCACATCAAAATTTTGGAGAGAAACATTTGAACTGATTGGAACTCAACTTCGTATGAGTATAGCTTTCCATCCACAAACTGATCGGGAAATCGAGAGGGTTAATTGAGTACTTGAAGATATGTTGTTTATGTTTGTGAATGAAAAGCAAGATAATTGGGGTGAATATTTGCCCTTAGTTGAGTTTGCATACAATAGTGCATGGCATGCATCTATCAAAAGGAATCTGTTTGAGGCTATGTATGGTTATAAATGTTTGACTCCACCTTCATTTTTGGGTTTTTCAAATAAAGTAGAAGTATCTAAAGAACTGCTTGAGAAGATGGATGAAGAACTTGGCAAAATTAAGCAACACATAAAAGAAGCTCAGAAAAAACAAAAAAAAATTCTAGGATTTGAAGAGAAGAACACTTGAATTTGATAGAGATGATATGGTCTTTCTTAAAATTCAATCCTCATCGACCTAACTTGCTGCAAGGGAAGGATCATAGACTTTCTCCTTGATATGCAAGTCCTTTTAAAGTTTTGAAAAAGATTGGATCTCTTAATTCTTTGTTGGAACTACTTGAACATTTAAATGTGTGTCTTGTATTTCATGTTAGCTTACTTTAAGCATGTTCGATGTAAAACACATGCATGGAAATGTATCATGTAGGAGTTAAAGTATTGTGATTATGAATGCGATCAAGAAGCTATTTTCCAAAGCTTTTTTATCAATTGATTCACATCTAAAATATCAAAATTTCTCTTTCTTTGAGTCATATCTTGTCTACTCTTCTGCACCAAATTTTCCCTTATCTTGTGCAAGTTTTGTTTTTCTCTCTTCCACTACCCTTGAGTGATCGAAAGCTTGTGATTGAGGATAGATTGTGATTGAGGAAATGTTGCAAGTGGTATTAGAACAAAATCAATCCTGTAAAACGATGGAAGGTTTGATGTAAAAGGTTCGTGAGCAAGAGGAGCTTATTCAGAAGCCTCTTCGAGAATTACAAACAGAATGAGATGGAATGCAAACAAGAGGTGCAATTTTTTTTTTCATGGATCTGAATGATGAAGTGGATGGAGGTGCGGGAACATCTAGTGTGCCTAGAGGAAACAAAAACACAACTATGAAGATATCAAGCAAAGTGTGTTTGCCCTTAACTAAGTCTTCAAGAAGGAAAAATTGAATGATTTTGATGGAGAGAAGAAGAGTGGAAAAGATATGGAAGCATGGATTGAAGAGCTCAAGGATTTCTTTGATCTTTGATAATTAAGTGAGGAATCCAAGGCAAAATTTGGGATCCTACACCTGCATGGCATCCCAAAGCTACGGTGGAAGTCTTATATGTAAATCAGATGCACTGTAGTCTGATTCTATTGAAGGAATTTAGAGAGCAAGCAGAAAAATGCTATCATTCTCCACTCTACCATATGGAGAAGAAGATGGAGATCTACAATTTTTGACAATACAAAAGTGACAATCATATCTTGTCTATTGATGAGTACAAAGAGAACTTCCTATGTCTTCACAAATATGCATTGGAGGCTAGTAGTGATGCTCCAAAGAGCAAGTTTATTGAAGGGCTTTATGAGGAGCTTCGTTATCAAGTGAAAGGATCTAGATGTGTTGATGTTTTGGACGTTGTTGCAATGGCTGAAAATTTTGAGGAGATGGAGAACTTCAATTTTTAGAAGGTGAAAAGAACTAGATTCATTGCAAGGGGACATAGGCCACAAAGACTTGTTGCAATGAACTTTAATAATTCAAAGAAGTATCCATCTTTTAATAACCAAGGTTAGAATCTTGCTCATGTGGAAAATCAAAGGAGGCATCAACCCATCCATTGGCAATGAAAACCTATGTTTATTGAGCATGGAAAAAGATTTGTTCTATTTTCCTTGCAGGGAGAAAGGGCATCGAACATAGGAGTGCTCGAGCAATGCAATCTTTTTCGTCTGCACAATCGAAGGTGATAAAAATCATCAAGGAACATTAAACCATTGAGAAATTTGATGATGGAGGTAAGTGCCCTAACTCTAAGTTACCTTGCATGGTGGCTAGCACTTTCCCAAACGCTTTTGTAATTATGATTTTGGGTATGAATTCTACGCATAGAATCAGGTCTCTTATCAATTTGGGTAGTACACATTGTTTTCTATCTTTCAAATTTCTACATAATTTGGGGATACCCTTAAATATACAAATACGAGGACCTCGGGAGATGGGCAATGGAAAATTACACTATATGCTTCTTTGGGTGGCGATCAACTCTGTTACAAGAAGACATATGCATCAAAGAGGAAGAAGTCAGAAATCAGAAAATTACCTTGTGATTGAGAGTGAGAGTGAGAGTAAGAGTGTGATTTAGAGTGCGAGCATGAATGCAATTGTGAAGCTTAAGGGTGCTCGAGAGGTAGAGGGTTCCTCAAGAAGCTATTTTCCAAAGCTATTGTATTGATTGACTCACATCTATAATATAAGAATTTTTCTCTCTCTGAGTCATATCATGTCTATGTTTTTGCACCAAATTTTCCCTTATCTTGTGCAAGTTCTATTTTTGTCGCTAAACGTAGGGAGAAATTTTCATTATAGAGAAGGGGTAATGTACAATAAGAATCTCTTTTAGATATGTCATTTTCTTCCACATGATATCAACGAAATTTTCTCTCCTTAATGTAAATATCAAATAACATGGTGTAAAAATGTTAGAGGTACATATTTCACTTGGTGCCCTCTTCCTTAGAGGAGATACATAAATTAAAGAATATTTCTTTAATCTTATCTTCACTAGAAGGGAGTGATACTATCCTATTACAAGGAAAAGGGGAAGTACATATTCAAAAGTATGATATTGAATCACACATTCATTCATATATGTACATACATACAATCCGACACATAAAAACACATATACATACACACACATACATAAATACATTCATAAAACATAGACTCCCACACATACATACACACACATGTAAATACATACACCCACATATATAGACATACATATACATACTAAACACATATACACATTCATACATACATACACTCACACACATACATACACACATACACACAAATACACATAATCACACACACATATGAAGTGGTGCGATCATGATGTACCATCGTGAATTCCCCTTCTTGTGAGCTTCATTATGATACCCTTGCACTAAAAAACTGAGCTTTTGATGTTGCACATAGTAATTGGCATGGGACTATAGAATACGGAGAAACCACACAATACACATAGATCACAAACATAGATTTCTTAGGCTTTACAAATGTGATCCAACTTTGCCTATGTGGATGCCTATGCTAATATATATTTTATTACAAAAATATACAGATGTATCCCATGGTCATTTCACCTTTCACATAGACACTAACGGTAACAATCTCCCACCTGATAGGCATGTTACGCATTGTACAAGTAACTATGCGATATCAAGAATCAAGTAACCCCCATCAAGTGAGAATAGTTGTGAAAGTTATCTTGCGGTAGAGATTTAGTAAAAGCCTGTGGAACATTGTCTCAAGTATGAACCTTCTCAATAATAATGCACTTATTGGCTAAGTACTCTCTAATAAAGTGATATTTTCATCCCAATTTGCTTGGTCTTTGCATGGTAGACCGGATTCTTATACTGCGAAATGGCACTTTAACTATCACTAAGAAAAAGAGGGCACTTTAACTATCACTAAGAAAAAGAGGTACATGCTGAAGTAGAATAATATCAAAAGCAAGATGCAAAATCCACAATGTTTCCTTACATGCCTCACTTTCTTCAACACAATCTGCATATGTACTATGTAAAATAAAACACGTTTCAAGCTTTAAAATATAGGAATGTTCTAATAAATTTGCGCAGATTTCACATATATCATGTAAAAAAGAACATATCATAGTGAACATCCAATAATTCTATTCATACCATAATGAGGACATTCTAGGAATGAATTAAGAAATTTCTAGCTGGCAAGTACAACACTCTTTGGGAGCTTCTGGTGGAGTGCTTGACGGACGGTGACGCTGCGACGTCAGAGCAGTGACAGCATTGAAGTCGGAAGAGATTCGAATCAGCAACATCAGATCATTTGGATCTGTCGCGACTGACAAGGGAGACGTCATCTAAGCATCGCCATCCTTGAAGCAAGATCACACAGCCGGAAAGGGATGTGAAAGTGCAACTATCAACTCGCTCCAGAGAGTCAGGAGAAGCTTTGAATACGCAAGCTATGGAGGAAGAGCTCCTGCTCTGGCTGGTCCATCGTGACTGACAGGGGAGGTGTCCATCATATTTGCTGGTCCGTCGCGATTGACAGGGGAGGCTTCGTGAGCAGGTGTCCATCGTGGATTTTCTCATCAGTCGTGATTGATTGGGGGAGCGGGTGTCCATCATGGTGACTGAGCTGATTGACAGTTCTTCGGCCCCGAGCCCTTCGCGCATGTGGCGGCCTTGCTCTCGCGACCGACAGGGTACTGGCCTTAGTGGGATTTCCATCGCGCTCGTTAGCGGCTAACTACTTGTGGGGACTTGTGGGGACTAGAAATCTCCGATCTTCTTGGTTTGCCACCCATGGATAATAAAATTTGTATTGCAATTGGAAAAGGAGATCAATGAGTTTGACTACCCAGGTGGGAACCAACTTGAGGTGGACACCAACGACAAAGCCCTAGAGATCCCTGACAATAAAGAAACCTCCTAGGAGGGCTACACTACAAGCAAAGAAGACGGCTTTACCACTAGTAATGAAGATAACATGGATAGTGAAAGTTCCATCATCGGATCGACTATTCCGGAAACGGTGTCGAAAACGGTGCCCAAGTCTTCCCAGCAAGAGGCATCCCACAAAGGAAAACAACGTATGGAGTTACCCTCGAAAAGCCCCCACAAGAACCTATTGCTAATTCGAGATCCGATCCCAGTGAAAAAGAAAGATGAATCCAAGAAAAGAAAGGACAAAGCTCCCTCTCGCAAAGAGGGCTCACTACGACAATGATCATCATCTTGTTAAATGCTAGAGGGATAATCGATCCCTCAAGAGCGACCATCATTGGTCAATGGCTTCGCAACATTAGCCTAAACCCATAATTTATATGTATTCAAGAGATTAAAATTGACGGAGAAGACCTCCAAAAACGGCTTAGACAAGTCTCCTCGACCCATGTTTGGATTTCAACGGCGCACCAGTGGGGGTCCGGTGGAACGGTAATCAGTATTAATCAACTCTGGTTTGAAAATCTTGAGAAATCCATTGAAGATGAAAGCCATCGATGGATTGCTGCTTCTTTTGGTGCTCCTCTTTGTTTTACTCTGGTTTCTTTGTACGCCCCTGACGGGGAATTAGAGAGACTGAACACATGGGCCTCCTTGAACTCGCTCCCCCACAACGTGCTTATTTGTGGTGACTTCAACATGGTGGAGGACCCTATGGACAGATGGATGGGCAAGGGCAGGTTCATCGATAGTCGGGAGAAAGAAACGTGGGACAAAACCAAACTTCACTTGGATTTGGTCGAATTCAAAGACTCGAATGGCTTTTCTTGGTCAAATCTCCAAGCGGGCGAGGACCTGAGGAAAGCTAGACTTGATAGATGCTAGATCTCTCAGAGTTTTACTCATCAGTGGGGCCACTCGTCCCTTGCACAACGCACCGACCTCACCATCTTTGATCAGTACCCGATCATTATCACTTTCCAACCTTCCAACAAGATTGGTAAGGCTCCTTGGTTCCATGCTAGTGCGCCCACCTTCTCTCTCCCCTCCGTCCATCAAGAAATTGCTGATGTGTGGAAGGAGGCATTCGCCTCCGGCTTGTCCCCAACCAAGTGCTCGAGAAGTGTGGTCGATAATTCTCAACAGATCATGATTAGATCCAGGAAGATGCTTGAGACTGTGCGGCGGGCTCATAGAGAAGCTCTTTACCACAGACTCTGGAGGCTCGGGGAGGAAGTGAACAAAGGAAAATCTCAAGCCCAGAAAGGTCTTCGAAAAATCAGAGCGCTGTTGAGATACGAGGAAGAAATACAAAGGAAAAATTTGCAAATTTTCTTCAAGGAGTGGTAAGCTGGCAAAGCCGACAATCCCACCAAGGAGATGTGCCGTATCCTTAAAAGGAAACATAGCAGAGAATCGTTCCCCTTATTGCTAGACTTAAATGGCAATGTATGCAAATATGGAAGAAGATAATTTTGGGATCATTGAAGGGCACTTCACGAGACTCCTGGGGACCTTGAACCCCCTCTCCCACCATAGAAGGGATTGTATGGCAGCCATATCTAGGGTTTCCCCCTGTAGGATACCACTCAAGCTTCGCTCCTTGCTACATGCCCCTATCTATGAAGCAGAAATCATTGAGGTCATTGATGCCATCCCTCCCAGTAAAAGCCCGGGACCTGACGGGCTCACTAATGAGTTCTTTAAATCCTTCAAGTTGGTGGTTGCCACCCCTCTTCGTCTAGTTTGGCAAGAGGCGCTCAAGTTTGGCGCACTTCCTTCTTATCTCAACAATGGTATTATCAAGTCAATACACAAAAAAGGGGAAAAGAAAAGAATAGAGAACTGGCATCCTATTATGATGCTCCAAACAGGATACAAGATGATCGCCAAAGTCATTGCCAATAAAATCTCTTGCCACTTGAGAGCGTGGTTAAGTGAGGACCAGAAAGGTTTCATCAAAGGCAGGTCAATTTTGGAAACCATTATAGATATTTGGGAAGGTCTTGAATTTGCAAATGAGTCTAAACAAGATGTGGTCTTCCTCAAGATTGAGTTTGATAAAGCCTACGACAAGCTAGAATGGGACTATATTCTGCAATCGCTCCAAGATCTTGGATGTAGTAAAAAAATCACTAAGATGATCGCGACCCTTCTCGGAAACGCATCGACCCAAATTAACATTAATGGCAAACTTTCGAAGGTGATCAAACTTAGAAGATCTATCAGACAAGGGTGCCCATTGGCTCCCCTTCTCTTTGTCATCGCCACGAAGGGGCTTAGGAGGCTTGTGGCGCACCAGGTGGAAGCAAGTAATATCAAAGGCCTCCGTTTGCCTCACGACCACAACCAGATCACCATGAGACTTTTTGCCGATGATATCGTTTGTTCACAATGATAGTACCAGCTTGAGACGTTCTAGAGGTGTCTTGCTACCTTTTGTGCAGCCTCTGGATCCATAATCAATCACTCTAAGACCACCTTTAGAGCTATTGTGGGGTCTCAGCCCGGCCTTCTCATTGATCATGGCTGTCAAATCATTCCGCAGGGCCAAATTTTTTGGCTTCTTGGGATCCCCTTGGGGTTTGGCATCTCTATGGATCAGCGGTGGAACTGGGTGCTGTTTAACTATTGGAGAGGTATGCAAATCAATCTTGCTGGTCATGCTATGTTTATCAACACGTTCCTCCTTTCTTCTACCATTTATTTCCTTTCTTGTTGGAGACCGAAAGAGCAAGATCTGTCCAAACTGGATAGTATTTGTAGAAACTTCCTTTGGACGGGCGATCACAATAGAAAGGGGGTGCCTAAAATCAAATGGTCCATAGTGGGGGACTTGGTATCCTTGACATTGGTTGCATGGATAACAAACTGGTAGCCAAATGGATGATTAAGGCTTGGTACAATGGGGAGGCCTCGAGGGCCAAGTTGATCTTCAGAAACAAGAACGAGTTGGCTCTCATGGGTTTCCCAAATTGGAAGGATCTCGACATCTTGACCTTGTTGTTTTCCCTGATCCCCATCTTCTCGAAAGGCTCTAATATCGTGTGCTCCCTATGGAAGAGTTGGAATAAAGTTAAAAGCTACACAAGAATTAGTGAAGACTGGAAGTGGGCTGCCAGTATCAGACAAAATGACTCTATCTGGTTTTCGATCCATGGCATCCGGAGTGTGGAATCTTGGAACATTCAAAATGCCAAGAAGTTATGGAACAAAGGCTTCAAAAAATGGAAACATCTCTCGAAACAAGACACCAATTGCTGGATCAACTTCGAGGATATTGACCTTTGCGCCAGCATTTCGTTCGAAGAATGGAACACTTTGCAAAGCAGATGTCTCGCCTGGGATCGACACAAAACTCGCCTTCTCATGGGACACGACACATCGAGCTCGCTTGGTCTCCAATGGAACAATGGGAATAGCCTATCAAAAATCCCCAACATTAAAGAAACGATTGACTATCAGGTTAACCTCAACAAGAAGTGGTGCCTGTCATGGACACGGCTTCGGTGGGACATGTAGTTCATGGCTATCTGGCACCCCCTCATAGAAATCAAAAAGTCTGTCCTCTTATGGCAAATTCTTCATCATGGAATCTGAACCAACCTTAAGGCTAGCAAACTTTATGGGATTCCTCCTTGTTGCAAACGCTGCTATCGGTCTATCGAAGATGTTCCACACATCTTCTTTACCTGCCCCAACTCCAACAGACTCTGGCAGACGGTTGGAAAGAAAATTGGACTTCAGAAACTTCTCAGTTGGCAGCAAGCCCTGTTGGGAGAAGCAATCCGCTGGTCCGCGACTCTCTGGAACGCCATCAGAGGGGAGGTCCTATGGAAAATCTGGCGGGAAAGATGTGCTCTCAACTTCGGTGGCTCCCCCAAGGAGTGGTCAATTGAGAAATCGTTGTTCCTCCTTGGCAAAAGGATTGTTAACTGTAAGAAATCCCCCCCCCCCCCTTCAGGCATCATCAAGTTCTCCTTTTGATCAATAACAAGCTTAAACCCAAGTGGGCCCCTCATGAGGGTGATGAGAGGGTGATTAACCTTCTTTGTAATGCCATCTAAGCTCTGTAAAAGCTTCCCTGCTTTGTGGGATTTGGGGGGTCCCGTGGGCACTAGTCCCCTTCTCTTGTATTTTTCTTTCTTTATTTAATTCAAGTCCGGGAGAGTAGGCTAATGCCAAACTTCCTTTACGTTAAAAAAAAAAAAAGAAATTTCTAGCTCAAAAATGACAAAAATATCGTCATAAAGACTAAGATTTCAAGTTTTATCAAGAAAAAAAAGGAAAAGGAAAAGGAGCTTTTACCTTAAATAATGCATTTTATCAAGTCTACAATTTGAATATATTTAAGCAACCTAACAAGAAAAAGGAGTTACTTGGATTATGGCTAGATGATCAAAGTTAGCGTCTTATACAAAAGGGAGATTTCTACGATCATCTCCACTTCCATGAAGGTTTGTGTACTATCAAAAGGGCTTCCATTTCTTCACGCCCATCTCAATGGCGTAATTTCAATGTCGCTTATATTTTTCTCACTTTCAAGCAACGTTTGCATCCATATGCATGTGATTGAATGTAAATAATTCATGCGTAATATTTACAAAGCACTACCTTGATGGTCACCATATGTTTGAAAGCCTCTGCGAAGTTGGAGTAGAGGGATTCATGAGAATAAAGTCTCTTAGAATATACAAGAGATCAATCCTACTTATGAATTCGCACCAATGTCATGTTTAGTGGGTTTGTACATCTAAGGATTCGAGATTAATTTTATCTCCATGAGATGTTTTATGTATTTTTCCCTTTGAGAAATTTTATTCTATGATCCAAGAGAAAAAGGCTCTTCATTCATAGGGAGAAAATGTCATTATAGAGAAGGGGAGATGTAGAACAAGAATCTCTTTTGCAAATGGCCTTTTCTTGTACAATTTATTGAAGACATGTTCTCTACCTAATGTACAAATCCAACAACGTGGTTTACAAATGTTAGTGGTACATATTTCAGTTGATGCCCTCTTCCTTATAGAAGATAGATAAATTATAGAACATTTATTTAATTTTTTTTGAAGACATGGAGAGGAATTTGGCATAGTAAGATTTAGAAGCTAGTTATCTCCATATACGCAACTACATATCTATGAAAAAACTCCAAGTAGGTCAAATCATTGTTTTATTTATTCACTCTCTTCAATGAGATTTTTTAACTATTTATTTCATCCAAAAAGTCATAAAGAATAAAATAAATAAGCAATACATATGTATAGGTACACACACATTTATAAACATTGAATCACATACATACACTCACACAAGCATAAAATCAGACAATGACAAACACATATGCATGTAGACACATACATAAATACGATCATAAAAACATAGACTCACACACAAACATACACACACATGTAAATACATAAACACACATATACATACATACATAAATACACATACTACAAACATAAACACATAGATAAAGGAAAAGAAGAGAAAAAAAAAGTCTACTCAAAATTCATGATGAGTAAAAGATACAATATCTACCTTGTAGTAAGTGGCATGTAGTGGGAAATCAAATGAAAGTGGTGAGTTAAGAAGGAGGCACAAACTTCTTCACATGCTCATTGGTTATAAAAGTGGACTCTGAACACGTTCTAAAAAAGTATAGAAAGAGGAAAGATCTCCCAATAGTTGGATCTCGTCATTTTGTCATTTTTTCTTCCCATAGACTCCTTCAAGCTGCACGTCATTTTGTACATATCTTTGTGGTGAAGCTCATATCTCAGTGTATATGTAACCGTTTCTTGAGTTCAAACACTCATTGGAAAGCTTATCTTGTGTAAATTGTTTGTCTCAAATATCTCTTTCAAACGATATATATTATGTGAGATATCAATCAAAGAGCGAAGTTTAGTTTTTTAGCATACCTATGTAGACAGGTAGTCTATTTTGGTTAGTTATGTTTCGCAACCAAAATGTATCCAAATTTCTTGGTTTTTAGCTTGTTGGTAAGCTCTATGATTTATTTGCTCTCTCCCAAATATTCTATTCAAAAGATTTTTATTATGTGAGATATGTATTAGAGAGTAAAGTCCAATTTTTTCAGTATACTTGTGTGCATAGGTGGTTTATTTTGGTCACTTGAATTTCCTAACCAAAACACATCCAAATTACTAGATTTTTAGCTTGTTGGAAAGGTATTGTATTTACTTTGTCTGTCTCAAATATCTTCCTCAAAGCATATATATTCAGGGAGTTACTAGTCCGAGAGTGAAGTTCAATTCTTCAACATACTTGTGTGGACAGGTAGTTCATCTTTGTTAGTTGCATTTCCTAATCAAAACTTGTCCAAATTAAGTCATTTATATCTTGCTAGAAAGCTCTTTTTGTCTTCTTTAAGTGAGTAAAGGCATAACTCCATTTGAGGTTTTTATTGAGAGCATCAAGCTATCTAATGTGCAACTATTTGTCCAAGTGCTGGACATACAAGGGCTCAGTACACGTTTCAGTTGCGCATAAAAGAACTCATTCTCTACATTTGGTATCAGAGCAAACTTGGTGCTGAAGCTTCATCAACAGAGTTGGAGTTAAACCAAAGCAAAACAGGAGCTACAAAACAAGGGGAGCTTCACAAACACAAGAGCAAAGGACAATATAACTATTCGAGGCAACTCGCAAAGTTTTTTATAGTCTTCAATGGCTGACTTGGATCAACAAATAGAGAAATTGGATAAGGATAATTATCCCGTGTGGAAGTTTAGAATGACCAACTACGTAATGGGCAAAAGCTTGTGGGGTATTGCGAGCACTGATGATGCTCAACCTCAAATCAATCAAGCTATGGCCACCGAAGTCCAAAGGAGGTAAGCAAAAGAATGGGAAGAGAGGAATAGGAGAGTCATGTTCCTCATTTCACAAGTCATTACTAATTCCATGGTAGGGCATATTCAACATTTAGAGAAAGCTAAGGATGCTTGGAAAGCTCTTGAAAGGATGTATTCAACAAATACGAAAGCTAGGAAACTTCAACTCAAGAATGAGTTGAACACAATCAAGAAAAGTTTGAGTCAATCCATAGCTGAATGTACTTTGAACATTAAGGAGGTAAGTGATGCTTTAGCTTCTATTGGCACAATGGTTGAAGATGAAGATCTTATGTGTTATACTCTCAATGGATTGAGAGAAGATGAAAGATTGAAGCCTTTTATAACCTCCATTAACTTGAAAGATGCATATCCACGTTTTGAACAACTAATCCCTCATCTTGACACAGAAGAGCTTAGCTTTGGTGGCCCCAAAGGAGAGGAAAGCCACAACCAAATGTTATATGCACATTGAGGTAAAGGAAGGAACTCAAGAGGAGGCTCCAGAGAAAAAGCAAGAGGTCAAAACAACTCCAACTACAATCAAAACAACTCAGAAGACAACAAGGATGCATCAAATGGCAACACACAAGGAAGAGGTCGAGGTAGAAGTAGAGGAAGAGGCCGAGGCTCCTACAATTCTCATAAAGGTATAACATGTTATCATTGTGGTAAAGTAGGACACTATGCTAGTGATTGTTAACTAAAGAATGGAAGACCAAATGGAGGCAATCAAAGGAGCCAAAGCAACCATGCAAGCACCTCAAGTGAAGTAAGCAAGGACACACTACTTGCAATGAGACATGAGTATAGAAGCTCTTGTGAAGATGAGAAAAAAATGGTACATTGATTTAGGTTGTAGTAAACATATGTCATGCCAAGGAAAATTTTTCACTAATTTACAGGTACCAAGTGGAAAAGGATCTGTTGAAATAGATGATGGTACTCAACACATGATTGAACATATTACAGATATAAGGCTTGGAGATACAAGTAGAGCAAAGGTACTATCTAATGTTCTTCATGTTCCTAAAATTTCAAAGAACTTGATTTCAGTAGGACAAATGGTAGAGAAGGGTTATCATTCCAAATTCAATGAGAATGGGTGCCTCATAAAGAATCCAAAGGAAGGCTTCAAGGTCATTGCTCAAGGTACAAGGGAAGGAATGATGTTCACTTTGGATGTCCAACATCCACATGGAAAGGTCATGTACATTCAATGTGGGAACAAGAAGATTTCAGAGTTGGACTTATGGCAGAAAAGAATAGGACACATCAACATTCCAAAGTTAAAGGACATGAGCAAACATGAAGTGGTAAGAGGTCTTCCAAAATTTATTAGCATTGGACTACATGAGTTATGTGAATCTTGTCAACTAGGAAAGCAAACGAGGCATCCATTCAAGAGGAGCAATTATGTGGTCCCATATGTCTTGAACTTGATACATACGGATGTATGGGGACCAACCCAAGAGGCATCAATGGTTGGTAATAGGTTTTTTGTGACCTTCATTGATGATCACTCAAGAAAGGTATGGCTGTTTTGTATGAAGCAAACATTAGAGTTGTTTTCTATATTCAAAAGATTCAAAGTTGAAGCTGAAAAAGAAACAGGAAGGTCTATCAAAACCTTAAGGTTTGGAGGAGAAAAATTCTCCAAAGAATTTTCAGATTTTCTATAAGAGAATGGGATCAAAAGGCAGTTTACTTGTAGGTATACACCACAACAAAATGGAGTAGTTGAGAGGAAAAATGCTACCACAACCGCCATTTACTTGATGAATAGGTGCACAACATCAGGAACACATCACTTGACTCTAGAGGAGGTATGTGCCGGTAAGAAACCTGATCTTACAAACCTCAAAGTGTTTGGATGTGTTTTCTTTGTTCAAATTCCACAAGAAGTTAGAACAAAGATGGAACTAAGGTCAAAAAAAGGCATTTTCATCGGCCACTTGATGGAGCAAAAGGGATACAAGTGTTACAACCCTAGAAAAAAGGAAGTAAGAGTCTTGCGAGATGTGGTCTTTGATGAACTAAGACCATGGTACGATGATAAAGGAAAGGAAAAGATTCTTCAAGAAGATTGTGATGATTATGCAGGAAAAAATCAAAGAGAAGTTCAAGCGCAAAGGTTTCAGGTCTAGAGGCATCTACATAATATGAAGGATGTTCAACATGGAGGGGCAATCATTCTTTGTCTTCAAATTCAGGTCATAGTAGAGCTCAAGAAGCAAGTGCTACTCTAAACAGTGAGATAGATGCAAGTGAAGAAGAATATGAAGAGGTAATCACTCCGAAGGTAAAGCTGAATAGGTTAAAGAAGCAACTTTCTAAAGGCAATGAAAGAAGATCTTCAAGGACAAGGTATCCAACTCAAAGGCTGAGTTATGATAGTTACATGGCAAAACATTTTGCATACATGATCCAGGTTATGAAAGACAAAGAGCTTGAGACATATGAAGAAGCTTGCCCACAAAAGGAATGGAAGCAAGCTATGAAAGAGGAGATCAAAGCTCTCAAAGATAATCACACATGGGAGCTAGTGCCAAAGAAAGAAGGTATGAAGATTGTTCCAAACAAATGGGTGTTTAAATTGAAGAGGAATGCTGATCATTCACTAGCTAGATATAAAGCTAGATTATTTGCCAAAGGATTTAAACAAACAGAAGGCATAGATTACGATGAAGTTTTTAACCCTGTTGCAAAGATGGGAATAATTAGAACATTAATAGCTATCGGTGCTTCAAGGAGATGGCCATTATATCAATTCGACATCAAAAATGCTTTTCTCAATGGAGAGCTACAAGAAGAGGTATACATGCCTCAATCGGTTGGATTTGAAGAAATTTTGTTTTCCCATAGACTCCTTCCAGGTGCACGTCATTTTGTACATAGCTCTTTGTGAAGCTCATATGTTAGTGTATGTGTAACCATTTCTTGTGTTTGAACACTCATTGGAAAGCTTATGTTGTGCACCTTGTCTTTCTCAAATATGCCCTTCAAAGCTTACATATGGTGTGAGATATCAGTCAAAGGGTGAATTCCAGTTGTTTAGCATACTTGTGTAGACATGTAGTCTATTTTGGTCGGTTAAGTTTCCCAACCAAAACATATCCAAATTTCTTGGTTTTTAGCTTGTTGGAAAGCTCTATGATATAATTTCTCTATCCCAAATATGTGATTCAAAGAATTTATATTTTGTGAGATATCTATCAGAGAGTGAAGCAATTTCACTTCTCATCACTCGTCACTCCTCACTAATCATTTAACAACATATTGACCACAATTTCTAGTAGGAATATGACTCTACGTCAACCCAAATTAAAGGGCTTGTGAGATGCTCATGCAACATACTTGAAGAATCATTTCAACACTTCTTATGGCTTGACATAAAATAGTCTTCATTGCTAGAATCTTTAACAATGGTTTCAACAATGCAGATGGTTTGAAAACTAAAGCCAAATGGTTTGAAGAATATTTACCCAAAACTTGCACTCAAAGTTAGTTGCATCCTCATAAGAAGCTTCATTTATCATTGTCTACAAGCACATGCATGTGTAGTCTATGGGAAAGGACATTGAAATTTCATCATAGCTCTTGAACTTCATAGGTTTATTTTCACCCATAGTCACCTCTCAAATTGGCACCCATAATAGAAACTCCTTAGATTTATCATGGCATGCAGTGTAGGAAGGAGAGTGCACGAGAGAGTTGGGTTGGGTAAGAAGATGGTGATTGCAAGGCCTAATCCATTTTCCACCATTTTTTATATGATTTTTACCACGATTGTCATAAATTTGTACCATCTGAGATAGATGTAGAGTTACGTTATTATTAGAGGGTACAACGTGAAGATGAAGAGGTTCTCGATGCGATTGCATAGTTACCTTCTCTTTACATGTCTCAATTACAAAAGTGACAAGGTATTCAATAGAAAAAACTACACAGTGGGCGTACAAAAAGTCCAAGGGTCCTGCTGGTAGTATGCAAGGCCAAAGCCTAGCTAGAAGAGGAGGAGGATGCAAGCACAAAAGAAGAGGGAGCATGTAGAGAGATGTGCGTGTGTGAGGATACTGTTAAAAGTCAAGCTTCAAGCTAAAAATTCGTGGGGAATCTTTTATGGACATGTGGAGCAATCAAAGGAAGCCAAAAGCCACAAGATTCCATCAAGAAAAGTCACTCAACCACTCCCCAAGTCATCTCAACTAATTCCTCCAAGTTAGGAGGCTGATTTGGAAAGGTAGTTCCTAGATTTTAGGGGCACACCTCTCACTATAAAAGGAGCATGTATCCCGACTTCTTTTGGGCCATCTTCTTGGAGTTTTAGCTCATGTAAAGTGAGCACTAAGTGCTGGAGTTGTGATAAGCAAGTCTCTTGCTTAAGCAACCCCCTTGCTTGCTTGTTTGTTTTCTTTTAGTAGGCATATCTATGTGTGTGCGCAGGCAGTGTTGCAACTCTCTACCCCTGAGTTGTTAGCATTGGTTCTCCCTCATATGGTATCCATTTGATGTAATTCTTGTCTCATTGGATAGCTATAAGAGTCTATTTTATGCTTACCAATTCTCTAGAGCATTCTCTGAGTAAGCTGGGAGCAAAATTCATTTTAGTGAAGCTGTGTGATTGATATCTCTCTCTTTGTGTAGGCTCTGTTGGAAATATTTTGCTCTCTGTTGTAAGGGCTGATTCTCCTTCTCTATGTATCCATTTGCTATGATTTTGGTGTCATTGGCTATTAGAGTGCTCTAAAGTTGACTTAAGTTTGAGATTCATTCTCTGTATAATCTCTGAGAAAAGTTTGCTGGAGTGAAGTGAGGTCTCTGCTTGACTAGCAATTGTGAGCATTCAACTAGCTCATGTTGTAGACATTGTTTCTCTTTGTGTAAGCATCCATTTCAAGTGAAATTTGTTTTTTTGGAAAGCCCTTGGTGTCTACTACAGGTCTACAAAAGGTCACTGGAGTTCTCTGCATAAGCTCTGAGTAAGAGCATTTTTGGTGTGCAGAGGTCAAAGAAGGATACCTGTGGAGGTCATTCGCGCTTCATCGTTGCTTAGGGGTTGAGATACTTCCCCCATCAGTGGTATCAGAGCATTTGGGCATCTTGGAGGTATCACATACAAGCAAGAAGACCTCTTGGAGTTGGTGGTTGAAGAGTTGCATCAACAAAAGCTTCTTGGAGGTAGCTCACATCAAGGGGGAGCTATTCTACTCAAATTTGCAAGAGCACAAGGTGTCCATCTAAGGAAAGCTTTGGATTGAGGTAACCTCAGAGCCTCATTTTCATTTTACACACATTGGAGCATTAGCCAAGGGCTAGGTCAAGTATCAAAGACTAGATATGGGAGACTTCAACACTCAAATTGAAAAGCTAGACAAAGGTAACTATCAACCATGGAGATTTAGGGTCTCCAACTATCTTATGGGCAAGGGCCTTTGGGGGTTGATTAGTGGAAGTGAACCAAGACCTAGGTTGGATGAGAATCCAACCAATGACCAGAGAAGGGCCTTTAGGGAATGGAATGAAAGAGACAAGAGGGTTATCTTTATTCCTTCCCAACACATTAGCAATAGCATGATCGGCCATATCCAAGACCTGGATTCAAGCATGAAGGTATGGGAGACACTTGAAAGGCTTTATTCAACAAGCACCAAAGCAAGGAAGATCCAACTCAAGAATGAGTGCATTGGGATCCATTAGAAGTCACGTAGACGATGACGATCTTGTGGCTTATACTCTCAATGGTTTGAGAGATGATGAGAAGTGGAACCCCTTTACCACTTCAGTTTATGTAAGGGATAATCTTCCCGATTTTGAGCAATTGGTTGCTCTCATGGTCACCGAAGAAATGAACATAGGTGGAAGTTCAACTAAAAGCAAAGATGCACAAGTTTTCTATGCAGGTAATCAAAGGGGCAAAGGAAGACAAGGACAAGGAAGGGGCAAAGGAAGGTTTGGAGGAAGGCAAGGCCACTCAAGAAATCAAGGACATGACCAAGGCACCTCATCACAAAGAGGGAGAGGAAGATCAAGAGGAAGAGGAGGACGACATCAACAAAACAGGAATCAAGATGGCGAAGGATGTTACATATGTGGCAAGTTTGGCCACTATGCTAGAGATTGCTACCAAGGAGGAAACCAAAGGAACTATAATCAAGGTTCTTCATACAAAGGCCAAGGTAATTATGCTTCTACAAGTTCAGAAAATGACAATCTCTTGATGATGCACATGAATGGGAATTCAAGCAAAGTAGATAACACTTGGTATATTGATAGTGGATGTAGCAACCATATGAGTTGCAATGCTTCTTGGTTTACTAATCTACATGTTCCCAAAGGTAAAGGACATGTAGAAACAGGTGATGATACAGCCCATGAGATCTCCCATGTTGGAGATGTAGCTTTGGATGACAAGGAGGAAGGAAGATGTCTCAAGGATGTCTTGCATGTACCTACCATCACAAAGAACTTGGTGTCTATTGGGCAAATGGTTGAAAGAGGCTATCAAGTAAGGTTCAACAAAGCTGGATGCTTTGTGGAGAACCCTAAGCAAGGTTACAAGGTCATAGCAAGAGGAAAGAAGCAAGGGAGACTCTTCACTTTGGAGGTAAATTCTCATTCTACTCAACATGTCTACTTCACATATGGAAACAAGAGGATTTCGGAGTTGGACTTGTGGCACAAGAGGATAGGTCACATCAACATACAAAGAATGAAGGAAATGCAATTCAAGAGGCTGGTTGAAGGTCTTCCCAACTTCCAAGGACAAGGTATGAAGCATTTATGTGAATCTTGTCAACTAGGGAAGCAAGCGAGACTTCCATTCAAGAAGAGTGGCTACATAAGCCAACATCCATTGGAGTTGATACATACAGATGTGTGGGGGCCAACGAAAGAGCAATCCATTGGAGGTAACAAGTACTTTGTCACTTTTATAGATGATTGCACAAGGATGGTTTGGGTTTATTTCATCAAAAACAAATCAGATGTGTTTACATGTTTCAAAGCATTCAAGGCAATGGTAGAGAAGGAAACAGGTACATATATTAAGAAGCTAAGGTCCGATGGAGGGGGAGAATATTACTCAAATGAGTTTTCTGATTTTTTAATGGATCAAGGCATCAAGAGGCAAGTAACATGCAGGTACACACCCCAACAAAATGGAGTAGCAGAGAGAAAGAATAGATACATTGCCGAGATCGCTAGAGCAATGCTTAATGAGATGAATGTACCTAACATGTTTTGGAGTGATGCAACAAATACCGCCGTGTATCTAATGAATAGGGCTCCTACCTCAGGGATCCATGGCTTGACACCATATCAAGCCTATTATGGTAAGAAACCTGATCTTTCCCACTTGAAGATATTTGGATGTACTTGTTATGTACATGTGCCAAGTGAATTGAGGCACAAGCTACAACCAAAGGCAGAAAAGTGTGTGTTTCTAGGATATTCAAATAATCATAAAGGTTAGAGGTGCTTCAACCCAAACACAAAGGACTTGAAGGATATCAAGGGATGTAGCATTTGATGAGCTACTCCCTTGGTATAAGAAGTATGATTGTATGCAGGACTATGAAGAAGAAAAGCATGGACATGATGAAGAACAAATCGACCTAGAGCTAAGCGGCCCAAGGTGTTCCATCAATGAAGATAGTTCAAGCATGAACTCACCATGGAGGGGGAGATCTTCATCAAGTTATGAAGCACAATCAATCAACAAAGGCAAAGCAACATTGGTGGAGTTGGATGAAGAAGGTAATGAAGTTGAAGATGATGAAGGACACATGATGGAGAAAGAAGCCACGTCAAAGAAAGAGATCAAGTTCCCAAGGCAAAGGAGGTTTATTCCTCCAAAAGGTGAGAAAGGAAGTCTTCTAGAGTTAAGTATCCAAGTCAAAGGTTTACTTATGATTCATACATGGCAACACATTATGCATATATGAACAAAGTAGTAGAAGATCATGAGCCCGATTGCTATGAAGATGCAAGCAGGTACACCGAATGGAAAGAGGCAATGCAAGAAGAGATCAACGCACTTGAGGAAAATCAAACATGGACTCTAGTGCCCAAGAAGGAGAACATGAAGGTAATAGGTAATAAGTGGGTGTATAAAGTAAAGAGGAATTCAGATGGATCTATTTCTAGGTTCAAAGCAAGATTGGTGGCCAAGGGTTTTGCACAAACCTATGGAGTGGACTTTGAAGAGACATTCAGCCCCGTGGCAAAGATGAGCACCATTAGGACACTCATTGCAATGGCTGCTAGCAAAGGATGGAAGCTCTTCCAATTGGATATCAAGAATGCCTTTCTCAATGGAGACTTGGAAGAAGAGGTATACATGGAGCAACCACTAGGTTTTGTTCATAAAGAGTTTCCACATCATGTTTGTAGGTTGAAGAAGGCACTTTATGGTCTAAAGCAAGCTCCAAGGGCTTGGAACCAAAGATTGCTGGACTATTTGATCAAATGTGGTTACAATCAATGCAAGGCGGATCCATCTCTCTTCATCAAACAAAGAGGAGAACTTGTGGTCTACATGTGTGTGTATGTAGATGATCTTATCATTACAGGTAATGATACAAAGGGCATTGAGGAGATCAAGGCAAAGCTTGGAAAGGAGTTTAGGATCTCTGATCTTGGAGATCTTAGGTATTTTCTTGGCATTGAAGTTGTATACAAAGAAGAAGGTATTATGCTCATACAAAGGAAGTATATTCTAGACCTACTTGAGAGGTTTGGGATGCTACATTGCAAGCCTATTTCAAATCCCATGGAAGTTAATGTAAAGCTAAGCTCCATTGATGGAGAGCCATTAGAGGATGTAACTTTGTATCGATCTATTGTAGGCTCTTTCAATTATGCCACAATAACCAGGCCCGACATAGCATATGGAGTTGGAGTGTTATCACAATTTATGCATAGTCTAAGGACTACACACTTGCAAGCTGCAAGAAGAATGTTGCGATATCTCAAAGCCACTATAAATGAAGGATTGTTCTACTCATTTGATGATGATATGCAGGTCAAAGCTTATTCCGATGCCGATTGGGCCGGTTCGAAGGAAGATAGAAGGAGTACAAGTGGTTACCTAGTCATGCTAGGTAGCAAGATCATCTCATGGATTTCAAAGAAGCAACCCACGGTGGCATTATCTTCCACCGAGGCTGAGTATAGAGCTTTGGCTCAAGTCACATGTGAGCTAATGTGGATTAAGAAGTTATTTATGGAGCTTAATTTGCAGGTTGACACATATCCAATTTTTTGTGACAACATGAGTAGCATTCATCTAGCATCGAACCCTGTCTATCATGCTAGAACCAAGCATATTGAAGTGCACTATCACTTCATAAGGGAAAAGGTGATATCCAAGGAAGTTTCAATACATCATATTGGTACCAAGGACCAAGTTGCGGACATGTTTACAAAGGCTTTGGATGGGATGAAGATTTCAAAATTCAAGCAATGCATCAACATGAAGGAGCTTGGATGAGGATGAAGAATTGAAGCTTGAGGGGGAGTGTTAAAAGTCAAGCTTCAAGCTAAACATTCGTGGGGAATCTTTTATGGACATGTGGAGCAATCAAAGGAGGCCAAAAGCCACGAGATTCCATCAAGAAAAGTCACTCAACCACTCCCCAAGTCATCTCAACTAATTCCTCCAAGTTAGGAGGCTGATTTGGAAAGGTAGTTCCTAGATTTTAGGGGCACACCTCTCACTATAAAAGGAGCATGTATCCCGACTTCTTTTGGGCCATCTTCTTGGAGTTTTAGCTCATGTAAAGTGAGCACTAAGTGCTGGAGTTGTGATAAGCAAGCCTCTTGCTTAAGCAACCCCCTTGCTTGCTTGTTTGTTTTCTTTTAGTAGGCATATCTATGTGTGTGCGCAGGCAGTGTTGCAACTCTCTACCCCTGAGTTGTTAGCATTGGTTCTCCCTCATATGGTATCCATTTGATGTAATTCTTGTCTCATTGGATAGCTATAAGAGTCTATTTTATGCTTACCAATTCTCTAGAGCATTCTCTGAGTAAGCTGGGAGCAACATTCATTTTAATGAAATTGTGTGATTGATATCTCTCTCTTTGTGTAGGCTCTGTTGGAAATATTTTGCTCTCTGTTGTAAGGGCTGATTCTCCTTCTCTATGTATCCATTTGCTATGATTTTGGTGTCATTAGGTAGCTATTAGAGTGCTCTAAAGTTGACTCAAGTTTGAGATTCATTCTCTGTATAATCTCTGAGAAAAGTTTGCTGGAGTGAAGTGAGGTCTCTGCTTGACTAGCAGTTGTGAGCATTCAACTAGCTCATGTTGTAGACATTGTTTCTCTTTGTGTAAGCATCCATTTCAAGTGAAATTTGTTTTGTTGGAAAGCCCTTGGTGTCTACTACAGTTTTTCAAAAGCTCACTGGAGTTCTCTGCATAAGCTCTGAGTAAGAGCATTTTTGGTGTGCAGAGGTCAAAGAAGGATACCTGTGGAGGTCATTCGCGCTTCATCATTGCTTAGGGGTTGAGATACTTCCCCCGTCAGATACTAGATACTGAACCACAAATTTTCTAAAGATGCCAAGTCCTTGAAGCTCAGAGATTTCATTTAGTACCCAACAATGAATTTAATCACTATTCTTGTATCATTAACCATAAAGTTTGTGTTTAATACTCCATTTTGTGCAAGACAAGGAGTCCTCAAGCTTTAAGAGCTTAGGATGAGTCTACAATGTTGCCAAATTTGGTGACATTGTCAAGGAACACACTTGAGGAAGAGCATGTGATGGTAAGAGTGTTGAAGGATTGATGTTGGAAGGTAAACTTTATTGTTTTTTTTCTGATCACTAAGTCCATCCGCTTTTACATCATCTTCTCCTTCCCTACATTCCATCGTCATAGCCACATATCATCATCTTCATGAAGAAAAAAAAACTACTTTTACCATACTCCCCTCCCCCCACTTCCCTCATTTGCATGAGTGAGAAAGAGAGAGAGAGAGAGAGGGAGAGAGAGAGAGAATGAGTGCATGTGCTTTCTTTCACTTGTGTTTAGTGATCTCTTGCAAGTTTCAAGTCCATCATCATGTCCAAGATAGCACAGAAGTACATTTGTGTTTTTTCAAAGTTCACACTAATTGATTTGGTGTGTCGGGATAGACCGAATAACTTGGACTTTTGTAGATGCATGTGTATCACAATGTAGGCATCCCCAATTCCATCTCCATGTACTTGAAGGATTTAAAAGTTTTTGAATTTTTGGCTCTATCATGACAAGCGGACTTCACAACAAGCATTAGGTTTGAACTATGGTGACAGACATCATATGTTGCAACAAACCAGCCCCATCAAAATAGATCTATCTCTAGGGACCTATCCATCACAAAGGATTGATCATGTCTCATGACATACCACTCCATCAATAGAAACCCATCTATAATGATAGACCAAAGGATGCAATAGAGACCCTCTATCATGATAGATCCCCATCTATCATGATAAACAGGCACCAGAAAAGATGAAAGAGGTAATAGATACATAATTATCACAAAAAACAACATTCTATAATGACATACCGATCCATCGTGATAGACCGCCCATCTATTGTGACATACCATCCCCACAATAGGTCTAATCAATCATGAGAGACCCCATCTTTCACAACCGACCCATTCCATGGTAGGCTATCTATCACAATACATGAACCCTCTATTGTGACAAAGCACTCCCATGATAGACCACCTTAACGGAAAAATTTAGAGTTTTGATTTTGGGCATAAATTTCAGTTTTTTTTTCTAAAGTTCTTTTGGTGAATTACAAGAGCTACAAGGCTAGAGTGCATGTTCAAGGATCTCATTGTTCAAATTTGATTAGCAAAAGCTTGGGAGATCTTCCTTGGCCACTCAAAGTTGCAAGCATGACTTGAGATTGGAAATTGACAAAACCCCTTTGTCAATTCTAGCTTAGGCTAAGTGATTAGTGCTAGTAATAGTGCTTAGGGTAACATTATGAATACTCAAGTTCTAGAAATTTAACAAGGTCAAGTTCAATACTTTAAACAATTGTAATCAAGAAAAAAATAAGGACAAAGGGGATTAATTCGACAAACCACGATCAAGTTGATAACGTAAATATTCTGTGCAACATCACATCCAGACAAGACTCAACAAGAAAAATAACTCAGCAAGTGAGTTAATCAGTGAACACTACTGAAAAGAGAGTCTTAAAAGAAAGGAAGGAAAAGTAATTTAGAGTTAACTCATGAACCTTAGATTAGCTAAGCATTTGGGAAAAGTGGATCAACAAATTCTAAGATCTTCTGAAGCTAATGTCAACCATGCAGCTAGGTCTTAGTCTAAGAAACTAGGTAATCACCCATCTAGATTGACTCATTGCAATAGGTTAACATACCTTAAGGTGTCAAAGGGGCCCTACAAGACACATTTGGAATACGTCTGGACCAATTGAGAAACCTAGAACACTTGTACGACCTAGATTCTCCAATAGTTAAGTTTGAGAATGGATCATATATGGACAAGAATGTGACTATGTATGTGGTTACTAGTCAAGTTGATAGACTGAATGAATTTGGGAATGTTCTCCTAGAGTAAGAAGTTTGAGATTCAAAAGAGGATGATCTAGAGGAGATTCCATCCAACCCTAGAAAAAACTCTATCACTCTAGCACAATGGTGAGTACCAACGTGAGAAGATTCACCTCATAATTGTCAATCCGAGGAGACGTGAGGACTAGTATGAAGACTATGAGCAAGTGAAGGCACAAGTGTGTGAGTGAGAAGCACACAAGCATGCACACACATACACACACACGCGCACACAAGGCAAGAACAAGGAGAGGAACAATGGAATTCTTTGCATTAGTCAAGAAGTCTCTTACATCAGCTCAATTCACAAACAATCTCACCCCAAAAATGAGCTCTCTAGCTCTTTTTATAGTTTTCTAACTAGCTTTGGTCTTGTCCAGACCTAGTGTCCGGCCTAGTTAAAAAATAGGTTCTAGAGCCTATTTGAGGGCTCAAACAGAGTCTAAAAATTATGAAAATTGATATGTAGCTAGTTCTAATACTCCTCAAGCTCGAGGACTCCTCGGCTTGCACAAAATGGAGTCTATTCTACCAAAAACGGAATTCACAATGTTTGTGTAGTGATTAAAATCACTTGAGTTGAAAATGGTCCATGGAAAAAATGATTGGGCCTTGTTGCCGTATTGTGCATGACTCCTCCGTTGCGCTAGTATGCTCTTCATCTGACTTGTATGCCAACACTCCCCCCTTCCTAGCGTCTGTCGCCCCTGACAAACCTCTGTTCTATAGGGTGGTCGATATAGTATTGGATGACATTGGTGGCAAGTTCGTGTTCTCCTATCCTTAAGCCTCTTGCTAGATCAGCTTCCAATGCATCCCAATTTATTGCGCCAGGGACCTCTGGTTGCGGTGTGGTGTAGTACTCAGAGTACATTGCTTGTTCACAAGCAAAGAGATGGAGCAGGTGTGTTGGCTTCGGTGCGAAGACCTCCGAGTGATACTCCCAGAAACCTGATCTGAACATTTCTTCGAAGGTCTGTTTGTAACATGCAGGGAGGTATTTGATGCGTGCATGCCAGGCATAAGCCACACGAATACTGGGGGTGGTGCTCATGTCATACACCAAATCATAATTTCCATTGGTAAACCCCGGTAGACGTACCTGTGGTGCGGCTGCATTTTTAAAGGTTTTCAGGACTACCTGCATCATATCTAAAATCTTAAGCATCATTTGAGCTACCACATCTCGCATGGGCTTCAATCGCGGCATCCAATGTCGAATTGTTCCCATCATGTACGCTACCGACGGTGGTCCCTGTGGTGGTGCAATGTACGGGTAGTTTAGCCATTCCTTGCATTGCCCGTTGTTCTGCACTTTGATATTGAATGCCTTCCAAGACCTGCGGCGTGGAACTGGACCATAGCATGGATAGTATAGGAGATGTAAAGGCGCGTTGTTCCATGTGCGTAGCATTTCTGGATATGTCTCTAGAAGTTTCTGCTGCCAGGTGGGTTGACAAATTTTGCCTTTTTGCACCTCTGGAGGAAGGTCTTCAGGTTGAAATTGGGTAGCAAAGGTAGGAATCTTACCCGTGACTCTCTGTATTTCTGCATTATAATCAGCCAGGATAATATAATAAGGCCTGTATTGGAGTTCAGATGAGAGGATAAGGCGTCTCGATGACAGGTTGTAGCATAGTTTCCTCTATGACCCTCATGGCCTTATTTTGCACTACAGTGCGCTCTTCGTGAGAACTCCCGATTTCCTCCACTTGACGTAGCCATGGAGGCCGTGGTGCTTCGAATGTGTCTTGAGCTTCTTCCGTTTGTTGGCCTCCTGGGAAGGGTTGTGGGTCGTATTCTTCTTCAAATGTTTGTTCCACAGGAATTTGTACTACTTCTTCGTCAGTGGGAGCCTCTGGAGGGGAAGGTGGTCTCTCATATTGTAGTAGACGTGCTTGCAATTTGGTGACCTATTTCTGGAGATCTTTTAAGGCCTCTGAGTCTGTGAGAAGTGAAGCTGCGGAGGAGGTGGTTTGAGAGGCTGCTGTTGTTTCTTTTTGGTGTTTCTGCTTCAGTTGACCCAGTTCCTCTGATAGCAGGTCATGTGCTTCAAGCAGCATGGCATAGTCTTCCAATATGATCTTGATATTGTCGGGGGTCACTGCTTGAAACTTTGATGGGCTCATGGGTGCCCCAGGTGTGCTTTCGATAGCTGCTTCTAGGTTTTCCTGATTTTGTAATTGCAGGCGTCGATTCTCTTCATGAGCGGCAGCAAGATGTCGCTTGAGTAGGGCCATATTTCGCTGAAGCTTTGAATTGCGTTCTAGTTGTGTTCGTAGATGACCTTCTACCACTTGTATTGCTTCCTGATCTGTGTTCTGTAACTGTACCTCCAATATGCTATGAGCCTCTTGGAGAGTTTGGAATTGTGTGTGGAGGCGAGCATTTTCCTCCTCTAGTGCAGCAAGGCGGTGTTGTAGTGTCTCCGAGTGCTCTTGCAGGCGTTCATTCTGTTGCTGGAGCTGATTGTAATCTGTCCTTAAGTTTGATATACAAGCTAGCATGGTGTCCAATGCAGTGCCTATAGATGAGGGGGTGGTGTTTACAATGGAAGATGCATGGGAAGGGAATTGGGGAAGGGGAAGAGTGAATGATGTGTCTATTGAAGACATGTGTGTGGGTGAAATTGGTGGAGGGGGAATGGGAGGAGGTGGAAGCGTGGGGGGAGGGGGAGGTGCCGTGGGTGGTGAAATGTCCATACTTTCAGGAGTGGGTGCGTGTGTGGGGTCTACCATATACATTGGAATGGTAGGTGGTGTGTGTGTGAAAGTGGTGAATAGATGAGAAGTGGGGTGGGGAGCTGAAAATAAAGGGAATGGTTGAGACCTGGGTTGAAAAGTTCTAGCAAGGAAGTTATGGAGGGATTGGAGAAGTGGAGAGATGGATGTTGGGGTTTGAGGTTGTAGAGTTGAGGAGGGCATGAAGGGTTGCGTGGTAGTAGGGAAACCCATGAATATGGATCTAGGGTCAGGATGACCTATGGCTGAGGGCATGAGGGATGGTTGTCCTAGGGCAGGTTCTATGAGCGATTCGGTGGATTGTGTAGTGATGGGGGTTGCTCCATAGATTGGGTTATCAGAGGTGGAGAATAGGGTTGAACTAGAGATGGGAGTACGGAAGATGAAGGTTGGTTCGGTGGGTTGAGTGGTCGAGGTGATTTCCACGGTTTCTGCTCTAGGAGGCGATGGTGGGGGTGTGGATGGTAGTGGCTCGGTGGATTCCTCATGGGTGACTGGGTGCTCTTGGCTAGCAGTTTGTGTTGCTTGGGAGGTTGTCCCGATGGGTTCGGATGTAATAATTGGCCCTTCTGCCGTTGTAATGGGGATCTGGATATTCTTACCTGAGCGTGGTCGTGTCTGGAATCTTCGTGGATCATATTGAACTGGAGACCTCCTAATGGCGGTCCGCACTGCTTCTACTACCCCATATGTTTGTGCCATCAATAAGAGACCTTCACTATATTCTGAGTCAACTCCTGCTTCTTCCAACAGCTGAGTCATGAGTACTCTACTGCTCTGTTCGGTGAGCAGTTGTTGCGATCGCACTCGTTCCATAATTTGATACAGCCTTCGGAGTTCTGTTGTATAGGCTGGGGCTTCAGTGGTCTCCTCTTCATATGCTCCTTCTTCTTCTAGGTGTCCTTGTTGTTGACCTTGTTGAGTGTCACTCCAATGTACATGGCGGCTGTCTATAGATTTTCTTCTTCTTTGTGAAGATGTGCCTTGTTCTTCTGCATCTGAATAAAACTCTACATCAGAGAGTTGTGTACTTTGTAAGAATGCTTCGAAGTCCTGGGGATCCATTCCTTCAGCATCTCCAATTGTAGCAAATTCAAATTCAGATGGAGCAGGAGGAGCTGAAGGGGCAGCTTGTGTCGTAGTTTCAGATCCAGACCTGGGTATCCTAATGGTAAAGGGAGGTACAGTGGCCTCCCCTCGTGGGGATACTTCAGGAGTAGTCAGAACTTCCCTTATCTGGACACAAGGGATCGCACCCCTCATGCGCTTGGATTGATGTGTGGACGTCTTGAGCTTCTTAAACATTTGTAATTGTGCCCAAGTTAAGGCACATTCAATGGGAACATCGTATGCTAGGCACCAGTAAATAATGCGTGTGATTGCACAGCAACCGTTCACCACTAATTTCCTAGAAGACCTTTTATTTGCTCCATACAATTGATCTATAATCCATACAGGCAGCTTAATTGGTAACGCACCTGTCTCCGCTAAGTAGAGAGCGAACCAGATTCTTTTGTGTGGTTGTGTGAAGCGGTCTTGGCCGGGGAAAGCAAAATGTTGCATGCACATACGGAGAGGGATGGACACGTTTGGTGTGAGTGCTTCCATGTCTTTAAGCTTCAGTAGTTTCCTATCCTTCATGTTAGTAGGAACGAGAGCATCCTTCTCAGAAGGTACATGTGTGCCATGCATATTCAAAGCAAGGCTCACCAACTCCATGGTAAGTTCAAACCTCTTTAACTCGTTGTTGCCCAGCAAGGAAGGAAGAACAAATGATCCTAGTTTGTCCTTTTCTTCATTAGCTTGTAATGTGGAGACCAAATAATAGCATCGGAGGAGATCCAGTTTAGGTAGTGGTGCTTCAAAGTATTCTGCTAGCCCTGGACGTTGCCATATGGTCTGGAGATCCTCGGTGTTCTGCTGAGTCTCAAACTCCTTGGAGAAAAATTGGAATCGAACCCATGATCTATCATACTCGCACTTAGACTCCCATATATACTTGGCCTTTCCTAATGGACCTGGCATGCCATTGAACCAATGAGAATTGGCATGGACTCTTTCTGTGATCCCTGTGGGTGGATCCGATACCGGGATCTGCTGAAGGTGTTGCAGCTCCACAGGTCGTTCAGTTGGTGGCACATCTACAGGTAGAGTATCCACATCGATTCCTGCAGTAAGTATTCCTACTTGTGAGCTCGGACTTGTCGCTTCTGCCATGTTACTTCTTGCCTCCTGATTCTATGAGAATATAGAAACATGTGTTAACATTGTAAAGGACAAGTTAGAACCAGTTTTGTCCCCATTACAACATTATCATGAGGTTCGGGAGGGATTAGTAGGTTAATAAGTGCTCGGTGCTTGTGTGTGTAGTTAGGAATTGGTTGGACCTAAGAACTAAGTGGAATGATGTAGTGTGAGAGTGACGTAGTTAGTAGGTGGGCAGGATTTACAACTGGGGTCCGGGGGTTTATTACAAGTTTTAGGTTGCCAAATGTAGTGGATGGGCTTTGATCTTGATTTTGTGGAGACTCTGAAGAGTTTGATAGGGGTCTCTGCTTGAAGATGAGGCTTTTTAGGGACCCATTTACAAGTGATTCTACTAATGCTCATGGAAGAATATGTGTCCGTGCGTGATGTGTAAGACTGGGCCTCAGATGTTCGAGTGAGTGAAACATGTTGTACCGGTTGTGGCCTTGGTGTAGCTATTTGAGCCCGCAAGCAAGCCTTAGGCATCCAGATTTGTCATGATTGTGGGCTGGCCTTCATTGACTTCTTGGGTACCCAAATAGATTTCACGTTCGCAGAAGAATTAATGAAGGACTTCTTATTAGTGTCGTGTTGTTGACTACTAATAAGAGGTTTTGGCCGTGGGGTCGGCCTGGTCTGAACAGGGTATTCGCCTTTTCGCCTCCATACTTGTTTCCATGGCTGAAACAATCTGCTTTGCTCCTTTTTTTGGCATCCAGTATCGGTAGTGTTCTACTTCTTCTGTATTTGATCTGCCGTTGGTTGTTGCAACCTTCTGGTCTTTGGAAAAGAAGGGAGTTCCGTCCTCTCCCTGGCTCCATTGTTGAGACAAGCCTCTTTTTGCATCATACAGTTTTGGACAAAAATAGCATTGTCAACTTCATGTGTGCCCCTCGAAGGACCAGGAGTTTGTGCCTTGCCTAGTTCCTTGAGTGCCTCATTTTCCAATTCAGCTGTAATTCGGCTATGATCTACCCATACCTGAAGAAGTCCACTTCTTAGGTTGAGGTTGACTGCATGATCATAGATCCAGTCCTGACCCAAGACAAGAGGCTCAGTGAGGTCCTCGTCTTGACACACTAGTACTTTGACTGTCATCACTTCGTCTTGAATGGAGATGGGAAGATCCACCTCGCCCATGCAAGGGGTTTCCACACCTCCCAATCCTATGAGATATGCTTCTATAGGATCGACAGTTAATTTCAATTCTTGACAGTAAGACAACTTGGCAGCACTAGTGGATGCACCTGAGTCAATCAAAGCTCTTACAGTCTTTGCACCCTTTCCTTGTCCTACTCCTAGGGTTACAAAAGGCTGTCGGTCGATTATTCTATGGGAATGCCCACCTAGAGTCCCGCACATGGCCATAGGATAGCCTACAGATTCTTGAGTGTCAAGCATAGGCGGGTCTCTGCCTTGTCTCCTCAATTTCATTCGTCGGATGTGTTCTAAAGCTTCTGCCTGTGCTTCTTCTCTAATTCGTTTCTCTTCTTCTTTACGTTTCTTGGCAGTGTTGAGTCGATTTAGCATCTCTTCAGTGAGGGGTTCCTGATATAACTTGACTCTGCATCCACTTATGTAACTTGGTAGAATATCGCCCTCTAAAGTGGCTAGTTGAACTGCGCCACTTGTGGAGATTCTATTGATAATCAATAGCCCGTAACCTCTTTTCTCTAATTTCCATGCATGCTGCTTCAATGTGTAGACTAGGACTAGGTCGCCTGCTTTCAAGCCTTTATCCTTCACATGTGTATCAAAATATGCCTTTTGCCTCTTCTTCGCTGCATAGATTCCTGCTGCAGCTCTCAATCGTGTTTCGCCTAGACGTTCAAGATCAAAGATTCGAGAGGAGAGTTCATGGCCTGTCCAGTCATGCTCTTGTGCTACCTTCAATGTAGGTATCAAAAAGTCCAGAGGTAGCACAACATTTTGGCCAAATACCATCTGAAAGGGGGTGGCTTGGAGTACCGTTTTATAGGCAACCCGGTATGCCCAAACAGCATGGTGTAGCTGTTTGTCCCATTCAGAGCGTTTATTGTTCACTAGTTTAGTCAGCACATTGCACAAGATCTTATTAGTGCTCTCAGCCTGGCCATTAGCTTGTGGATGATAGGGGGCCGATTTCTTATGTATCACCTAGAATTCTTGGAGAAGGTTTTCTATGACTTCATTCAAGAAGTGTGTGCCTCTATCACTCACCAACTCTATTGGCAATCCGTACCTCGTGAATACATTTTCAAATAAGAACTTTGCTGTTGTTTGAGCATCATTTTTTGTAGTAGCTTTCGCTTCTACCCACTTGGTTAGATAGTCTGTGGCCACGATGATATATTCAGCATGTGAACCCTTAGCTGGGGGATTAATAGGACCAACAAAGTCTATTCCCCATTTAGAGAATGCACATCCACCCATCATAGGCTTCAGTGGCATCTCATCCTTGCGTATAGGATACTGAGTTCTCTGACAAACATCACACCGTTTCACATAGGTATGCGCATCCATGTGAAGGGTTGGCCACCAAAAGCCGGAAAATAGTATTGCCTTGATTATCCGATCTGGTCCAAAGTGTCCCCCTGCTACACCTTGGTGAGCAGTATCCAAGATTTTGAGATATTCACTCTCATGGACACATAGTCTCAGGTAACCATCTTTACCACACTTGTATAGATTATTACCAATGAGTGAATAATCCTGGGCTTCTTGTTCTAAACTCCTTTGCCTAGCCAAAGTCAAGTCTGGAGGGAATGTTTTCGTCCTTAAGAAGGATACTAGAGGTTCACTCCAATCTGGCACTATGGACACTTGATAAAGAGTGGCATGTTCCACAGGTGGTTTAGTGCAGCAGATTGGGCATTCCTTGCACAACTTTTGGACATCAGCCTCCATAGTCAGCCAATGCACTCCGAGTCTCCTTAGTGTCTGTAAGGTTCGTTGCTTTGAGTAGTGTTGCTCTAATGCACCTACATGTGCTAAATACAACCATTTAGTGTACTCGTCCTCTTCTACACAACAAGCAAAGATCCCTTGATCTGTCTGTTTGTACATGCTTCCTGCCATGATATGGTACTTCTGGGCTTTTACTACCTCTCTACCTTGAGTGTTTATTACTGGGTGGTTAGGCCCGTATGTCAATACTGGCACTAATGGCTTAGCGCACTGAGGTATTACTTCCAAATTAAACAAGTAAGCATCAGGAAGATCATCTGATACTCCTTGTGGGGCTTCTCCGGATGTGAGCCTAGAGAGATGATCTGCTCTCAAATGAGTCTTGCCTTTTCTCACCACTACCTCAAAGTCATATTCCATTAGTAAGAGGAACCATCTCACCAATCTACCTGTGTTGCATGGCTTGTTTACCAAGTATAGTAGAGCTTGATGATCAGTAAAAAATTTAAACTTATTTGCAAGCAAATAATGTCTAAACTTTTTAACCGCATACACCATGCCCAACCCCTCTCGTTCGGTAGTGGTATAGTTTCGCTCAGCTGCATTCAACTGTCTACTCGCATAGGCAATGGGAAGATCCATATTACCTTCACTGGTAGGTTGTGCTAGTACACACCCAATAGCATAATTGGATGCATCAACATGAACATGGAAAGGCTTATTCCAATCTGGTGTGGTCAAAATTGGTGCTGAACATAATCGCCGTTTAAGCTCATTGAAGGAATGCTCACATTCATCAGTCCACTCGAAGTTAGTCAACAGTCCATACAGAGGCTTTGCTATGATGGCATACATGTGTATAAATCGTCGGTAATAACCATAATGCCCCATGAAAGCTTGTACTTCCTTGACATTCTTTGGCCTAGGTAATTCGGCTATAGCCCTTACTTTCTCTTCATTCGTAGATATGCCATTCTTTGACACTATTTGTCCTAGAATTTTGCCTTGCCTGACCATGAAAACACACTTTTCTGGGTTCAGACAGACTTGATACTCTCTACACTTGTCAAAGATTTGCCTGAGTTCAGGTATATGTGTTTGTCTAATGTTGGAATGAGCACATAGATCATCAACATAGACTTCCAAATTCTTTCTCAGGAACTCTTTAAACACATGGCACATCAATCTCTGGAAGGTTGCGGGAGCATTGGTAAGCCCGAATGGCATTACCCTAAAAGCGAATATGCCCCACTCTGTGGCAAAAGCCGTTTTATGCTGATCTTCTGGTGCAATGGCCACCTGATTGTAGCCCGAGAACCCATCTAGGAAGCTGTACACTTCCTTGCCTGCCACCCTTTCTAATAGATGCTCAGTGATAGGAAGCGTGTAATTATCCCTCATCGTGGCTACATTAACCTTCTTCAAGTTAATGCATACTTGTAATTTGCCATTCTTCTTGGGCACCACTACAATGGGGGATACCCATTCACTGTGCTCAATTTCATAGATAAATCCAGCTTCAACCAAGCGGTCTATCTCTTCTTTGATCTTGGCAGCATAGTTGTCATTGTATGTGTATGGCTTTTGTTTTGAGGGTCTGGCCTCTGTGATCATGGGAATCGTATGTGAGCATATGTCCGGGTCCACACCTTTCAAATCCTTGTAACTCCAAGCGAATACATCTCTATATTCTCTTAGCAAGACTATCAGCTCATGCTCTTCTTCCTCAGTGAGGTCATGTCCTATGTAAGTGCACCTCTCTTCTCCTTCTTCTATGGCTACCACTATTTTCTTGGTGGTTTCTTTGTTATCATAGGCCTCTCCCGATTGCGCCTCTCGTTTAGGCATTCTAATCATGACTCTCCTGTCATCTATCTCATACTTCTTAAAATTTTTCGGGACCTCAAACAAGGATTCTTCCTCTTCTGGTGTGACTTCTCTCTTCTTTCTTTCCTTTCCTTCTTCCTTAGGGGTTACATGTGTGGCTAGCCTTACATCCTTTGTAAGCTCTCCGTGCTTCTGGGGTTGAAATTCTACTTCATAGAAGTATTCTTCATCTGATGCAAAAGGTGAGTCCATAATGATTGATTCTAGATCGGAGTCACTCGCATCCTCAAATACATCAGGGCTAGGTTCACATTCTTCTAAAACTGCCTCTCCCATGATCGGTTCTATGGAGAAAACTGAAATGTCATAGCCATCCTCATCACAGTGAGGTGTCCATTGTTCTTCATTGATGGCTACATCCATGGTTGCTAGAATTTCTGCCCAGCCGTGAGGTTCGAATTCTTCGTCTGGAAAAACTACAGGTGCATAGGCTGGGTCTTGGATTGATCTATGGGTTTCTTTTGCACCTATCTCCCTGGCTTTTTCTCTCTTCTCTTCTTCTATTGCTACCTTACACATCCATAAGTGAATGTCTTCATGCATCCATGAGGATCCTGATCCTAGGGAATGCACCGATTCTGTATCATCTTTGGCTCTATGGATGGTGTTCCATTGGATAGGAGGGACATCTCTATGAGAGTAATCCTTGAGATTGACTTTGGTTGTAACACCTAAGTGCTGCAAATATAAGGAATTGGTTCCCCAATCCTGTACCACTTGCAACTGCCGCATAAATGGTCTTCCCAAAATCATCTCATAGGCTTGATTTTTGCTAAAGTCACAAATAGCAAATGTGTGCTCAAACTCTACACCACAAGTAGTGAGAGTTATCCCCTCTAGTAGTCCTAAGGGTCTTTCTATGTGCCCGTCAGCCATCTACAATTTCATTCTCGTTGGCCTGAGAGCTGGCTTACCCCATCGTTTCCATAAGGACGTGGTAACAATTGCAACTCCTGCACCTGAGTCCAAAATGGCCTTGGTTGTGTAGCCCTGATGAGTGATGGGGAGATAGGTGTTTCCTTCTTCTCCCTTGCTCATGTCTCCTATCTTGTCCAAGGGTATTTCTGGCACTGTTCTTTGAGATCCTACCTGGGAATGTGGTTTTGCTACTTCGGGCACTTGATTGGCTACATGTTTCCACACTTCTGGTCGAACCTTGAGCAGCTCTTCCAAAGTGAGATTGCACTGCACTTTGGTGTTCTTCACTACCTCTGTGTTCCTAGGTATGACTGAATCTTTGTTTCTTACCATGACTGTAGGTGCTCTCATACAAGTGGACTTTGCTTCCCATGGGCCTGTGAAATGGGGTAATTCTTGTAAAGAATTAGACTCGAAGTCTAATCTTTCTTGAGATTGGGCACTCTCTTGCTCTCCATAAATGGAAGGAAGGTCTTGTGGGAATTGATCGTGTGTGTCATCCACAAGTTCAATGGGAGGAGGAACTTCACTCTCTTTAGCCCATTTCTCTTCTTGAATCTCTCGCAAGAATTCTGGTGTGTATTGATTCATAGAAGAAGAGGTGTCTGGTTCAGTGGAGTTAGGCACATAAGCTTCCTTGGGAGGAATGCTTATTCTATCACTTTCCCTCTCCTTAGCCTGGGAGGTGGCTCCTTTTCCAGACTTTGCAAGTAACCCCTCCAATCTATCCAATAGACCTAAAGTGCAATGGTGTTCTGATGGGGTTAGAGCCATTGAACAAACGACTGGCTTCAAACATGGCTTGCGCCAACTCGACCATTTTAGCACAAAGCTTTGTTCGCTCTATCTCTAGATCGGCTCTAGGGTAACATTTCTCAAGATCTGTTACATTGGGCCCTTCTTGAGTTCTGGCCTGATATGCTTTAAGCATCATGTCTAGATCTTCAGGAGTGGGATCGGCTAAGACTGATCCTACTTGGGGTGGTGATTGGGTTATGTGTGGTGGATTGGTGGGTGGAGGAATGGAGGGTGAAGGAGATGGTAGTGGCGGGGATGTGTGAGAGTCCGTTTGAGATGTGATTTCTATGATTTTGGCTTTGGTTTCTCGTAGGCTTTCTTCAAGTTTGCTCATCTTTCTCGCCCATTGCCTTTTCATACGTTCACGGCTATCTCTCCAAGCTCTTGTCCTCTTCTTATTCTGGCTCTCAGTCTCACTAACCTCCGCATTCTTTTCCTGGCCTAAGTCTTGGTTTTGCTTAAGTGTCTGGGCTCTCGTGATGTTTTGTACTGGGGCTGTGGAAGTCACACTTCCTTCGGAGTCTACCACTAAGCCAATCACATTGATAGGAGTGATTTTTGGCATATTATTAGGATTTTTTGGGCAGTCTCGTAAGAGATGCTCCTTTCCACACTCTTGGCAATAACCCTGGATTGTCACTGACTGGGGTTGTGTCGGTGGAGGCAAGGGACAATCACGAATGAGATGATCTCCCTGACATCTATAGCATGGCCCTCTAGGAAATGGAGGTCTTACCTGCCTAGGTTGAGGTCTAGGGTTGGGGTTCGTGTACATGACATTCGCATACTCTGTCTCCCAAATAGGTTCACTCGGTTCCTCACTATAGTAAGACTCACCATGTTCAAGAGACTGCATGTAGTAAGCCTGGGGACTATCAACATGTGTAGAATCAAAGCTATGGTCACTGGGATCACTTTCTGAGATTAATGGTGTTACTGGGACTATCGCTCTATTCAGGTTTTCTTCTGCAGTAGCATACTTGACCGGGATCACATTAGTAGGAGCAGGTGGTTGCTGTGCTAGCACTGGCTGGGGTCTCAGTTGGGCCTGATATTGCAGTTGGTAATTTTGCTAAGGCCTAATATACTGTTGTGGTGAATATTGACTCTGGTATCTGCCTTGTTGAGGGTATGGCTGAGGGTAGGTTTGCCTAACCGCTTGCTTATTGTATGGGCAGTCCTGTGCTGAGTGATTTGTGTACCTTCGCTCTATGGTGCAATATTGGCTGCTAGGATTCACTTGGGGTTGAGCCGTGATGGGACATGCGTTTGCCATATGGTCACCACCGCAAGTATAGCACCTCTTTACTGGGGCAAATCTAGGAATTTGTTTACTAGAGACACCTAGTTTTTGAGCTACTTTTTCCGCAAGTTCCTCAATTGATGTGGATTGTGAGGAAGAGAGGCTAGAGGTACTATCTGAATCTTTGTAGATTTTGGATAGCTCTAACTCCTCCCCTAGGTTATCTTCAATATCGATGCACATGCGTACACATTCTTCTACAGTCCGAGGGTCCTTCAAGTACACATATGATCTCAATTTGGTACTTAGCAATCCATCCAAGAATAAAGCCACTTGCTTAGCGGCTGTGGGTAACTCAAGACCAGGACATCGCTCAAGATATTGCCTAAATCTTCTTCCTGCAAGTCTCACAGTCTCTTGCGGGGTCTGCTTGAAGCTGTATATCAATGAGGAAGTATTATGCCTTATGCCACTTTTAGAGAATTCGATAATGAATGCCTCTAAAAGTTGATCTATGCTTCTAAACTGCCTCTCCTTTAGTGGCTGAAACCATGTCAGGGCGGTGTTCCTAAGGGTTAAACCAAAGGCATTGTACTGCGTGAACAGGTCTTCAACTTGTTCATCTCTCAAGACTTGCTTAAACTCAGCTACATGATCGTAGGGGTCTCCAGTGCCATCGAAGTAGTTTTTCATGGACTTAACTAGCTGGGTCGGTCTCAAGGTCCTCGTGTGCTCTCTTGGTCTTGGCAAAGGGAAATCATCAGCATTTCTTCGGTTCCCTGGGGCTCTATGTCCCTCAGGTTCCCCTCTATTCGTTTCCATTCTCGTTCTTTCTCTTCCCCAAGAGTTGGCAAAGCTTACCTCAGGTCTCTCTCGACTCCGTTCTCTTTGAGTCCCCTGAGCTTGAGATGTTCCAGCTCCTTGGCGACCAAAGGACACATTCGATCTTGGTTGGGGGAAAATAAATTCTCCCTTCCAAGTGTAAGCATGCCTATCATTTTTCTGTAACCCCAAAGATCCTCTCTGAAGAGTGATCTAAGTAGGTCACTCTTCTTGGAATATCAGGATCTTTGAACTCATATATCATGATTGTTCCTACCTCACTCGGCTGACTAGGTCTATATCTCCAAAAGGCTTCATCTGTCTCTCGGATCAAGAGGAGATCTATGCTTTTATTATCTTGGGGAATCCACTCTGGTGTGATAATCCTCGTGAGAACAGATTTGCCTCGGGGGGTTCTAGGTTCTTCGCCCATGTTTCCTTGCTCTAGGTCACCTAAGTCCGTTTCCGGGACCACATTCCCAAATTCATCTGTCCTATCAGGATGACTGGTGACTACATATATTGTCCCTTCCTTGTCCAAGTATGCTCCATTTCAAACTTGACAGCTGGGCGCTCTAGTCCAATGGATTGGTTAGGGTTTTTAATATGGACCACCGCTCTTCCTAGGCCGTCCACATAGATGCTAGCACCTAATCGGTTTGTCCTAAGGTACTCGAGTTGCATCTTGTAAGGGCCTTCCACCCTATGTAAATATGGCACCCCAGAACTTCCTATAGGTCTCTCCATACCGTGGGACATCTCAGACTCGCTAGTCTCAAAACTAGGGTAATACAAATGATGGCTCAACTACTGGGCCCAAGACCTCGCAGTATGATTGACACTAGCCTCTGAAGATCTAAGACTTTGTCTGTCTCTCCCTAGGTGTCTACCTGACCTAAGGTTCAGATGCCCTTTGTACGTTGCTGATTCTTTGGTACCAGTCACTTGTTTCTTTTAAGTTCCTTTGGATGTGTTTTCTTGTTTTTAATTAAGCGTCATCAGGAGCACTTTTGTGGGTCGTACTTGATGTTCTGCGTCCACTTAGTTTAAGTTCTTTTCCTTTAAGTTATCCCTTGACTACAATTTAGCCTACCCTTGCACTTGAGAAATTAAGGGCTCTTCAGACTTGAGTGTTCCTATCGTACCCCTAGTCAATCAGAACAACTACTCGCACTTAGCCTATGCTAAGAATAGACTGAGGGGGTTAAGTGATGTTCCAACCTCAAGTCGCTCCTCCTGGCGATGCTGGTCTACCCAGGAAGCACGTTCCCAAGCTTGTTCGCCCTGGCGCTTACTTTGCTTTCTCCAAGAGCTCTCGATGATCCTGTAAGAATCCCAAATTTAGCTTCAATTTGATCCTTCAATTGACAGACAATTTATTTCAGACACTTTTTTAATGACCCTTGTTCCCCCTTTTGTATTGCTAAAAATTTCCTCTAGAGCTCCCTTGGTGTTCCTACCCCTCAGTGTGTCAACTTCCAAATATCTTATCTGAAAATCAACGCATTATTCTTATATGCCACGAGCTTTCCGACAAGCCCTAGAGCTCAAAAAATGGATTTCGTATGAAAAAGTTATGACCGTTCAGGGTTTAGGGGGTTAAACAGACAAACAGAACCTTTCAGGAGTTTTAATGCATTTTTCTAAGGCCTTTGCAAGTGTGTGAGTATTTGGGAGTGCAAATATGCCCAAAATTTAGCCTAAATTTCCAAAAAATTTACCCCTTAATTTTTGCCGAAAATGTCTGTCTATCACGATAGACGGTGTCTGTCGCGATAGACACAAACTATCGTGGGGGGCTGTCTGTCGCAATAGACGGTGTCTGTCGCGATAGAGTGGTCTGTCGCGATAGACGGTGTCTGTCGCGATAGACGGTGTCTGTCGCGATAGACGGTGTCTGTCGCGATAGACGGGTCTGTCGCAATAGACGGTGTCTGTCGCGATAGAGTGGTCTGTCGCGATAGACGGTGTCTGTCGCGATAGAATGGTCTGTCGCGATAGACGCTGTCTGTCGCGATAGAGTGGTCTGTCGCGATAGACGGTGTCTGTCGTCTGTCGTGATTTGGTTTGTCACGATAGACGGTGTCTATCGCGATAGACTGGATCTCTCGTGGAATTTGGTCTGTCGTGATAGACAGGTGTCCGTGGCGATAGACGGGGTCTATCGTGGGTCTCTGTCTGTCGCGATAGACGGTGTCTGTCGCTATAGACTGAAAAAATGCAAATTTTTGAGAAACTTCTAGTGATTTGGAGTGCTCTAATGGTGTAGGTTACCGTGCCAAACACGCATTCACAAAATATTAAGTTTTTCTGTCTGTCGCGACAAACAGAGGTCATCGTCCCGGGACCTGTGCAGAGTCTGTCGTACCTGCGCACACTGCTGGAGAAGGTGGTACAGCTAGTTCCTACAACAAAAGCTCAAAAACACACCAAAAACAGATAGCATGCAAGCTCTCTCTCGCTCTCTCTCACAATGAAATGAGGGAAATGAGGTGGGGAGTGTAATATGACCAAAAAACTGAAATTTTTTGTGGAGATGGTGATGGAGGTGTGAGATGGTGGGGATGATGATGGTGATGATGATGCCAAAGTAAGGAAAAAATGAAGAAAAATAAAGAGAAGGAAGGATATTACCTATAACTCCAATGTCTCAACTCGACGTCTTACCATCACACGCTCGTCCTCGAAGCTCTCTCCCCGGCAACGGCGCCAAATTTGGTGTCACTCTAGCACAATGGTGAGTACCAACGTGAGAAGATTCACCTCATAATTGTCAATCCGAGGAGACGTGAGGACTAGTATGAAGACTATGAGCAAGTGAAGGCACAAGTGTGTGAGTGAGAAGCACACAAGCATGCACACACATACACACACACGCGCACACAAGGCAAGAACAAGGAGAGGAACAATGGAATTCTTTGCATTAGTCAAAAAGTCTTTTACATCAGCTCAATTCACAAACAATCTCACCCCAAAAATGAGCTCTCTAGCTCTTTTTATAATTTTCTAACTAGCTTTGGTCTTGTCCAGACCTAGTGTCCGGCCTAGTTAAAAATTAGGTTCTAGAGCCTATTTGAGGGCTCAAACAGAGTCTAAAAATTATGAAAATTGATATGTAGCTAGTTCTAATACTCCTCAAGCTCGAGGACTCCTCGGCTTGCACAAAATGGAGTCTATTCTACCAAAAACGGAATTCACAATGTTTGTGTAGTGATTAAAATCACTTGAGTTGTAAATGGTCCATGGAAAAAATGATTGGGCCTTGTTGCCGTATTGTGCATGACTCCTCCGTTGCGCTAGTATGCTCTTCATCTGACTTGTATGCCAACAAACTCGGTACTGACCAGAATCATAGCTACAATGAAGATACTTCAAGACAATGCCACTATAGATCTTTATGCTAACATAGCTACTTATACGGTTTTTTGGAAGTTCAAGTTTGACATGACTCATACTGAGCAAGAGTACTTATTATATGAGTTCAAGGATCTAGATGGTCTACAAAAACCCACCTACATGAGTCATGATTCAAAAAGAATGTACTAAGTCTCTCACTGTAGTAAATAGATTCATTCTTGGCAAGGCCAAAATGTTTTCCTCTCACCCAAGACTTTAGCTATTGTAGACTATGAAAAATATCTAGGGGTTCATAAAGAGAAAACAAGAGCAAAAAACAAGGCATGCTCTAGAAGTCATCTTTGTACCTAGGGAGAGGCAAGTTAGAACAAGACAGAAGTGCACTAGAAAGAGAAAGGACTAGAGGACATAGATCACACAAAGATGATACAGATTTCATTTTACGTAGATAGAGAGAACATTCAAGAACATTGAGACACTCCCAAGTAGTTAAAACCACCAGAAATTTTTTGATGGCATAGGATATCGTTACAATCATGTAGCCGAATTCAAGCATGTGTTGAGAGTAGAACAATTAGAGAACCCGTTTACTCAATACAAGACATTTGGCCTAACCTTGAAGAACATAGCCCTAGCATAGTTTCAAACCTTGTAGTGAGGTCACTACTAAGAAATTACAAAAATATTGGAAGAATTGATTACAGAGTTCTCTAAAAGTGGAATCATGCATAATACTTCTTTCTTGATTCATAGTTTCAAGCAAACACTACAAGAGATAGCAAGGTTATTAGGACATAGATTCAAGGAGTTATGGAAACATACCTATTCCAAGAGCTACCTGCATTGGCCGCCAAATAGATTTCACAAATTTAAGATGGATTGATAAGTGGAAAGTTTTAATCCTACGTGTACTTGAAAGAACCTAATACCCTAGAATAGTGTGTCAGAATGTGCGTAATCATCAATGAAAACTTAGGAGAGGTGCTAGAGTTTTCCAAGATCTATAAAGGGAGAATGCCAAGGTAGTGTCACAACTAAACCTTCATCCCCGATGGAGGATCTAGCTGATTTCGTGGCATAGAAACTAGGAGGAAACTTATAGAATAGAAAACATTAGAAGGCCGCTTCCATCAAATGTTATACATGTGGTGATGAGCACATGACTAATGTTTTCCCTATACAAAACTAGAATGCCGGCCATGCATAAACGTGCTCATCTGTGAGACAACAAACTGAATATCTAGCCTAGTAATGCATAAGTAAATCAGGCATCCAACAGCTTGCTGATAGAGGACAACATCAAATGCATCTCCAGCATCATGAAGACTCAATCGTAAACCTCTTTCCGTAGGAGTAGCAATAAGCTTATAGTCTTCAAGGCCAAAATGCTACTATAATGTGTCAATATATTTCGTTTGACACAAAGCCATTCCACCATCAACTTGCATAAACTGATTGCCCAAATATTGATGCAAATGCCCCAAATCAGACATCTCAAATGAGGCATGTAAATCAACCTTAAAAACAGCAATATGCTTCTCAATAGGAGCAGTGAGCAACATGTCATCAACATAGACAACAATGATCAGAAGCACATCATTAGCACGCTTAACATATAAGGTGCTTTTAGTTGGACTATTCTCAAAACCATGTGCAATCAGATAGGCATATATCTTCTCATACCAAGCACGTGGTGCTTGCTTTAAACCATATAATGCCTTCTTTAACCTGCACACCTAGTTTTCATGCCCTTTTTGCACAAAGCCACGGGGCTGAAAAACATACACTTCTTCATGCAAGTCACCATTGAGAAATGAAATTTTAATGTCCAACTAATGTACATTCCAACCATGATGGGTTGTAAGTGCACAAATGCTCCGAACAGTAGTCATACGGCATGTAGATGCAAAGGTCTCATCAAAATCAATGCCTCTTTCATGTGCATAACCCTTTGCAACAAGCCTAGCCTTATACCCGTCAAGTGTATCATCAGGTTTATGCGTCAGCTTGTATACGCACTTAGTGCCAATGGCCTTCTTGCCAGGAGGCAAGTAACATACAGACCAATTACCATTATTCATTATTGCATCATATTCAGATTGCATAGCAGCCATCTAATTTTTTGAATTTTGTGCTTCATCAAACCAAACACGTTCATTCTCATCACAGAGACTAGATGCATCCATATCATAGCAATCTGATGCAAAAGAGGCACTATGAGAGCCTGATCGAGTATGATATGATAGAGGTGCATCTAATTGCTATCACGCAAGATCTGCATAGTTCTTGCTTGCTCAATATTAGCTCTCTCATCAATAAGTGCATCATGTACATCTGCATCAAAAATGGAATTATCTGCATCATCACATGAAACCTGTAAAGGTTGAAAAGTTGCCTCATTAGGACCAGCACTAGACTGTCCACCTGTAAAAAGAGGTAGCAAAGTATCATACATGTCTTTGGAGCTAACTGATGTCTCCTTAGTACATGAAAGCAATGGATGAATAGCATCTTCCACAAAAACAACATCATGGCTAACTAGAATGCATTTAGTCGGCGGATGATACAGATGACAACCTTTACTTTCAAAACTATACCCAACAAAAATACATTTTACTGCTTTATCATCCAATGTTCTACGATGTTGTTCAGGCATTAATGCATATGCCAAACAACCAAAAACATGCATATGAGCAACATATGACTTGCGATCATGCCAAGCCTCATATGGAGTGATAGACTATAGCGCTTTAGTGGGACACCTCTTCAGTACATATGTTGCACACATGACAACGTCAAGCCAGAAAATATGTGGTAAAGCCTGACTCTTGACCATACACCTCACCATCTCCATGAGTGACCTGTTCTTTTGTTCAGCAACTCCATTTTGTTGAGGTGTATACGACACTCTACACTGGTGTTTAATCCCATGTTCATCCATAAATGTATAAAAATTAGAAGACATATACTCCCCCCTCGATCAGAATGGAGGGTGCCCGTTTTATATGCTGATAGATTTTAAGCCAAAACCAAAAACTGTTCAAAGCACATGAACACTTTGGACTTTGCCTTCAATGGATATACCCATGCATGCCTGGAAAAATCATCAATGAAAGTCACCAAGTAAAGATAATTCCCAAAAGAAGGTTTCTGCATAGGACCACAAACATCACTATGTACAAACTGCAATTTCCAACTAGCCCGAACTGAACCATCTTTTGGTAAGGATGAACACTGCATTTTGCCCAAAATACAGCCTTCACAAACATGTTTTCCAGGTGCTTCAAGTTTGGGCAAAGGGGACATCATTTGAAATTTCTACAGGCGTAGCAAACTAGCAAAATTCAGATGAACAAAGCCTGCATGCCAAAGCTTTGCATCTGACATAGCCTGAGAGTCATTTACTGCACATGCCAAATCATTTACAGATCTTTCATAGTCTATGAGCTTGTATAGCCCATGAAATAAAATGCCAGAAGCAATAATCACATCGCCATTTGATAGATCATGAACTGTACACCTGTCATCAACAAATTTCACAACCAAGACAATCTTGGCTGATGCAGAAACTGATAACAGGTTCTTCTTGATCCCTGGCACAAATAAAGAATCTGACAAAGTGAAAGAACTACCATCACCAATAGTCAAAATGATCTTACCAACTCCCATAACAGGATAAGAGGAGTTGTTGGTGCATGTAACAATATTTCTTGTAGGGGCAGGCTCGAGTGAAGAGAAGAAACTACGCTGCGAGGTAATATGTTTGGTTGCCCCACTCTCAAAATACCAATCATCTGAGTCTACTAGAGACATGCACTGCTCGTGAGAAGATGGGTCAAAACTGCAAATAGTAGTAAACACCCATTCTTCTTCCTACACAAGATTAGCAAACTCTGTTTTTGGTGTAGAGGCCTCTGCAACAACCATTCCAGCCTCTTTCTTCTTTGCCTCTTTAGTAGCCAATTTTGGAAAGTTCTTTATGATATGATCATTCCCTTTACAATACTTACAAAACAATTTTTTCTTTTTTGATTTCTTCTCATCTTTATCTTCCTTCTTTGAATATGTAGAATTAGTAGATTTTCGCTTACTACTTGAAGAGCTCCATTTGCGTTTGCCCTTCTGACTAGCCAAGAAAGCTTGATCTACAACTCGCATAATGGACCTGTTTTGCCTGGACTGATCTTACTGCAACAAAACAGAGAATAGCTCCTCAAATGATAAGGCATTTAGATTGCCTTTCATCATCAACCGAAGAGTAGAAGCAAAACTTTGATATGAATTAGGAATACCATTCAAAACGGTCTGCACAAGTGAGCTATCTGGTATAACCTCATCAGCAGAAAGCAACTCTTCCTTCAAGTCTTTGATCTTTGTTAGGAAACTATCCATGGAATCACCTTCATTCATGTGCTCACTCTCTAACTGTTTTCGGAGGTAAGCAACACGAGCCTCATTCCTAGCTTGGTACAATGTGGTTAGTGTATCCCAAGCATCCTTAGTTGTTTTGCAAAAGCAAATGTGAGGAATAATGGAACGTTTGAGAGACAAAGCTATCAATGCATGTGGTTGGGCATCTCTGCCATCCTAGGGAATTTGCTCTGTAGTAGGTGCAGCAAAAACCGTAGCACGAACAGGAATATGCATAATATCAACATCTTCGACACCTTCTACATCAACTTCAGTACCTGTAGTTGTAACAATTGCAGGTGTGATAGGATGTTTTTCGACACCCTGCACAATATTCCACAGTCCTTTTGCAACCAACACATGTCGCATCATATAAGCCCATAACGGGTAGTTGGTACCATCCAACTTATCCTCAACAGCCAACATATGGAATACATCACTGCTTTCAGCCATGGCCGGTGACTAAAATACCTTGATGCAGAAAATTGATTGTATCTCAAAAAGTTGAACAGAATTGCCCAGATAAATTCTGCTAGACCTGTAGTAGACTTCGAGATGCTTATATTGGCAAACAAAAATTGGTATATACCTTTGGCACAAAAAGACAAAATAGCCTGCACAAGCATTGTGATACTACATTCGAAGGCCAAAATGAGCTCAGATCGCGATTTCGACACCACAAAGCAAAGATGTTTTGATCTCAAAAACATGTTGAGTATGATCACCAAAATTCTTGTGATTCTGAGACTGCAACTGGAGGAGTGTCGTCACCCTAGATGAAGCGACGACCTACTCTGATACCAATTATTGGAGTTAGACGTCTACAGAACCATGCGAACAACATAAGGGAGAAGAAGAAGCTTGGAGCACAACACACAATACTGAATGTATTACTAGAGAATGTACCGTAAAGATAAGTAGCCCATTAGGCAATAGGCGTATATACAAGATGGGGGAAAAAAACCTCCTAAAGAGGAAAAAAAGTGCCCTAGTGGTCCTAGACTGTTCACACACATCACTACCTAAATATATCAACACTCCTTTGATTTTCCACCTAAGCAGCATTCTTGCCTTGGTTATTTGAAGATGGATTGTTCTTTGAGTTATTCATGTTCATTGCAATAGGTCTTTGTGGCCTACATCCTTTTGCAATGAATCTACTTCTATTTGCCCTCCAGAAATTGAACTTCTCCATCTTCTCAAAGTTCTCGGCCATCACAACAGCATCAAAAAATTCAATGCATCCAGATCCCTTGACTTGATAGCGAAGTTCCTCACGAAGCCATTCAATAAATTTACTCTTTAGAGCGTTACCACTAACTTCTAATGCATATTTATGAAGATGTAAGAACTTCTCTTTGTACTCATCAACAGATAAGCTATGATTATCACTTTCGTGTTGTCGGAAATTGTAGAGCTCTATCTTCTTCTCCACATGGTAGTGTTGAGAACAATAGTGTTTTTCAGCTTGTTCTCTAAATTCCTTCCAAGAACTCGACCAGAACACGTTCGATTCTGCATATACGACTTCCACCATAGCCTCGCGATCCCACACACGTGTAGGATCCCAACTTTTCCCTTGGACTCTTCACTAAATTGTCGAAGATCAAAGAAGTCCTCCACTTCTTCAAACTCCATGCCTCAAGGTCTTTGCCACTCTTCTTCTCACCATCAAAATCATTCAACTTTTCCTTCTTGAAGACTTGGTTAAGGGCAAGCTCACCTGGTTCCATATCTTCATAATTACGTTTTTGTTTTCCGCAAGGTACACTAGATGTTCCCGCACCTTCATCTACTTCATCGTTCAACTCCACAAACAAATTTGTTGCTCTTTCTAGTTGCTTTTTGCCTCGTTCTTTGTGCAATTCTCGAAGAAGCTTCTGAAGAAGCTCCTCTTGTTCACGAAACTTTTTTGTTAGACCTTCCATCATTCTCGAGGATTGATTATGCTCTGATACTGCTTGTAGCGTTTCCTCAGTCACAATCTATCCCCAATCACAATCTTTCGATCACTCAAAAATAACAAAGATTGTGATCGAAAGAGTAGAAACAAATATGACACAGAGAAGGAAGAATTCTGATATTATAGATGTGAATCAATGGTTACAATAGCTTCGGATAATAGCTTCTTAATGAAGCCTCTACCTCTCGACCACCCCCGAGCTATCACAATCGCATTCACACTCTCACTCTCACTCTCAATCACAAGGTAATTCTCAGGTTTCTGTGCATCCCCTGTGTTGATGCGCATGTCTCCTTATTTTTTTTTAAGTGTTGGAAAATGGCACTTTTCAAAGCCCTGTAACTAAAAAACGGTGAGGAATTAGCTTAAGCTTGTGAGAGACATGTTTATTCAATTTTTCAACTTGCACAATAGTGTTAGAGACGTTCGAGGTCCAAATCCACCTCCAAATGCCAATTTTGAGCCTTGCAAGTTTCAAAATTCTAGAGAGAGAGAGAGAGTAAAATCAAGGCATTTTCTTGCAATGAACTAAATGTAGGACCTTGAAAGAGGTACTGAAAACATGATTCACAAAAATTTCAGAGAGGCACTTTTATTCTCTTATACTTGCTCTACCTTTATCTCATATAGAGTTCTCCTTAAATCTTTCATCTTCGCCTTCAGAATTGCACTAGAAAACATGATGTGAAAAAGGTCTAGAGAGAGAATCTGAAACTTGTCACCCCAATTTTTTTTTTTGCATGCATAAAATGACCTAATTATTCATTCTAAGCATTATCCCCACAATGAAATTCAGAAAGTTCAAAATGAATTATTTCAGTAGAAAAGAGGCCTATTACAATTCAACACTGCACAAACCTTATCAGGGTCGACTTGAATTCCCTGTTGTGAGATAACACGACTGAATAGCTTGCCACAAGCCACTAAAAAGACGGATTTATTCGGATTTAAACAAAGAAGGAAATCTAGACACTTGGAAAAGCAGCATCTTATGTGGTAGAAGTGAGCCAATGTATCACCTGATAATGAAAAATCATCCAAATACACCCACATAGATGTAGTTAAGTATGGAGAAAAGATCTAATGCATGCATCGCTGAAAGGTGTTGGAGCATTGTAGAGACCGAACCACACCACCATGCAGACATATACTCCCCAATTCATAATAAATGCAGTCTTGGGAATATCCATTTCAACCATTCGTACCTGACTCTAGCCACTATAACCATCCAAGAAAGAGTAAATTTCTCGTCTTGCAACATCATCTAACATAGTGTCCAAGAAAGGTAGTGGAAAGGGATCGGGTATCATCACTGCATTCAGTATCTGAAATTCCACACAAATGCGTAATTGCTTGTTTTTCTTGGGGACGATGACAACAAGGGAGATCCATTCAGCATGCTCAATGGGAACAATGAAACCTACTTTCAACAGTCCATCTAGTTCAGCTTTCACTCGCACATCATAATTGGGATTCATTTGGTAACTCTGTTGTCTAATTGGTCGAGCATCCGGTTTCAACATCACACGGTGTTGGTAGATTCGAGGATCAAATCCCTTCATATCACGATAGTCCCAAGCAAATATGTGAGCAAATTCCTTCAACAACTATAGTAAGTCATCTTGAAAAGTCTCAGGTTATCCGAACTTAATCTTGATCGGATGTGGGTTAACCGCGTCGCCCAAATTGCAAGTGATTAGTTGATCTTCCTGTACATAAAATTGTTGTGGCATGGACATATCTTCCAATGGGGGAAGTAACTCTTGAAGATTAGCAGCATCCAAAACCTGATTCGTGATTGGTTCCATTTGTTCGATAAGAGGGACTACCATACAAGTGGCCGGAGTCCAATTATCCATTAGGGCTTGCAAATCAACTATACCCAATACTAACAAATCCTGGTTAGCATTTAGAAAAGCTTCTTCTTTGTCATCCGAAAAGCCATCCAACATATGCAAGGGTTCTGCCACGTAAGGTTGTGCATGTAAATTGTAGGGCCTCATGTCATCCAAGGGCACAACATATTTTTGGCGATTTCTTTTAAAAATAAGTTCATGTGCGGACCAATCTTGTAACACTTTTGCTTCAATAAGGGCCTCCCGAATAATAAGTTGTAATCCAAGCTCAATTCAGGTAATTCCAACACAAAAAAAGTCATTTTGAACACTTCTCCTTGTAAGTTAATGTGTATATCACGCACCAAACCCACTAGATGGACCCTCTATTGATTAGCCATTCTTACAAAAAACTGGACGGGTTCAATCTGAGTCCATCCTAACTTCTTATAGAGTGCGGCTATAGCAATATTAATCCCTAAGCCTCCATCAATTAATACTTGTGTAATCTTGTGGTTTTTATAGCATACTGTAATTAAAGAAATAGCATGGTCCATGGTAGAATCAGTTTTTCAGACTAATAGTTGTTGTACCAGGTATGCGTGAAGATCCTAGACTAATCTGTTGCTCAAATTGCTGTTAACTATTAGGACCAATGCTAAAAGTTGCCCCAATAGGATCGTGATAGATGCTTTTGATAAAATATTCCACATAGAATCAAAATTTGACGTACCCGGTATCAAGTCTGGTGTGTCCTCGGACGATAATTGTATGAGATCCCTCTCTTTCGGTGGGGTATTCTGTACTGTGTGTTGCACCACTGGTACCAGATTGGGAAAGACAGTTGGTTCTTAACTTGCCCACATGCTAGCCTTAGTAAACATCCGCTGTTGTTCTCGAATTCTTGGTTCAAAAATCTCAGGAGCCGGGTGCAAATTCTTACTGGACCACATTTGAGCTACTGCATCTTGTGTATCTATCGGTGAAATGTATACCATATTCACCATTAGATGTTGTCATTATTTTCTTCTCGAATCATACTCGGATGCTTCTATACAATATCTGCTGATATGTCCAATTTCTCCACAAAAATGGCATCTTGGTGGTGGCAAAGATGCACCTTCACCGGATTGTCTCGAATTCCAACAAGGCTGTCCAAAACTTTTTGGTCGTGGTCCTCTCTAAATTTTGTAAGTTTGATCAGATGCATTTCTCAAATGTGGTGGTACGTAGTGGGTGGACGGTTGTCCCTGCTCCTGTATTATGGCATTTACAATCGATTTGGTCTGTACTTTGGAATTATATGGACAAGTTTCAATAGAATGACTCGCCGTATTACAAATAACATAGTACATTTGATTTAGTGCACAAGCTGAAGTAGTATGTCCTGGGTTCTTACATTTGGTGCAATATACTTGTTTCAATGGATCATCATTCATACTCTTGGAGGCTTTTAACCAATCCAAATCTTTGATAAAACCACCAACCTTATGTTCCAATTGTAATGCAGAAGCAATGACTGCATCCAAGCTGGTCATGCCACCCACACATCAAATAATCATAACTTGTTTGATTTAGGGGTTTAGTCTATTAACAAACCATTGGGTAATCACATCATCTAGTAGATTAGCATGCGTTGGAGGCAGCCACTATAGATGACTCCAGAATAACCTTGCATACTATTGCACCCTCTGATGTGGTTTCTGTCTATTGTTTTGTAAATAATCAAAGATTTCAGTCGCATTTTTCTTTAATAAAAAATGTTGTAAAAAGGCATTCTTAAAATTGTCGTATTGATCGAAACGATTAATACCATATTTGGTTAACTAGGGACCAGCTTCATTAACAATAGTAGATTGAAACACTATGGCCTTATATACGAGATCCGCTACATAATTTAGTACAACATAATTGATTTCAAAAGTACGAAGATGATCATCAGGTTCATCACCCGTAGACCCACCAAATTTAGTATATGTGACTCTGATATGTATCAATCGTGGGGGTATGACATGCTACTGCTGTTGTTGTTGCTGCTATTGTTGTCGCTATTGTTGTTGTTGTTGTTGTTGTTGCTGATGATGTTGCTGCGTACTACTCATGTTGTCTAAATCAAGGGGAAGTTTCATTTCCAAATTACTTGAGCAAGTTGATTCTGATTGCTCTTGTGTCGTATAGTCACTTTGCAAAATCTCCCGTCATATGTTATCACTAATTCGATCACACATGTCTGAATTCAACTGCCATTCATCGCATTTCGTGTCTAAGATGAACTTTCACCAAAACTTTCACCCACAAATGTACTAGTACCATCGGAATCATAACAAAAAATTAGTTTGTCACCGAAATTCACCAAGCTATCACCGAAATCAGTGCCTACTCCATTGACCATGCTTTCAATAGATGGAACTAGTTGAAACTTTCGTGTATTCTGTAATCCTTGAAGACGAAAATACTATGGTGCCACTCCACTTGTCCAAGTATCATGCTTTCCTTCAAATGATTGTCTGTCACCACTACCACCGGAGGGTGTTCCCAATGCACTAGTAACTTTCCATTGATGCTAGTCACTTCCGTACTTCGGATAAGATTCACTAGAATGCGTTACACGCATATATCATGAATTCTTTCTTTCATCCAACCTTCATCTGTCCTCAGACTAGCTATTACATGCCCCATGGCCGGCGCCAGTGTTAACGACCTACTGGAATAAATCCACTATAGGGTTCTTGGGATGGTCAGGGGTTTGTATTACAGAGGCCCTATATTTATTTTCCTAGATGAACATTCACTGCGCAAAACTACTCATTACTTTATTCTAATTATCCACCAGCAAACTCGTGAATAGTAATTTCATCACCAGATTCTTCCACACTAAGTGAATTACTTCATGGCAACACCATATGTCATTCAACTACATAGATAACATGAATTTCTTCATAGATAGTTGATGCACAATCACAATCAACTTATATATTCACCAGCAAAATACTACAGATACAAGGTTACCAAAGTAACTTAATACTCAAAATAGTAAATGATCATTACACCAGTATGAGAAAAACTTGCGCTAAACGAAGCTTGAGGACGGAGAGCTACTTGCTGCTGTTGGAGGCGACGGAGGGCGGCACTGGACGTGACGGAGAGCTGCTTGCTGCTGCTGGAGGCGACGGAGGGCGGCACTGGACGGAGCTGGAGCTGCTTGCTGGAGCTGGAGGCGAAGGAGCTCTGGAGGTGGGCGTCGGAAGCAGACGACGGTGTGTAATTTCTATAACTGCTCTTGGAGGCGACGGAGGGCTCCAGCTGTACGTCGATCGTGAGCTCCAGCTGCACGTCGCGACTGACAACTCTCCGCGATCGACACCCAACCAGAGTGTCCGTCGCGATCGACGCTCAACCAGAACCTGGTCCGCTATCCGTCGCGACTGACGGCCAACCGGGCTAGTTCGTTTTTGCCAGGTGCTAGCGACTGACTGGTGGACTACCCTCGGGCCTATCCGTCGCCACGATCGACAACGAACTGCCCGATGGACAGAGAACTAGGCTGAGAACTAGGCGCCGACTTTTCTGACGCTTTCCCAAGGCTGGCGTGTGCGTTCTGACGCTTTCCCAAGGCTGCGGCGGGTAGCAATCCCATATGCATTCATGCATTCAAAATGTGATTCAAACAGGTTTTGAATAAATTCCCTTGGGGCCTTATACCCCGAGTGACTACCATAGCTAGCGTTGTAGAGTCCCAAAGGTACTGCCAACTACTAGTCCTCCAAAAGCTCCACAAGCAACTACTAGTCAAGGCAGCGGCCGGCGGCGGCTGAGGACAGTGGGTCCGGTCGCCTAAAGCTAGAGAAGTTTCTCAGAAAAAAAAAAAGAGAAGAAAAGAAAAAAAAAGAAAAAAAGAAAAAAAAAAGAGAAAAAGAAAAAAAAAGAGAGAAGAGGAAAAGAAAAAAGAAGAAGAAAGAAGAAGAAAAAAAAAAAGAGAAGAGAGAAGAAGAAAAAAAAGAGAGAGAAAAAGAAGAAGAAAAAAGAAGAAAAAGAAAGAAAAAAGAAAAAAAGTAGAAAATCGGAGTTCTTGGATGCGATGTGATCGGTGGGGGGAGTTTTCCTTATCTGTGGTCAGCTCTCTCGCTATGTTGGAGGGTCTCGCAGTTGGGCACTGAAAATAAAAGCGGTGCAAGTTCGTTCGGCCATGGATATGGCTTCGTCCTCTCTCGTGAAAAGTAATCGGGCCCCTCCCCCTGGGGTGGCCGGCTCTCTGGCCGCCCTGCTGGAAGGGGGGTCATGTGCCGCCCCCGGGGCATCCGAAAGTGTTGAATCCCCCATCGTGTCTCTCAGCAAACCCGCAGTTCTGTCTGCCCAGGAGGAGCTCAAGAAAGTTTGCCTCGTCGGCCAAGTGTTTGGCCCTAGGCCCCCGCTCGAAATCGTGCGACAATGGCTTCGAAAAGAGTGGTTCCCTCGAGGACTAATTGTCAGCAAATGTCAGTTCTTACCAGCAAACCACATGCTGCTAGTTTTTGAAAATGAAGAGATGGCTTTCCAAGCCCTAAGCGTTGGCACTTGGCAGCTCGGTCGGACGACCCTGTGCTTATTCAGATGGTCCCCGGACTTTACCCCCGACAAATCGAAATCACTTCGGTACCCTCTTTGGGTCGAGCTCCCTAACCTCCCATACTTCTTGTACAACTTCGTGTGGGATATAGTCTCCCCTATCGGCAAGCCGTTGGCTTCACGAGAAGACATTGGTGGTCTCATCTATGAGGGTGCAAGACACTCGTTCAATGCTAGATGGCACCCACAACTCTGCGTCGAGGCCGACCTCGGTTCGACGCTTCCATCAACGATCAAAGTGGACATGGGCGAAGGAGATGTTTGGGAGCAGGATATCACCTACAAAAACCTCCCCAACGCGTGCTTTCATTGTGGCCAGCAAGGTCACAGGATCAAAGACTGCCCTCTCAGGCAAAAAAACAAGCGATTTCCAGAAGCCTCCAAAACTGCTCAAGGCAACTCTGACGATTTGACCCACTTGTCCAAGGAGGAAGGCAAGGGCCTCCTCAATCCACAGGCTGATGCCGATGGCTTTACTGAAGTTAGAAGAAGAAGGAAAAGAAGTCCGAGGGCCAACGGTGAGAGGAACAACCTGCTAATTACCCCACACAGCAATTTGTACTGCAATCTTGGAAAGGAGATCAACGAGCTCGACTACCCAGGTGGGAAGCCACCTGAGGTAGACAACTACGACGAAGCCCTAGAGATCCCTGACAACAAAGAAACCCCCCAGGAGGGCTACACTACAATCAAAGAAGATGGCTTCACTACTAATAATGAAGACAACATGGATAGTGAAAGTTCCATCATTGGATCGACGATCCCGGAAACGATGCCGAGCACGGGGCCCAATTCTCCTCAGCGGGGGGCATCCCGCAAAGGGAAACAGCCTTTGGAGTTACCCTGGAAAAGCCCCCATAAGAACCGTTTTCTAAGTCGAGAGCAGATCCCAGCGAAAAAGAAAGATGAAGCCAAGAGAAGAAAAGACAAGGCTCCCTCCCGCAAAGAGGGATCAACACAAAAATGATTGTCATTTCGCTAAATGCTAGGGGGCTAACCGACCCCTCAAGAGCGGCCATCATTGGTCAATGGCTCCGCGACATTAGCTTAAAACCAGACATTATATGCATTCAAGAGATTAAAATTGACGGAGAAGACCTTCTGAAACGGCTCAGGCAGGTTTCCTCGGCCCATGAGTGGATCCCAACAAAGCACCAGCGGGGATCCGGTGGAACGGCTATCGGTGTTAAACAACCCTGGCTTGAAAAGATTGAGAACTCCATTGAAGATGTAAATCACCGCTGGATCGCGGTTTCTTTTGGTGCTCCCCTCTGTGTTACTATGGTTTCTTTGTACGCCCCTAACGGGGAATTGGAGAGGCTGAACACTTGGGCTTCTCTTGACTCGCTTCCCCACAATGTGCTTATTTGTGGAGACTTCAACATGGTGGAGGACCCTTTGGACAGATGGATGGGCAAGGGCAGGGTCATCGACAGTCGGGAGAAAGAAACGTGGGACATGACCAAACTCCACTTGGATCTGGTCGAATTCAAAGACTCGAATGGCTTTTCTTGGTCGAATCTCCAAGCGGGCGAGGATCTGAGGAAGGCTAGACTTGATAGATGCTACATCTCTCAGAGTTTTACTCATCGGTGGGGCCACCCTTCCATCACGCAACGTACCGACCTCACCATCTCTGATCACTACCCGATCGTTATCACTTTTCAACCTTCCAACAGGACCCACAAGGCTCCGTGGTTCCATGCCAACGTTTCCACCTTCTCTCTCCCCTCCGTCCATCAAGAGATTGCCGATGTGTGGAAGGTGGCGTTCGCCTCTGGCTTGGCCCCAGCCAAGTGCTGGAGAAGTGCGGTCGACAAGTCTCGCAAGATCATGATCAGAACTAAGAAGACGCTCGAGACAGTGCGGCGGGCTCGTAGGGAAGCGCTTTACCACAGACTCTGGCAACTCGAGGAGGAAGTAAATAAAGGAAAACACCAAGCCCAGAAAGGTCTCCGAAAAATCAGAGCGGCGTTGAGATACGAAGAAGAAATTCAAAGGAAAAACTTGCAAATCTTCTTCAAGGCGTGGTGGGCTGGAAAAGCCGACAAACCCACCAAGGAGATGTGCAGTATCCTTAAAAGGAAACACAACAAAGAGACGATTCCCCTACTGCGAGACCCACATGGCAATGTATGCAAGTCGGAAGAAGATAATGTTGGCATCATCGACGGGCACTTCACGAGACTCCTGGGAACCTCGAACCCCTCTCCCATCACAGAAGGGACTGCATGGCTGCCATTTCTAGGGTTTCCCCCCGGAGAATACCGCCCAACCTCCACTCCCTGCTTCATGCCCCGATCTCAGAATCAGAAATCATTGAGGTCATTGATGCCCTCCCTCTTGGTAAAAGCCCGGGACCCGACGGTCTCACTAACGAGTTTTTTAAATCCTTCAAGCTGGTGGTTGCCACCCCTCTTCGGATGGTTTGGCAAGAAGCGCTAAAATTTGGTGCTCTTCCTTCTTGTATAAATAACGGAATTATCAAGCTGATTCACAAGAAGGGGGAAAAAAACAGAATCGAGAACTGGCGGCCAATTACGATGCTCCAAACAGGTTATAAGATCGTCGCCAAAGTCATTGCCAACAGACTTGCGTGCCACCTGAGATCCTGGCTTAGTGAGGACCAAAAAGGTTTCATCAAAGGCAGGTCCATCCTGGAAACCATTGTGGATATTTGGGAAGGTATTCAATTTGCAAATGAGTCTAACCAAGATATGGTCTTCCTCAAGATCGACTTTGACAAAGCCTACGATAGGCTAGAATGGGACTATATTCTGCAGTCGCTCCAAGACCTCGGATGTAGTCAGAAATTCACCAAGATGATCGCGACCCTTCTCGGCAACGCAACGACCCAAATTAACGTTAACGGCAAACTTTCGAAGGCGATCCATCTTAAAAGATCTATTAGGCAAGGATGCCCTCTTGCCCCCCTTCTCTTTGCCATTGCCACTGAGGGGCTGAGCAGACTTGTGGCTCATCATGTGGAGGCTGGCAATATCAAAGGCCTCCAGCTACCTCACGACCACAGTCAAATCATCATGAGACTCTTTGCCGATGATATGAACGCGTTCGTTCACAATGATAATTCCAGCCTGGAGACTTTCTGGAGGTGCCTTGATACCTTTTGTGTGGCCTCTGGATCCAAAATCAACCACAATAAGACCGCCTTTAGGGCCATTGTGGGACATCAACCTGGCCTTCTCATTGATCATGGCTGTCAAATCATTCCGAAGGGCCAAGTCTTTCGGCTGCTTGGAATCCCCTTGGGGTTTGGTGTCTCTATGGAGCAGCGATGGAACTGGGTGCTGGCCAAACTTGAAAACAAGCTCAATTACTGGAGAGGCATGCAAATCAACCTCGCTGGACGAGCGATGGTTATCAACACGTTCCTCCTCTCGTCTACCATCTATTTCCTTTCATGTTGGAGACCGAATGAGCAAGGCCTGTCCAAACTGAATAGCATCTGCAGAAACTTTCTCTGGACGGGTGATCATAACAGAAGGGGGGTGCCTAAAATCAAATGGGCCATCTGCACCAGCCCTAGAGAGAGCGGGGGGCTTGGCATCCTGGACATCGTGTGTATGGCTAACAAACTGGCAGCCAAATGGATGATTAAAGCTTGGTGCAATAGGGAGGCCTCGTGGGCCAAGCTGATCTTCAGAAACAAAAGTGAGTTGGCCCTCACGGGGTCCCCGAACTGGAAGAACCTAGACATCATGACCCTGCTATTCTCCCCGATTCTTGTCTTCCCGAAAGGCTCCAATCTCGTATGCTCTCTTTGGAAGGGCTGGAACAAAGTCAAAAGCTTCACAAGAATTAGTGAGGACTGGAAGTGGGCGGCCGGAATCAGACAAAACGACTCTATCTGGTTTCCGATACATGGCATCCGGAGTGTGGAGTCGTGGAACATTCAAATTGCCAAGAAGTTATGGAACAAAGGATTCAAAAAATGGAAACACCTCTGGAAACATGACACCAACAGTTGGATCAACTACGAGGATATCGACCCTCGCATAAACATCTCCTACGAAGAATGGAACATCTTGCAAAGCAGATGCCTCGCTTGGGATCGTCACAAAACTCGACTTCTCATGGGACACGATGCTCCGAACGTGCGTGGCCTCATATGGCACAATGGAAATAGCCTACTCAAAATCCCGAACACCAAAGAAACGACTGACCTCCAGATCAGCCTCAACAAGAAGTGGTGCCTGTCTTGGACGCGGCTTCGGTGGGACATGAAATTCATGAGTATCTGGCACCCACTTATAGAGATTAAGAAGTCTGTCCTCTTATGGCAAATTCTTCATCGAGGAATTTGGACTAACCATAAGGCAAGCAAAATTTGCGGGATCCCTCCGTGGTGCAAACGCTGCCACCGTGCTATCGAAGACGTCCCACACATCTTCATTACTTGCCCTAACTCCTACAGAATCTGGCAGACGGTTGGACTGAAAATCAGAGTTCAGAAACAGCTTAGTTGGAAACAAGTCCTTTTGGGAGAAGCGATTGGATGCTCTACGGCTCTCTGGAACGCAATCAGAGGGGAAGTCCTGTGGAAAATCTGGCGGGAGCGGTGTGCTCTCAACTTCGGCGACCCCCCCAGGGAGTGGTCGATTGAAAAATCTCTATTCCTCCTTGGCAAAAGGATTGTCAACAGTAAGAAATCCCCACCCTTCAGGCACCATCAAGTCCTCCTTCTGATCGACAACAAGCTCAAACCCAAGTGGGTCCCGCATGAGGGCGACGAGAGGGTGATCAACCTTCTTTGTAATGCAACCTAGGAATCAACCAAGATTCCCCTGCTTTGTGGGATTTGGGGGGTCCCGTGGGCACTAGTCCCCTTCTATTGTACCTTTGTTTCTTAATTTAATTCAAGTCCGGGAGAGTAGGCTATTGCCGAACTTCCTTTATATTAAAAAAAAAAAAAAACTTGCGCTAAAAACAATCCACAGATGCACCGCCTAGACCCATAGTCCGACATCATGCCTCTCCTGTGCATCTGCTTCTTGCACACCTTTTCATTATCAGAGAGTTACAAATGTTACGCCACATCCTTTTGATGTGCATCCTTTCCACTTACATTTTCCAATAAGTACATTTAAATTCTGGGGGCCTAACAGTTGCTTTGATGGAAAAAAATTCTTTGCTTAGTTTAATGTGTGCTTCCAATAGATTTGTGTGGTCCTCAATAATGATTTTATTGTTGTGAGATGGATGGCTTGGAAGCAGAATGGAGTAATTGGGGCATCACTTGTGAGATTGATGGTTGATTTTAAACTCACTGGATTTTGAATCTATAGGCATGTATTCTCTTCCCTTGTCTCTAGGATGTGGCTATGCAATAGGCCCATGGCATGGCTAAGTTTACCTTTATGTTCCATTTATGCACAAAGGTGTTCTTTGAAGTCATTTTGTGCCTCTTGGTTTGGCTCTTGCAATTGCCTTTCTAATGTAAATTGGGCCTCCTTCAGTGTGGTGTATCTTGCATTTAGTGAGTTGTTCTCTATCATGAAGAAAGTTCACTTGTAATTGAAGCATGCCCATCCATTGTTGAAGAAATTTTATTAATTGATTGAGTGTGGTATATTCTTCTTGAATTTGTATCATACAACCTAATATAAGGGCTAGAGATTCAATGCCCAATGTTGAATAAACACGGTTGCTTTGTTGGAGTGCAAACTAGGGAAGTGTTTATGCAAAGGGGAAGGGGGTTGTCGGAGGGGTAGTTGTTGACCTTCAAATCCCGCAGGCACATGTATGAAGAGGATAGTATAGAAATGAAATCACATGGAAGTACTCAGAGAATAGAAAGAGACAAGAGACTTGACACCAGATTGGGTAGAATCTCCCCCCACATACTATGATGGATGCGTCTATTGGAGCATGTGTATTTGTAGGCATTTCTTATTACATCTTGAATAGAAGATACATGAGGGTGGTGCTTCGAGAAGCATGCTTTTTACAAAAATCTGCTTTATTTACAAAATCAAGATTTTCTATTTTTACAAAAACATCGCTTTCTAAAGAGATCTATTATTTCTACACAAATAACAAAAAATACTATCTTCTAAATATTATTCTAAATAACTTCAAAAAATAGTTGAATAAGTCCATGCACATTCACACCCTCATGAAACTTCACCTGCTAGATCAAAACACAAAACACAATAAAATCCTCAAGACATTAAAATACATTTAATATTCCATTATTCCTTAAAGTATGATCGCATGTTATACTTTATGGAATAATGAGATGTTAAATGGATTTTAATGCCTTGAGATTTTTAATGTGTCTTGTGTTTTGATTTAGCAGGTGAAGATTCATGAGGGTGTGGATGGGCATGGACTTATTTAGATTTTTTTTGAAGATTTTTAGAAAAATATTTAGAAGATAGTATTTTTAGTTATTTTTGTAAAAATAATAGATCACTTTAGAAAGTGACATTTTTGTAAAAATAGAAAAAAAACTATCCTCTAAATTTTCTTCTAAATAACTTCAAAAAATATTTGAATAAGTCGATGTGTGTTCACACTCTCATGAATCTTCACCTGCTAAATCAAAACACATTAAAAACCTCAAGGCATTAAAATCCATTTAGCATTCCATTATTCAATAAAGTATAATAGTAGTAGACATTCTTGTGAGTGATGGTGGTGGGGGGAATAGGAGAACATGGAGTAGTGGAGAGTGGGGGAAACAATGGTCGAAGATGAAATTTCCATTGGGTGGGTGTACTATGGTTATGTGGTGTAAATGGTGAAGAGTGCTTTTGGTGCGTGTACTGAAGATGGAAGTCATATTACTGTGCTTCTTTTTAGATACTTCCTAATTTCCTTAGAACATGTGATTAGATTGTGCATGAAAATGGATGTTTGGTTTCTAACAAAGAGTGCATAATCTCAATACATTTGAACTATTATTGTTTCTCTTTAAATCCTTCCTAGTGTTGGATGACACATCCACCTATGTGATAATCCAATCAAGGTCTGGTCTACACTCCTTACAAGTAATGAATGTATGCCCAAATCATTCAAGAAACCAAAATTTCTACTAGGATCCACTGTTGAACGAGACAATGGTGGGAATTAGTTTGATGTCTCTTAGAATTTTGTAAATAATTTTCAAAGGTTTTTTGTATATTCATTTGTATTCAAGTTGCTTCGTTTACAAGAAGAAAATATTTCAAATAAATTTAGAAAATATATAAAACCACCACAAAAATTAAGGATTCATATTACCCAATCAGAAGATTGAAAATTTTACCAATTGGAAAGTAGTTCAACTATTCTAGAAGAACTTGAGCAAGCTCTTCAAAGAAATGAAAAATAAAAAATTATCATGCTCAGTTTTATCCAAGTATATGAAATGATCATTGAGTTTTTGAGAGAACATGAAGTGAATCTAAATATGAAATATAGGACTCCTAAGAAAAAGGTAAAACCCATAGCCAAACCATTGCAAAATGATATTCATGAAGAGTATGTGTGAGTGTCTAATGACCCTCTATTGAGAAGACAAGGGCATATAGGGCATTACTTTACGGAGGAGAAACTTAAGCAAATAGAATTTGGAGAAAGATCATTCTTAGAGAAAAAGAGAAAGAAAAGTTCATAGAATCTATCGAGAGACACAAGAAAGCATTTGCACTTTTTCCACATGAGATAGGCTGTGCAGATCCGAAACAAGTTCCACTCATGATCATCTTTATAGTGCCACATATACCATGGAATATTCAACCTATTCTAGTCCCAAAGGCTCACTTACCTGAGTTGATGAGGTTCTTAAAGCAAAAGATATCCATGCAAATATTGGAACCATCTTCAACTCCATATTTGAATAGGTGGTTCATGGTGCCAAAGAAGAATTGAAGACTCCATTTCATCCAAGATCTGTAGCTTATAAATAAAGTCACAATTAGAAATATAAGGACATGACCTATAGTATATGAGTTTGTAAAAACAATCACTGGGCATTCTATCTTCTACATGGATGACCTGTGTTCAAGATATGACCATGTTCAGTTGGCTATTGAGAGCAGAGATAGCATGATAATGAAGACTCCACTAGGCCTTGTACACATGTAAACTTTACTGCAAGGAGTGATGAATTCCATAGCTCACATGATGAATGCTATGAATCTGGTCCTATGAGACTTTATACCTTCAATGACTATGCCTTTCATTGAGGATATTTCGATAAAAGGATATGTGAAAGATGAGATTTTAGATGCTTTGATTGCAAGAAGTTTGTTAGTGGCCATATCTTTGACTGTGAGAAACATTTTGAGAGACTTGAAGAGGTGGGGCTAGCATTTTCTCTAGAGAAATCTGATTTTGAGAGACTTGAAGAGGTGGGGCTAGCATTGTAGAACATCTGTGTGAAAAGTATGGCCACAAGCCATACCTATGGAAAGTTGAGGCCATTAGCAGGATTTCTAAGGTATGTCATAATGTCACTAAGGTACGGGGGTCCTTGGGAGCCTATGTTTTCTATGTGATATGGATTCCTCACTTTGCTCATGTTGTATAGCCTTTATATGACCTTTTGAGAAAGAGAAAGAAGTTTGTTTTGATACCACAAAACAATCGAGAGAAATGCATAAATTGAAACAACTACTAATTAAAGCGACGATTTTGAAATGCGTCAATTATCCGAGTTAGAAGCCTATCACTTTGACTATTGAAATTAGTCATATTGGTATGGGCTAGGTCATAGGACGAGATGATCATGAGGGAGAGATACGGAGTTCACTTTGGTGTGAAGATTTTACATGATACTCAAAGAAAATACCGAGAGATAAAGAGAGAGTTATGGGGACTAGTGATTGCTTTAAAAATTGATAAAGAGTATTTCATTGGAGCGAATGTTGTAGTTGAGACTAACTATCTTCCACTGATTGTTATGATAGAAAATTATTCTTCTTCGGATATTGGGATGCTTAAGTGGATATCATATGTAAAGTTTATTAATCTCACTTTAGTTTACATGGCTTGAAAGCCAAACATAGTGGTTCATATGCTTTCAAGAGAAAAATTTTATGAGGACTCTATTGATGATGATGATGATGAGGTAGAAAGAGAAACAAACATGATAAGATATGATCCACCAATGTATTTGTACGAGCGATTCCATGAGAATGAGCATCATGGTGAGTGGAAGGACACAGGGAATTATTTGAGTTCACTCAAACCTTCCTTAGGCTAGTCCACAAATAAATATAGATCCATCAGGGAAAACTCTTACAACTTTGTCTTGAACGATGGAATTATTTGGTGACACGCTAAAGGCAAGGTGAAGAATTCACAGAGGCTAGTGAGTACTAGGAATCTTTAGAGCAAGTTCATGAGAGAGATGTAGACCTTATGGGTAGGTCACAAAGGATTTTATGCAATGTATGAAAAGATTAGGGAAGCCTACTGGTGGTCAATAATATATGTGAGTGTGCGAGACTTTATGAGCACTTGTGTGACATATCAGGTGCATTCATGAGTTAGGCATAGATACCCATTACATTTGGCTTACCTTCCTTGTATCCATTACAAGTGGGTGGTCGACCTTGTAACCATGCCCAAAGGGATAGATAAGATGAGCTATATTATACTTGTTGCAGAGGACTTGACCAACCATGTGGAAGGTCGAGCTCTTCACATGAAGAAAACTTAAAATGTTTGAAAATTCCTTTTAGAAGGAGTGATCTCAAGATTTGGATATGTTGATAAAGTGGTTGTAGATATGGGAGAGTTAGATGCGAGAGAGGCAAAGAATTTCTTTGATCATCATGGAATTCGTTCATCTCTCATTACTACCTATAACCCTGAGGCAAATGAAAACATGGAGAGAGGTCACCCTTCTATCATGAAAGGGATCTCTAAGGCCTCTAGTGATGACATAAAGCAATGGCCTAGATACCTTCCATTCATGTTGTGGGTAGATAGGATGACGTACACTCAGTCCATAGGTTTTATGCCTACTAAAGTGATGTACTATCAAAAGCCAATTTTCCCCATCCAGACTTAGATATTGACTTGGATGACACTCTCGTGGAATGATGGAATGAGGAGAGGAGCGCTTTTATCACTGAGGACTAAACAATTGGAGCAAAGAAGTGAGAAAATAAAGTAAGCAATTCAAAAGATAAAGGAGTCAAGGTTGAAAAATAGGATTTATTTTGACAAAACATATGGACTTAGACCATGTATGATCAAGATAGATGACTAGCTATCAGTGTATGAAAGTATGTCTGATACTCAGTATGATGCTAGGATGAAACTAAAAAAGAGATGGTTTGGACCATATGCATTGATGTTTGTATTTGATAATGGAACATATGAGCTTCTAGAATTTGATGGTACTCATTTGAGATCTTTGATTGTAGGAAATAGAAAAAAAAATTTCAAGAAGAGAAATGATGAAGACTATGAGATTGAATAAGAACTACTAGAATGATGATGATGATGATGATGATGATGATGATGATGATGATGAAGAAAGTGAAATCAAGTGAATGTACTTTTTTTTTATTTTCGATTTTATTCTGTATATATTTGATTTTGATGCATATCATGTATGCATTTAATTACCTTCTACGTAAATAAGAGATTTCAGATTGCGATAAGAAGTGATAAGAGACACTAGTAGGGATGTGTACACTTGGAAGAGTAGGATCTAATACCGTATATTTTTTAAGAGGACCTAGACTTAGGTGGATATCATACATAAATTTATTAATCCCGCTTTTGTTCACATGGCTAGAAAGATGAACGCAGTGGCTGATAAGCTTTCAAGTCCAACATTTGATGATGATTCTGATGATGATGATGATGATGAGGTAGAAAGAGAAACAAACATGATGAGATATGATGTGCTAGTGCATGTGTACGAGCAATTCCATGAGAATGAGCATGATGGTGAGTGGAAAGACATAGGAAATTATCTTATTTCACTCGAACCTTCCTTAGGGTGGTCCAAAAATAACTATAGATCCATCAAGAAAAGTCTTACAACGTTTTCTTGAAAGATGGACTTATTTTGTGACACGCTATAGGCAAGGTGAAGAATCCATAGAGGGTACTGAGTACTAGAAGTCTTCTAGGCAAGGTCATGAGAGAGATGCATGAGGCCTTATGGGTAGGTCACAAAGGATTTTATGCAACATATGAAAAGACTAGGGAAGCCTACTCCTGTTCAGGGAAGCCTACTCCTGCCATGAAATTTGTTCATCTCTCACTAGTGCCTATAACCTTGAGGCAAATGGAATGATTGAGAGAGGTCACCCTTCTATTGTGAAGGGGATCTCTAAGACTAGTAGTGGTGACATTAAGCAGTGGCATAGATATCTTCCATTCATGTTATGGATAGATAGGATGACATATACTCCATCCAGAGGTTTTATGCCTAGTGCGCTTATGTACTATCAAAAGATAGATTTTCCCATCCAAACTGAGATATTAACTCGGATGACACTCCTATAGAATGATGGAATGATCAAAGAAGAGCTTTTATCACTAAGGATTAAACAATTAGAGCAAGGAAATGAGGAATTAAAAGAAGAAGTTCAAAAGTTAAAGGAGTCAAGGTTGAAACATAAGATTTATTTTGACAAAACCTATTGACTTAGACTATGTATGATCAAGATAGATGACTAAGTAATGGTGTATGACATTATGTTTGATACTTAGTATGATGGTAGGAAGAAATTAACAAAGAGATGATTTGGACCATATGTAGTGACATCTCTATTTGATAATGGAATGTATGAGCTTTAAGAATTTGATGGTACTCCTTTGAGTTCTTTGATTTCAAGAAAGAGAATAAAATCATTCAAGAAGAGAAATGATGAAGACTATGAGATTGATCAAGAACTACTAGAATACTGATGATGCTAATGAAGAAAGTGAAATCAAGTGAATATACTTTTTCCAATTTTCCATTTTCGGTTTTATATTTCTATAATATATTTGATTTTCGTGCATATCACACGTGATATATAGGAAGATAAACCAATTTCTTTCGTATTAACATCAAGAAAAAAATAGTTTCTGCTTCTCCTTGTTCATGCTTTATGAGTGCTTTGATTTTCTCTCTATGATCATCACCTCTCAAATTCTCCATCTCTGGCTACCATGCCAAAAGAGAGAGAGAGAGAGAGAGGGAGAGAGAGAGGCTTCTATCTCTCTTCCATCACCACTCCTCTTCACTCCTTCAAAAAAAAAAACGAATTTAGAAGAGTTGTTTTCTAATAACATAGAGTAGGGAGAGACAATTTCTGATTGAATTGATTTTTGGTGTTGCTTGTTTTTGTATTGCAAATAGAGAGCAAAAGAGAAGAGGGAGAAAGAAATATCTCCTTCCTAACCAAATCTTTATTCAAATTCAAAAATCAAGGTTGTCTTTTGTATCTACTCTGATTTCAATTTAGATAGAGGAAGGAACCATGGTTATCGCATGTAAATAGAGGTGGAGGTGGTTGATTGTGTATGCAGAGGTGGAAGCGATGGAGAGAGAGAGAGAGAGAGAGAGAGAGAGAGAAAGAGGATCTTTGTTAAGCTCTTTGCAAAGATGAATGCTTTTTGGATTGGATTAAAGATAAATGCCACTTTTGGAAGTACAACTGAAGGAAATAGATCCATGCCTTTTGACATCTCTGAATACGATATAGTGTGTGCGAACTTCTCTTTGTTTTACATTTTGTGTGGTAGAGATCATACAAGGTCATTATGATCCCACACCTTATTGTGCGAGAGAGCAAAATTTGATGAGTCAATTTGCAACAAGGAGCAAGGATTGACTCACGTTGAGTGTTGTGAAGGAAACTATAGAGAGAGAGATAGTAGAGAGATTGATGATATTCATTGACTATAAAGAGGCTTGCATGCATGCTGTAGGGAGGTATGTTTGGTACCTCTCTGATGAGCCAAAGAAAGGAGATGCCTTCTTGTGTGTAGAGGGAAACTCAAGACCCAAGGTTGAATCATAAGAGCTATGATGTTGTTGTAGATCTTTTTGGACTCAAAGGGAGAGAGATAGGCACTGCTGTAGGGATCACAATGCACTCAAAAATAGTTCTAGACTCATGGCAGTTATTGTTGAAAGGAACGCGAGCGAGAGAGAGAGAGAGAGAGAGAGAGAGAGAGAGGAGAGAGGAGAGATAGAAAGAGAAGCAAAAGCATAGAGAAGTCGCATTCTAAAGAGTTCATGGAAGGGAAATATAAGGCACTATTTGTATAATTTGAGGTGCCACGATAGAGGTTAAACTCAGATGAGAGAGTTAGTGAGAGATGATAAGTGAGTCGATAAGAGAGAGAAAATGACTCCAGATCATGTTACAACATTAGTTGCATTGCCAAGCTACACATACGTACTTACATATACATACACACGTAGATACATGCATATATACACATGCATATATACACGTGCATATACACATGCATGCATACACAAATACACATGCATGCATACACAAATACACATGCATGCATACACAAATACACATGCATACACATAGATATACACACACATACATATACGTATACACACATCAGGTCACATGCATACCCGCCCACAAACATACACACATACATACACATGCATATACATATATGCATGCATACAGAGTGCACACATACACATGCATACACACATACATATACATACACATACATATACACACACATACATATACATGCATACATATGTACACATATATATATTGATTTGTAACCCATTTTGTTTTATATGTATAGATATTATGGATCCTAGTAGAGAGAGAAAAGAACAACTCACTCTCATAAAAAGTCTTACGAGAGCAAGAGTTCTGCATGATACCTTAGGGATCATCATGCACGAGTACTCACAGATGCATGATGATGAGTTGGATTTTAAGATCCAGATGCTTACCCAACAACCGGAGGAGGGCTCTTCTACGGCTCCACATGCAAGAAGAGAACTATCTGGTCAGAGGTATCTTTTTCTTTCACAAATTTTTTTAATGGTATTGCAACACATATTTTCATCTATCTATTTTCATGCCACCTATACCACCTCTAGGTCATGAGAGTAGAGCAGAGATGCCTATGAGCACATGCATAGGAACCCTAGGGCTAGAGTGCGATATAGAACCTCAGGGCAATATAGTGTATATAGGGAATCCATTGCAGTTCAAAAGAAGAATGCAAGCATTATGTGACTCCTACATGCGCCTTGTCCACTTGCAGTGGAAGTAAGGATAAGTTTTACATATAAATTGAAATAAGTATCTTATGTTTTATTTAAATGATTTTTTTTCTATAATGAGCATGATGAGAGGGATAAAATATATGTACTTAGTTCACTTTGACATAGAATTGGGGACTAGGTGGTCACATAAGTGGTGTATAAAAGAGATGCAAATACTTATGGCTCATCATCGTGATAATGCACGATATGCATTGCTTTTATTTGTTATATTTATATATTCACACACACACACATAATATACACATATATTTACAATATACATATTTATACATGACATATTTGTATTCACACATATATACATACACATATATACACAAACATACACACACATGAGGTCACATGCATACATATGTATGTGTGTGTGCATATATATGTTGATATGCATATGTGTGTTTATGTATGTATATGAGAGAGAGAGAGGAGTGCCACCAGAGGTACATACATATACACACACATAAACAAATACACACACACATACACATGCTTGTAGATACGCACATATACATGAATACACACATAGACACATACACATACATATACATAATAAAATGTACACACACATACACTATATACATATACATATATATATATATATATATATATATATATATATATATATATATATATATATATATATATATATGTTAGAGGGCCGCCGAATAAGGACGGATGAACCTGGACAGGTGCCTTAAATGTAAAAGTGCTGGACGGTCGCCGAACAAGGACAAGAGTACGAGGACAGGAAGCTTAAATGAAAAAAAAGAATCTTTCAGGGAACGCGCAGGTAAATGCAGAAGTGCGCATCCTTGTAAAAAATCCTCTATTTAAGGCAATGAGAAAAAGAGCGGAGCAGTCCCATTTGTTGTGGGAATTGCAGCGTGTTGTTTGATTAAGTCTCGTTTGAAAGTGCTGTAACGCATTGTGTGCGCGTATATGTTGTTGAAAGGATAAGTTCTGCTATGTTCGGTTCCGTCTGTACTCCGGTTAGTCGATTATTCTCTCCTTAGTACAGAATGAGGAATCAGTTGTAGTGTGTGGCGAATCTGTTCGGTGATAGTTGAGTGTGACTCTGAGTGTGAACAAGTGTGGTATGTTATTTGGCAGTTCTTCGGCGAAGTAGGTAGCGCGAAGAGTAATCTCGAACGAATTGTCTGTAAAGTTTCTGTAGACGGCCGAATTCGTTACTGTATCTTATATTTGCTGTTTACTCCAACTACGGGAGGACTAGTAGCTGTAATGGTCTGAATGTGAGTAGAACATCGTCGGGTTATGGTTAGCTGTTTATTACGAAGAGATTGATTGTTCGAGTCCACGTAACTTTAAGATATAATGTCTAATTGGTATACCTACCTGCCGTGACGAAGTACGGATTAGGTGACTTTGTTATTGAAGTATCTTTTGCGCGTAAATTACGTAACCGGATTGCTATCCTCAGTCCTGAAGTTCTAATTCCAATACACTGAACAGTCTTCCGTTGTTCAGGGATGGATACTGAGCTAAGGACGGGATGACATTAAGATTGTGTGTTAAAATGGGAAAATAGTACAGGGCCTCTGTCTAATAGACCCCTACCACTCCCAAGGACCCACTTGGCTAAGAGAACGACTGCGGTTAGGAAGATTTGGAACCGGATGAACTTGAAGTGTTTGAATCGGAAGTAGAGTAACGATTAAACGATAACCAGTTTAACATTTGGCGTCGTCTGTGGGAAGGTGGCATCAGGTTGCCAGTTATCTGTGAACAGCAGCAGTAGCGTGCTGGCTGTTTGTTCAGAATCAAACACCACGTTTATCGTTCGATTGACTGACCGTAGCAACAGAGCCAGATTGTTGCCAACTGCTCAGATAGTACTACTAAAGCAATGATACATGCCGGTTACTCGGTCTGGCGAAACGTATCCTAGGAACCATACGACTGGAACAAGAAAAGTACTAAAAACAACCCTAGGAGAAGAAGGTATAACGCGGCCTGACCCAGTGGTCAAGCAAGTTAAGGACATTAGAATTAATTCCGGTCATATTCCGGTGGAACGATCAACGCCTTTGGTACATTCTGGTGTCATTTCGACCCAGCCTAACCAAAATACAGTAATTCCAGAATCTACCAAGACGCCGCTGGAAACCAGTTTAACAATCTTGGATAAAGATTCAGAGTTATCCACGATTAGACAAACTCTAGGAAAAGAAATCGATAAAAGCGGAAAAACACTACAGTCTGATACACTGTCAGCTCATTCCGGTGATATTCCGGTAATAGAAACACCAACTGGCGGCCAAGGATTAGCATTTTTTGCGGAGTCCTCAGCCCGACCCGCGTGCTTGGAAGAAAGATTTCGGATACTGGATATCCAGAAGGAAGGAGAGCTATTCGAAGCAGAGATCCGAAGTATCCTACGCAAAAACAGCACACCGGAAGGCACGCCATCCGGCGATCCAGATTCTGATAGTTCAACTAATCAACCTCAAGATATAGAAGAAGGACCGGAGACACTCACGATGAACGGACAACAACAGCAACAACAGTTAGGCCAACCAAGGCCGCCTCCAACAGGAGTAACATACACGAAATTTGGTGGATTCCCAGGAGATGACCCGGATGCTCACGTACGCACTTTCGAGATCAGTTATGCAGTCCTCAACCATCCACCAGATCAGGCATACAAGGCCATTGTTTTTCAATTACTCTGGTCAATGAAGCGGCTAGATGGCTTACGGAATACGACATTAATCATTTCGATACCTATGATGCAGTACGAGATGCTTTTTTGCAACGATTTAGGCTAAAGAAGAATCCCGCCGAAATCTTTGATTATTTACAGAACAACCGACAGAAGGTGAATCAGACTGTCCAAGAATATGCTACACTTTTTAGAACACACTTGCGACAGATACCACAGGCCCACGCCAACTTACCAGATGACGTCATCACTCAATGGTTTATCAATGGTTTAAACCCGCAATTGAAGCAGATCATGATTATCAGATGTGTCGGAGCAATGACATTGGATGCAGTCATCGCCATGGCTCTGCAACTGGAATCCAAAGTCGGTGGATTTACAGAAGATCTAGAGTGGTTAAAAGCGAACAAAACTATGACTGAAGATATAACCAGACAAGTGTACTGTATCACATGCAAAAATTCAGGTCATACTAGTGCTAACTGTGTGCTAAATCAAACATTCTGCGCTATCTGCAACACTGCCGGACACTCCACCGGAAATTGTGTCTACAATGCCAGATTACAGGGAACAGCAACAGTCAATGCTGTTATTCAAGAACATGGACAGGCAGCAAATCATTATGCCTCCGCAACTGAGAAACAATCAACTGCAAGGATATCGAAACTATAGGGGACAGAGAAACAATAACTATAATGCAAACCGCTGGCAGAACGAACCACCACCGAAAAATCCCAATTTACCACCGCCACGCTGTCATTTTTGTGGTGAATTCGGACACATTAGAAGATATTGCAAGGACGCAGCCGAGTATGATCAAAGGAAGAAGGAGCGGCAGAACCCAATGGCCAACATGGTACAAATTACACCGGTAGAAACGCAAACTGCTACAGTCCAGACCCGATCAGGTAAACAACTGCAGCCAGCTGCAGAAGTATTTGAACCAGGAATATGAGAACAACATAGGATGTATAACAAAGCTAGCCACTGGACCGCCACAGAACCACCAGTGTTCCCAGAACCCATTCCGGTGACTCAGACCTCGTCGACAAAGGAAGGAACACAACAAAAGGAAGCAGCAGCGGAACCACCATCAGCAGTAGATATAACAGCAGATACTTCGGCATGAGCAGAGACCTCAAGTTCAAAAGAGCAGGATAACCAATCTCAGGAGGCCTGGGAAATTTTATCCAAGGCATCTATCACTCTGCCTCTTGGCCAACTATTGGCATTAGTACCTGGTGTTCGACAACAGTTCCAGCAACAGTTCAGTCCGGTACCTTCTTGTATTCCGGCGACAACAGCAGTTCAACCAGAACCTGATTCTACGGTTGATCATTCAGTCCCCTTGATCACAGTATGGTATAAGAATCATAAAATTACACAGGTATTGATTGATGGAGGCTCTGGTGTCAACATTGCAACTACAGCCTTATGCAATAGGTTAGGATGGACCGACATCGAACCAGTTCAATTTTTTGTCAGAATGGCAGATCAATCTAGAGTCCATCCTGTAGGACTTGTGCAAAATGTACCCATTACTTTACAAGGTACGACCTTCAAAATGAATTTTGTCATACTAGATCTGCCAGAATCCACTTTGGATTACAACCTTCTTTTTGGTCGACCTTGGCTAAAGCATGCAAAGGTAATACAAGACTGGTCTGCACAAGAGCTTACGTTCAAAGTTGCAAGCCGTAGATATGTAGTAAAATTAGATGCTATACAACATTGCGAACTGCACGCCATACCATATTTTGCTGAACCTGTCCACATGTTAGATGGACTATCAGATGATGAAGAAGAGGAATTTCTGAAGAGTAACGCTGACTTAATGACCTTAGGGACGATCTACAGTCCGTAATAGATAACTGGAGTACTTCAGTATGTACAGTTACACCAATCACCCAAGAAACCAAGCAAGAAGATATGATGCCAACACATGACAATGAATTACATTCACTACTCCGGTCGACAGACGACAAAGAGAAACCGCAACAGTTTTATGTCTCGGAAGACCAGTTGACCTCATACAATCTAGGAGACGAAGATCATCCACGACCTGTAAAGATAAGGCAAAACTTACCGGAATTATTTAAAGCTGATCTGATTCGACTACTTCGCGAATTCTCAGACGTCTTTGCCTGGGATTACAAAGATATGAAAGGATTAGATCCGCGCATATATCAGCACCGAGTCATGCTGAAGCCTGAAGCTAAACCGAATAGGCAGCCCACCTATCGGATGAATCCCAATTATGCATCTCAGGTAAAAGCCGAACTTGACAGATTATTAAAGGTTGGATTCATCGTACCAGTAGAACATGCTGAATGGATTTCACCAATTGTGATCGTGCCAAAGAAAAATAAGCAATTACGAATCTGTGTAGACTACCGGAAATTGAACGCAGCAACAGTACCAGATCCTTTCCCGATCCCCTTTCTGGATACCATGCTTGATAGGGTAGCAGGCCACGAAATGTATTCATTCTTAGACGGATACAGCGGTTACAATCAGGTTAGAATGGCTGAAGCAGATATCCCAAAAACCGCCTTCATTACCAATTGGGGTGTCTTTGCTTGTACGGTAATGTGGTTTGGATTGAGAAATGCACCAAGCACCTTTCAGCGATGTATGCAGGAGATTTTCTCTCCTTATCTCAATTCGTTTATGCAAGTATGTAGAGGAGGTACTGGGGTATCCGCTTTTAACAAGGTAGAGAATGAAGATTAAACACGTCCAGTACGTCACCTACTCAAGGGGGGTTCTCTTTAGGGAAGTATACCCTTTAACATTTCTGTGAGCAGGCAGACAACAAGGATTGTACAGAATGGTAAATGCTTCAAAAAATATGGACAACAAATGACCAAGGAAGACCAATCACTTCTTGATTTGACTCAGATGATTACAAGGTTGGTCAGATGCTCATAAGTGCAGGCTTAGAAGGCTAACATGCCATCCTAGAAATAAATAAGCTCAATGCACAGAATCTTCTCATCAGCTTAAGGGGCTAATTACATGTAGACTAACTCAGAACGATACAAATGGTAGAATTTCTCAAGAGAATAGGGATTAATCAACACACTGACTCACAAAAAGGAAAATAAATCCAAGCTACTCTCTTACACTATAGTGCTCATAGCCCTCCACTGAGAAGCCTACCCTCTGTATACACACTACAGAGTAGCTCCTACAATAGGCTTGAAACCACCAAGTGCAAGTGAGGACTTCTGCACGTACGCACGAACCACTGTATCTCTAAACTTGTTGTTGTACCCCAATGAGCAAAAATCCATTACTTTTATAGGCCCCAATAGGGCAAGAGGCCTTGCCGAATCTTCACGTCCACTGATCACGCTCCGGTTAATCACCCAAATTTGGGGGGTAGGTCAAATATTCCCTGATTTGAATTAGACCCACAAAAATAGGTAGTCACCGTGAATGGTTGGCGGCAACATTTGTTCATCCACTTTTACTTTTTACCTGCATACCTTTATCCCATACCGTCATAGGATTGGTGACTAATAAATCATCCAACAACTTGAACTTGTATTTTCATAACCTCTATCCAAGAGTTCCTCATTACTACATGCTCTCAATATACAAGTCAAGATAGCTGCATCTGGCGAGAAATTTCCATGTTTGCATATGTCAATGAGTGCATTGGCAACAAAAGTAGCTGTTTCCAACAAGTTATTGCCGACAGGTTGAGCTTGAATAAAATGTTCCCTCAAATCAGCTCACATGTAGCCACATGCTTCCAAAATGGTGGCATATGTAATTTGTACATGTGTGTAATTGTGGGTGTGTGTATATGTGAGTGTGTGCGTGTGTGTGTGAGTGTGTGCGTGTGTGTGTGTCGGTGTGTGTGGGTTGCATGTGTGGGTGTGTGGGAGTGTGTGTAGGGATGTGTGTGTGAGAGTGTATTTGTGTGTGGGTGAGTATATGTGCGGGTAAGTAGGTATAAGTGTGTGTGTGTGTGTGTATGGGTGTGTGTGTGGGTGTGTGTGGGGGTGGAGAAGGGTGGGGACGCGTGGGGGAAGTGGTGTAGGAGGGCGGAGGGGTGTGCGGGGTGGGTGGCGGAAGAGAGAGAAGAAGGGGGGGAGAGAATGCAGGTGGCGGGCGGTGGAAGAGAGAGAGAAAGGGGGGGGGAGAGAGAATGCGGGTGGCGGGTTGAGGGGCTAGGTGCGGATGGCAGAGTGAGGAGTGGATGGAGGGGCTAGGTGCGGATGGCGGAGTGAGGAGTGGATGGAGGGGCTACGTGCGGATGGCGGAGTGAGGAGTGGATGGAGGGGCTAGGGCGGATGGAGGACTAGGCGGAGGAGCGGAGCTAGGGGCGGATGGAGGAAAGAGGAGTGGATGGAGGGGCTAGGTGCGGATGGCGGAGTGAGGAGAGGATGGAGGGGCTAGGTGCGGATGGTGGAGTGAGGAGTGGATGGAGGGGCTAGGTGCGGATGGCGGAGTGAGGAGTGGATGGAGGGGCTAGGTGCGGATGGCGGAGTGAGGAGTGGATGGAGGGGCTAGGTGCGGATGGCGGAGTGAGGAGTGGATGGAGGGGCTACGTGCGGATGGCGGAGTGAGGAGTAGATGGAGGGGCTAGGGCGGATGGAGGACTAGGCGGAGGAGCGGAGCTAGGGGCGGATGGAGGAAAGAGGAGTGGATGGAGGGGCTAGGTGCGGATGGCGGAGTGAGGAGAGGATGGAGGGGCTAGGTGCGGATGGCGGAGTGAGGAGTGGATGGAGGGGCTAGGTGCGGATGGCGGAGTGAGGAGTGGATGGAGGGGCTAGGTGCGGATGGCGGAGTGAGGAGTGTATGGAGGGGCTACGTGCGGATGGCGGAGTGAGGAGTGGATGGAGGGGCTAGGGCGGATGGAGGACTAGGAGGAGGAGCGGAGCTAGGGGTGGATGGAGGAAAGAGGAGTGGATGGAGGGGCTAGGTGCGGATGGCGGAGTGAGGAGAGGATGGAGGGGCTAGGTGCGGATGGCGGAGTGAGGAGTGGATGGAGGGGCTAGGTGCGGATGGCGGAGTGAGGAGTGGATGGAGGGGCTAGGTGCGGATGGCGGAGTGAGGAGTGGATGGAGGGGCTAGGTGCGGATGGCAGAGTGAGGAGTGGATGGAGGGGCTACGTGCTGATGGCGGAGTGAGGAGTGGATGGAGGGGCTAGGGCAGATGGAGGACTAGGCGGAGGAGCGGAGCTAGGGGCGGATGGAGGAAAGAAGAAGCGGAGGGAGGAAAGAGGAGGGCGGAGGGAGGAAAGAGGAGGGAGGAAAGAGGGGGGGGAAGAGAGAGAGAGAGGGAAAGAGAGAGAGGGAAAGGGAGAGAGAGAGAGAGAGAGAGAGAGAGAGAGAGAAGGAAAGAAAGAAAGAAAGAAAGAAAGAGGGGATGGGAGAGAGAGAGAGAGAGAGAGAGAGAGAGAAGGAAAGAAAGAAGAAAGAAAGAAAGAGGGGATGGGAGAGAGAGAAAGAGAAATGGAGAGGCATGCGGGCACTGGGGAAAGAGAGAAAGAGGAAGTTAGAGAGAAAGAAAGGGAAAAGAGGGGTGCTACAGACCCCCACACCAAGATTTTGCACCGCCTCGGTGCAATTTCCTTCTCATCTTCTTATTGAATAAAAACAATGGCAAATACTTGAATGTCATGTGGTACGTACAATGATTGAAATTCTTCCAAGCAGAGTTAGTTTAGGTACCTTTTCACCCTGGAGATGTTGACCAAGGGAATCCTTTTACCTTGCAAATCTTCTAGATGTACTGCACCATGTGGTAACACCTTGATAACCTTATATGGTCTTGCCCATTTGGGTGCCAATTTAGTTTGAATTGGTGGAATTTGATGCACTAAAACCATGGACCCTTCCTGTACATCATTGGATCTCAGATACCTGTCATGCAGTCTTTTGCGCTCTTCTTGTGTTACCTGAAGTTTTTGCATTGCTCCTTCTCTGTATTCTTCTAATGCCACCAATCTCTGAATGGGGGGTTCAATTCCAATGGTTTTGATTTCTATTTCCTTTCTGATAATGAACTCGAATGGTGCCAATGCCTCTTTTCCATATACTAAACGGAATGGAGTCTCGCCTGTGGTTCCCCTTTTCGTGGTTCTGAAAGCCCAGATTGCACCAATCAATGCTAGCGGCCAAGAGCTTTGATGATCGAAAGATAATTTGCGAAGCAGTCCAATCAAAATCTTATTGGAACTCTCTGCTTGGCCATTTGCCCTGGGGTAGTAGGCACAAGATTTTTTATGGAAGATTTTGTACCTGTCAAATATAAACTGGAGCAATTGATTTACAAAATGTGTGCCCCTTTCACTAGTAATTTCCAGTGGGCAACCAAATCTTGAGAAAATACGTTTATACATAAATTTAGCTACTGTTAAAGCTGTGCAGTCCACAGTAGCTTTAGCCTCTATCCATTTAGTGGCATAACATGTGGCCATCAAAATATACTTTTTTCCTCCAGGTTGACCATTTGGGCTAACTGGTCCTATGAAATCAAGACCCCATCGTTCAAATGGGAGCCATCCTGTAGATATGACCAATGGTTGGAAATTCAATCTGGTTGGCGCGGGAGCACACCTCTGGCAGATGTGGCATTCTTTAGAAAACTTGATTGCATCCTTGAAAATATGAGGCCACCATAAACCTTTGTGGATGATTCTATGAGCCAATTCTTCCCCCCTTAGATGTCCTTCACTGTGTGCAGCCTCCAGCAGAAGATTTACCTCCTCTGGATAGACACACCTTCTCAATATATCATCTTGACAATATTTATATAAATTTCCATTTATAAGAGAATATGCTTTGGTTTTCAAGAGCAGTCTTCTCTTTTCCACAGGTGTCAAGTGTTCTGGGATCTTTCCAGTAGTCAGAACATGAAGAATTTCATCATACCAACCTGTCCGAATTGCTACTAGAAAAAGATTGCTATCCACCAATTCATCATTAATACCTGTTGCCTTTTCGCTCATTGCCGTCCTGGACACTTGATCTGCCATGTAGTGCTCTTTTCCTGGCTTAATATGAATATCAAAATTAAACTCTTGAAATAGGAGTAGCCATCTCCAAATCCTTCCAGCTACTCTAGGCTTGTTTATCAAATACTTCAAGGGCTGATGATCGGAAATAACAATGAAATGTACACCAAGGAGATAATGTCGGAACTTCTGAAGAGCAAATACGATAGCCAAACCTTCTCTTTCCGTTGTACTGTAATTTCTTTCAGCTTGGTTGAGTAGTCTGCTTGCATAAGAGATAGGTCTATCCACTTTGTGAGATGATGGTTGAGCTAGAACTGCACCAACAGCATGAAGACTAGCATTTGTATGCACATGAAATTCTAATGACCAATTAGGAACACTTAAAAGTGGAGCAGTACATAGCCTCATCTTTAGTTCACAAAATGCTTTGTCAGCTTCAGCACTCCATGAGAAAGGGATCTTTCTGCTGGTAAGTCTTGACAAGGGCTTAGCAATTTCCGAATACATCCTAATGAATCTTCTGTGATACCCTGCATGGCCCAAGAAACTTTGCACTTCCTTTGGGGTTTGTGGAATTGGCATGGAAAGAATAGCTGTAACCTTTGCAGGGTCAACAGTTATACCTTCAGCAGATACTATGTGACCAAGAAGAGTGCCCTTAGTGACCAAAAAGTGACATTTATCAGGATTCAATTTCAAACCTGTTTTGAGACATTGCTCAAAAATTTCTTTTAGATTTTCCAAATGGTCATGGAAATCTTGAACTGCTGCCCTTCTATCTATACCTGAAAATACTGAAAAGTCATCCATGAAAATGCGTAGAAAGGTTGTTAACCATTTGCCCAATATCAGATACATCGTTCTATTAAATGAAGCCGGTGCATTCTTCAAACCAAAAGCCATTCGAGTATAGACATAAGTGCCCCAGGGAGTGACAAAGGCTGTTTTGTCCCTATCATCAAGATGGATGACTATCTGATTGTAGCCACTAAAACCATCCCAGAAACTATACAAAGTGTGACCAGCTACCTCTTCAAGTACTTGCTCTGTGAAGGGCTGAGGAAATCCATCTTGAATAGTCACTTTATTCAAAGCACGAAAATCAACACATACCCTTATTTTTCCACTATTTTTCTTCGGCACAATAACCATAGAAGAAAGCCGCCTGGAATGTTCTACTGGCACAATTATACCTGCTTCTTCTAGTTTTGTAATCTCTGCTTTTACCGCCTCTGCATACTTCGGATTGAGTCGATATGGCCTACTTCTTACAGGCGCAGCTCCCTCAACCAAGGGTATCCGATGTAATCCAAGCTCTTCTGGTATTCCTGTTAGATCTTTGTAGGACCACGCGAAGACACTTTTGTAAGTAAAGAGCAAAGAAGTTACCTTCTGTAGTAAATTAGGATAATGCCACAACCAGGATGCCAAATGGACTACTTGAGGGTTCTCTTCATCCCCTAAATTTACTTCTTGAACCAATGTTTCAGAATTGGTCTTGCTTGAGAAATCATCTCCACTATATGCAGGAGTGGATTTTAATTTATATTCTGCAACATGTTCTTCCATCCATCCTTGAGGTATATCTGCAAAAGGCAGGTCTTCTCTGCTCTTAAGTTCACAATCTTCTACCTATGATTCTTTTATATAGCTTGCCCTTTCAAAGTTTGTATTTTCCTGCAATTGCTTATTCTCCAATACCTTGTGATCTTCATTGCCCTTTTCTGTAATTACCTTATCTGCAACTTCCTCCTCAATTTCATTGATCTCCACTGTACAACACTCTGCACTTCCCATCATCCAATTTAACAATGTATCATCTTCATGGGGTAGAGAGGGCATTACCTGAGTGTCCACAGTATATCCACCAGTAGTTTTTCCTGAGTCGAATCCCTCTTCCAAATGTAATTGTAGTTGGCTATTGGTGCTTGTTGAAATCCATAGTTTGTTTTTCCCCCAACCTTGCAAAGCTTTTGCTTGTCTCAGCCAAGGTCTCCCCAGGAGCAAAGGATAGGAAGTCTCCTGTGGAAGTGCAATAACAACAAAATCCAACACAAAGTGGCAACCCTGTACTACCATTAATACCTTTTCAATAATGCCAAGTGGCGCAACCCGATGTTGATCTGCCAATGTAACCGTGAATGGTGCCAACTTGGTGGGGCTCAATTTCAGCTTCTTCATTGTAAAATCTGGCATCATATTGATACCAGAGCCTTCGTCTATGATCACACCTGTAAGAGCTTCATCCTTTATACAAACTGATAATCTCGAACTTTGGTAGTCTGCTAAGGGTGCAGGAGGAAAATCAACCATGAAACCATCTATACTAGGTGATTGGACCAAGTGAGCAGAGTGTATAATCTTTAATAAATCACTTCTTATTTGTGAATCCATCCTTATAAGTTCATAGAGACTAATCTTGTGATGAATACCTTTCAAGATCTGTTCAATGTTTACCTCCTGAGTATTTTCTTGTAGACGTGTTGGTTGGCCCCTTAAAGAAGTAGTCATTTCTTCATAAGCTCCTTCAATTTCCACTTGGTCCTTCCATCCAGACTTCTTTTCTTCCTCTTTCTCCTGAATTCCTTGTTGTTCCCCCCTAAGGTTTGCTGCTGGTTGCCTAGCTCTGGTCATCATGGGCATAGCAGAGGATGAAACAACATAAGTCTGGGTGGTTTTTCCTTCTTCATGTGGAGAGACTGCAATCTTTGGTATAATGGTCCTTTGCCTCCGGACAATGTTGACAAGGAGGTGCATCTTCTGGAATTGGAGGAGGACGACCTCTTGGGCAATCTTTGGTATAATGGTCCTTTGCCTCCGGACAATGTTGACAAGGAGGTGCATCTTCTGGAAGAGAACACCTATTCTGCATGTGGCCGTACTCACCACAACGGTAGCACATCAAAGGTCTATTATATCTAGGCTTCGCGGGCCGATTCTCTTCTCTATTAGCTATATTTGAAGTACTAGCATAATATGAATCCAAATTTTGAGGGTTACCTCGCTGCTGTGTTCCCTTGAGATAGTAGCAATCTCTAGCTTCATGCCCATCTTTCCCACAAAATTGAAAGCTTACCTTGTTGGGACAATTAGCATTGGAATGTCCATTGTTGTTACAGATTGTGCACCAAATTTGCCTCCTTATATCCTGAGTAGTCCTCAAATCTTCTAACTCTCGGCGAAGCTGGGCTACTTCATCATCAGTGCGACGCAGTGGTGGCAAGACCTTCTCTTCTTATTGATTTTGTTGCAACTTCAATGCTTCCAATTCCCTCCTCAGTTGCTCAATAGGATCCAGATCTGTAGCATACTTTGGTTGTGTATCCCCTTCAAGATGTTGCCTTGCTTCTTCAATGCGTGATGCCGCTGCAACAAAATCATTGAGGGTGGCATCCAATCTAAGGGACTCACGAAGCTTCTGCTGAGATGACCTTGGCAGAGCCTTCTCTATCCACTTTTTAACCAAAAAGTCACCTGGAGCATGTGGCAGACGTGCAACAAGTGCTTTTGTTCTAGTGTGAAGTTCATGAAAAGATTCACCTGGTCTTAGCCTCAAATTTTCTAGCTGATCTAGAGCTCTTTCCGAGGAGTCACTTGGTCTGAATGTTTGTGAGAAAGCCGTCTTCAGAGCCTCCCAAGTAGTGAAATGGCCATCTGCATATTGACTAAACCATTTATCTGCAAGACCCTCCAATGTGGATGGAAAAAGTGCCAACATTGCATCTTCTCTATTCTGCAGACCACGTCCACGGCATACAGAGATAAATCTCCTCACATGATCATCAGCATCTTCATAAGCATGTCCCTTGAAGGTAGGGAACTTGGTGTTGATCCTGGAGAGTAGATGAGAAAGATCCTCCATTTGGACTGGTGTCTCTTCTGACGTATCTGAGGAGAAGTCTAGAGTTCTCCTATACCCTTCTTTTGACAATGGTGTCGCACCCAAATCAATAGACAAATTGAGGGAGGACAGAGGGGAGGTAGACTCACTAGCCGTGGTTATTGCTAACTTGTTAAGGCTCCTTCGAACACAAAGAGATTCCTTATCTGCTCGTGTATGGGTCATGTACCTATTCGCAATTGCAATAGGGAAAAACACCTCTCACAGAAATGCAAAGGTCCCACCGTGTGTGCCAAATTGTAGAGGAGGTACTGGGGTATCCGCTTTTAACAAGGTAGAGAATGAAGATTAAACACGTCCAGTACGTCACCTACTCAAGGGGGGTTCTCTTTAGGGAAGTATACCCTTTAACATTTCTGTGAGCAGGCAGACAACAAGGATTGTACAGAATGGTAAATGCTTCAAAAAATATGGACAACAAATGACCAAGAAAGACCAATCACTTCTTGATTTGACTCAGATGATTACAAGGTTGGTCAGATGCTCATAAGTGCAGGCTTAGAAGGCTAACATGCCATCCTAGAAATAAATAAGCTCAATGCACAGAATCTTCTCATCAGCTTAAGGGGCTAATTACATGTAGACTAGCTCAGAACGATACAAATGGTAGAATTTCTCAAGAGAATAGGGATTAATCAACACACTGACTCACAAAAAGGAAAATAAATCCAAGCTACTCTCTTACACTATAGTGCTCATAGCCCTCCACTGAGAAGCCTACCCTCTGTATACACACTACAGAGTAGCTCCTACAATAGGCTTGAAACCACCAAGTGCAAGTGAGGACTTCTGCACGTACGCACGAACCACTGTATCTCTAAACTTGTTGTTGTACCCCAATGAGCAAAAATCCATTACTTTTATAGGCCCCAATAGGCCAAGAGGCCTTGCCGAATCTTCACGTCCACTGATCACGCTCCGGTTAATCACCCAAAATTGGGGGGTAGGTCAAATATTCCCTGATTTGAATTAGACCCACAAAAATAGGTAGTCGCCGTGAATGGTTGGCGGCAACATTTGTTCATCCACTTTTACTTTTTACCTGCATACCTTTATCCCATACCGTCATAGGATTGGTGACTAATAAATCATCCAACAACTTGAACTTGTATTTTCATAACCTCTATCCAAGAGTTCCTCATTACTACATGCTCTCAATATACAAGTCAAGATAGCTGCATCTGGCGAGAAATTTCCATGTTTGCATATGTCAATGAGTCCATTGGCAACAAAAGTAGCTGTTTCCAACAAGTTATTGCCGACAGGTTGAGCTTGAATAAAATGTTCCCTCAAATCAGCTCCCATGTAGCCACATGCTTCCAAAATGGTGGCATATGTAATTTGTACATGTGTGTAATTGTGGGTGTGTGTATATGTGAGTGTGTGCGTGTGTGTGTGTGTGTGTGTGTGCGTGTGTGTGTGTCGGTGTGTGTGGGTTGCATGTGTGGGTGTGTGGGAGTGTGTGTAGGGATGTGTGTGTGAGAGTGTATTTGTGTGTGGGTGAGTATATGTGTGGGTAAGTAGGTATAAGTGTGTGTGTGTGTATGGGTGTGTGTGTGGGTGTGTGTGGGGGTGGAGAAGGGTGGGGACGCGTGGGGGAAGTGGTGTAGGAGGGCGGAGGGGTGTGCGGGGTGGGTGGCGGAAGAGAGAGAAGAAGGGGGGGGAGAGAATGCGGGTGGCGGGTGGCGGAAGAGAGAGAGAAAGGGGGGGAGAGAGAATGCGGGTGGCGGGTGGCGGGTTGAGGGGCTAGGTGCGGATGGCGGAGTGAGGAGTGGATGGAGGGGCTACGTGCGGATGGCGGAGTGAGGAGTGGATGGAGGGGCTACGTGCGGATGGCGGAGTGAGGAGTGGATGGAGGGGCTAGGTGCGGATGGCGGAGTGAGGAGTGGATGGAGGGGCTAGGTGCGGATGGCGGAGTGAGGAGAGGATGGAGGGGCTAGGTGCGGATGGCGGAGTGAGGAGTGGATGGAGGGGCTAGGTGCGGATGGCGGAGTGAGGAGTGGATGGAGGGGCTAGGTGCGGATGGCGGAGTGAGGAGTGGATGGAGGGGCTAGGTGCGGATGGCGGAGTGAGGAGTGGATGGAGGGGCTACGTGCGGATGGCGGAGTGAGGAGTGGATGGAGGGGCCAGGGCGGATGGACGACTAGGCGGAGGAGCGGAGCTAGGGGCGGATTGAGGAAAGAGGAGTGGATGGAGGGGCTAGGTGCGGATGGCGGAGTGAGGAGAGGATGGAGGGGCTAGGTGCGGATGGCGGAGTGAGGAGTGGATGGAGGGGCTAGGTGCGGATGGCGGAGTGAGGAGTGGATGGAGGGGCTAGGTGCGGATGGCGGAGTGAGGAGTGGATGGAGGGGCTAGGTGCGGATGGCGGAGTGAGGAGTGGATGGAGGGGCTACGTGCGGATGGCGGAGTGAGGAGTGGATGGAGGGGCTAGGGCGGATGGAGGACTAGGCGGAGGAGCAGAGCTAGGGGCGGATGGAGGAAAGAGGAGTGGATGGAGGGGCTAGGTGCGGATGGCGGAGTGAGGAGAGGATGGAGGGGCTAGGTGCGGATGGCGGAGTGAGGAGTGGATGGAGGGGCTAGGTGCGGATGGCGGAGTGAGGAGTGGATGGAGGGGCTAGGTGCGGATGGTGGAGTGAGGAGTGGATGGAGGGGCTAGGTGTGGATGGCGGAGTGAGGAGTGGATGGAGGGGCTACGTGCGGATGGCGGAGTGAGGAGTGGATGGAGGGGCTAGGGCGGATGGAGGACTAGGCGGAGGAGCGGAGCTAGGGGCGGATGGAGGAAAGAGGAGGGCAGAGGGAGGAAAGAGGAGGGCGGAGGGAGGAAAGAGGAGGGAGGAAAGAGGGGGGGGAAAGAGAGAGAGAGAGGGAAAGAGAGAGAGGGAAAGGGAGAGAGAGAGAGAGAGAGAAGGAAAGAAAGAAAGAAAGAAAGAAAGAGGGGATGGGAGAGAGAGAGAGAGAGAGAGAGAAGGAAAGAAAGAAGAAAGAAAGAAAGAGGGGATGGGAGAGAGAGAAAGAGAAATGGAGAGGCATGCGGGCAGTGGGGAGAGAGAGAAAGAGGAAGTTAGAGAGAAAGAAAGGGAAAAGAGGGGTGCTACAAAGTATATCTCGATGATTTCTCAATTTTTGGAAAAATGATGGCACATTTGCTTCATCTACGGTGCTGTTTCCAAAAGTGTCGAGATTACCGACTCTGCCTTAACCCAAGCAAATCTGTGTTTGCCGTTTCATGTGGCAAACTACTTGGTCATATTGTATCTGCCCAAGGTATCTGAGTAGACCCAGATAAGATTTTGGCAATTTTAGAGGCCCTAGTACCCGCCACTCCGAAGGAAGTAATGCGTTTTATGGGTCAAGTACGGTGGCACGGCAGACATTACGGTGGCTTGCTCATCTGGCTGTACCTCTGAATAGACTAATCACCAAAACTCCACGACAGTTCGAATGGACTCAAGAATGCCAAACTACATTTGATCGACTCAAGTATCTATTGACGCAGGCACCAATCCTACAACCACCGGACTGGGACAATCCGTTCCATGTTTTTGTCGACGCCTCAGATATTGCGATCGGCAGTATTCTGATGCAGCAAACACATAAGTGGTTTCGCCCTGTCTATTACGCCAGCAAAAGGCTTGCACCGGCAGAAAAGAACTATTCTACCACTGAAAGAGAATGTCTAGGATTAATTTACTCCATCAAAAAGTTCAGACATTATTTATTAGGCCGGAAATTCACCTTTCATGTGGATCATGCTGCCCTTGTCTATCTAGTGAGACAACAACATCTAGGCGGACGATTAGCCCGATGGGTGCTACTCTTGCAGGAATTTGATTATGAAGTCATTCACCGACCCGGAAATGCACATGCCTTAGCAGATTTCTTATCTCGCCTAGATTCTAGTGAAGCTCCGATAGGCATACATGACACGACCCCAGCAATTTATAATTCTGAGCCAATGACCGATGAGACTGCCGAATTACAAGTAACACCTACATATTATGATCAGATTTTAACTTTTCTCACCGAAGGATGCTTTCCATCTGACACTGCCAAGGCAGTTCGAAGGAAATTGGCAGTCTTTAGCCGCCGATTCCGGCTAGTGGCAGGAGAACTGTATTATGTAGATCACACCGGAATTTTACTTCGATGTGTTCCTCCGCACGAAATTAACTCGGTCATCACGATGGCTCATTCAACCCCTACTGGTGGTCATTTTGCCACAGATCTAACTCACCGGAAAATTCTGCAAGGAGGTCTCTGGTGGCCTACTATGTACCGAGATGTGGCCCAATTCGTCAAAAACTGTGATAACTGCCAAAGGTCTGGACAACCACTGCAACGACACTTCTTTCCCTTGCAGCCTATTATGCCACTCGAACCATTTCAGAAATGGGGATTATATTTTATCGGTCCAATCACACCCCCAGCAGTCTTCAGTAACAACAGATACATACTAACCTGTACAGACTATACAACGAGATGGGTAGAAGCCTGGGCTTTACGGTCTGCTACAACAGTTGTAGTAGCGAAATGTCTGTTAAATGATGTCTTCCCACGGTTTGGCTTACCACTCGAATTGGTGATAGATCAAGGTACTAACCCAATCATTCTAGGTGAAGGTACTAACCCAATCATTCTAGGTGACACATAAACTCAGCTCTCCATATTACCCTCGTGCCAATGGTCTGGCCGAAAGCACAAACAAATCACTATTAAATATCCTCCGGAAACTGATCATGGAAGCACCGGAAAGATGGGATCAACTACTACCTGCAGTATTATGGGCATACCAAACTACATATAAGGTAACAACAGGTTTGACACCTTTCAAACTAGCTTATGGTTTAGAAGCAATAGCACCCATGGAAATAGTTATCCCAAGCCTGCGTATAGCAATCACCCAGAAAATGCTACCAGAAGAGTCGCTGACAGCACGAATGGACGCACTCAGGGAACTTGATGAGCACCGATGGCTCAGTTTTTTAACCATGCGCGAAGTACAACAAAGGCAAGCCAAGACACACGATCGATATTTGAAGACCCCAATCTTTTCGGTAGGTCAGCTTGTCCTTTTCTATAATGCAAAATCCGATAGAGCAGCAGGAAAGTTCAAACTACGCTGGTTCGGTCCCTTTAAGATCTCAGAACAAGTCGGTCCGGCAACTTTTCGGTTGACTACGTTGACTGGGAATCCACTCCCCAAGGTAATTAATGGGTCGAAGTTACGGCCATATCATCACACCACTAGCCCGCATTAAGTTTTCAACGATGGACCGCGTTTTGTTTAAACTTTTCTTGTTCTTCTTTTTTGCTTTTTATAAATAGCCGCGTTTTGTACGATCTTGATATAACCAGCCGCCCTCTTAACAGTCACTCGAGTATGCACACCTGCATGAAAACCAGTACTAGTCCCGCACCGCACAATGATATCCCACACCGTAGTGTTTCTATTTAAACTCTGTCGACGACGCCGAAATAAGCTATTGTGTTGCATGCTAGTATTCTGAGCCCTCCTGCATTCTGCATCCGTGCTCATCATCTACCTCAGTAACTGCCATGGAAGCAATAGCCAACTATGCAGCCTTCCGCGATGGTATCCCTACCGAGGTAGGCGAATACCTGCATTGCAGAGGGTTGGCTAACTTCGCTGAGTTGCCCTGGCACTCGGTAGAAGCTCATCCGTTCTTCACACAGATCATCACCGCCATTGCTCAGTCCCCCGCCACCAAACGCCAATGGGTTTTCCTCTCACTCCCTGCGCGAACAGTCATCATGGACCAAAATGTCTAGAGAAAATTTTTCACCACTACTACACGCCGAAGAAGGAGGTCGGGTTAGCTGGACACATTGGCTGTATAACCGCCTCTACACACAAATCATTGTCGGGGATAAGCGAAGATCCCACACCAACAGCAGACTAGCAGCCTATTTAGCTGCTATATTTAATTTTGTCCAATCAGTAAAGGATGAGAAGCTACACTGGTCCCCCCATTTTTATTCCGGCGAGCAGGATAGGATAGACACAGGACACCAAACAGAGCCTGAGGAAGCAGACCAAGTCTCCACCTCGTCTGCACATTTCTTCCACACAGGTAATAGTGCACAGAACCAGACCGTAGGGACGCCGTTTCGGCTGTCAATTAAGCGAAGGATGGCATCCAACTTGCCAACTGCCAGTCCAGAGCAATTACCGGACGATCTCCAACCCGATTTTGTGATAGGGATGCAAAACAAACTACAAGAGGTTTCTCAATATTTGCGGCAACAAGAACAAGCGCTTCAGCACAAAAACGAAGTACTACTCGCTACGATGACTAAGTCCAATTCATTAATGACACAAATGCAAAAGGAATTGGACGACAAAGAAGCTTTACTACAGGCATTACAGAGTAACAACTGGCAACTAACTGCAGAATTGATCAACGCAAAAAAGTGTTTTCAAGAATTTAATCAGTGGCAACAAACTATCCAAACACAGATTCAAGCCGAAATGTCAAGTTTTTCTACCCTGAATGCTAACCTGCAAGCCGAAAATGAAATTTTGCAGTCAAGAATACAGGTTTTGCAGGAGTTCGAAAGGCAGATATTAAAAGATGAGGGCGTAGAACTGAATGCCACATTAATGACAAATGTGGACATAGACTTATTAAAACAGCAATTGGATAGTCGTGTTCAAAATAGTTGGACACTTTTTCGCAGGAGATGGCTGGCTATACTTGTTCCTCCACTTGAACAAGTACGGTAAAAAATGATTCGGGAGCCAAACTCTGGAATAGACCTACAGGCAACGCAAACGGATGTTGAAGATAGTAATGCACCTGCGGGTTCGAGTCCACCGTGCGTGCCAGTGTTAGAGAGCCGCCGAACCAGGACGGATGAACCCGGACAGGTGCCTTAAATGTAGAAGTGCTGGACGGCCGCCGAACAAGGACAAGAGTACGAGGACAGGAAGCTTAAATGAAAAAAAAGAATCTTTCAGGGAACGCGCAGGTAACTGCAGAAGTGCGCATCCTTGTAAAAAATCCTCTATTTAAGGCAATGAGAAAAAGAGTGGAGCAGTCCCATTTGTTGTGGGAATTGCAGTGTGTTGTT
>CM035443.1:116562172-116844672 GCA_020310875.1 Ceratopteris richardii | reverse complement strand
TTCATTCGTTATAGGTATGTATAATTTGACCTTACTTTCATAACATGTGTATGTATGTGTATGTGTGTGTATGTTTATATTTGTGTATGCATTCATGTATATGTGTATGTGTATGTATTTATATGTATATCTGTATGCATGTATAAATATACATAGCTAGAAAACTAAAAATTATACCTCCATAGTGCAAAAACAAATACATTACTCCATCCAAAAGGATTTTGAAGATTGAGAATAAGTAAGCTTGCACTTAGTCATGTCAAACGACTTCCTTCATATACATGCTTAGACATTCCTTTCGAAGATATTTCTCATTTTTAGAAATATGGATGCTCTCACTATCATTTTGATACCAATCCTCAATAAAATATACCATGCCATCATCTTCATCATTGTCTTACAAATCATGTACTTTATTGCCTTTTGAATATAGGTCTTTCAACCTTGCATATTCCATAGGATCACTTTTGTGTAGCCTCCTCATAGAAGCTTCTGATAAACGAAGTCTTACTAGCAACTCTCAATGGTGTGGTGGAATATCATAAACATCATGCATTGGAATCTACACACATGAATAAAAATTATTAGTATTCCATAAATGAATGAAAATTAAGCTCCAAACATAAAATTAAATATATAAATTATTTTGAAACGAGATTGAAATTAGAGTTTTTCAATGCAACACAAGATAGGTGGATAGAAAGTTTTCATTCTCTCTCTAGCTAAAAGGTGATCTTGGAGGTCTAAGCCATCCATAATTCACTGATAATTCATCATGAGCATTTAATGAAGTAATAGCATTGACAACTATGTATCTTGCCACATCTCTACTCATGCATGGTGATTCATGACTATTTTCATGCTCCTGAAATGTGCATTCAGTCCTTGAACTATTATGTAACCCTCAACTACTATTTATTAAACCTACTATATTTCCATGGGTGTAAGATCTTCCATCAATATATAATGTTTTATTCTCTACATGTGAAATCCCTCTACTACTAAGGGATGCTGCATTCAAGCATATTCCATAAGTATGCATGTTTTGAACATAACCTGCAAGTCGATGCCAATCTCTCCATCCATATATAGGACCACAAAATGACATAAGAGTGAATTGAGAGTTCGGAGGCACATACAAGTCCTCTACAATAAAGAAACCACTACCAACACTAGTAATAAGGGATGGAGCAATCATATAGTGATTACCCCAAAATTTAAAAACCTCTCCATCTAAAGGTAGTGGTCCTCCATTCCATACTCCATATGTTCTTCTATCATATGTTTGTACTAGAGAACGATCACGAGCTGGCAATGGATAATCTCTAGCCGTTTTAGTCTCTAAACCAAGAGGTAGAGGATTTCTAGAAACCTCTCCTTGTAATTGATGAACATCAATTCCATGATGTGTATGAAGTATATTAGCATTATGAGTATGAGAATTATTATTACCATCATCATCATCGAGCAAATATTCCTATATCAACAATACTTTGATTTTGTATATGCTTTTACAATAAGATAATGACATTAATTTATAGAAATAATACAAATCCAAGGATTATCATGTTGACTAAGTGGTGGTGCATGCTCAAAAGTACCATACACTTCCTCATGTTCAATACATTCCAACCATCATCTTTGAAATGTGACATAGCGAAACTTACACCAACATATAATATGCTCTTCATAGTGAAATTCATGATAATTTCTATCAGCGGACACATGTGAAATCATTGCATGGATGGGAGGTGGTGGAGTGCCCTCTGATTGATCAGAATCTCATTATAACAATAAAAAAACATATATTAGTTATATCTATCAAATATATTTGAAATTAAAAGTTTGATATTTTTGTAGTTTATAGTCCTTGTACGATAAGGAGACAGTGGTGGAGTTGTGTATGATTGATCAAAATCTACAAATAATGGTACTAGATATTAATAATCTAATTATTTAGATACATAAACATTCACATATGCAATTTACACATACACATATTCACATATACAAAAATACACATTCTTGTGGGATAAATGCATGTATTTTGTATGAATGTGTGTATATGCATGCATGTGTATGTGTGTATGTATATATGTGGATATGTATATGTGTGTTTATGTATGTATGTATATGTGTATATGTATGCATGTATGTATGTGTATATGTTTGCATGTGTGTGTGTGGGTATGTGTATGTGTATGTGTGTGTATGTATGTATTTATAGGTGTATGTGTGTATGTATATATATGTTTATGTGTTCATGTACTTCTTATGCATGTATGCATGTATGTGTGTGTGGATATGTGTATTTGTGTGTGTATGTATGTATGTATAAGTGTATGTGTGTATGTATGCATGTATGTATGTTTATGTGTGCACACACACACATATATATATATATATATATATATATATATATATATATGTGTGTGTGTGTGTGTGTGTGTGTGTGTGTGTGAGGATGTGTATGTGTGCATGTATTTAGTATGTATGTATGTATGTATGTATGTATGTATGTATGTATGTATGTATGTATGTATGTATGTGTGTATGTGTAAGTGTATGTATATTTATATGCGCATGCTATATGTGTGTATGTATGTTTATGTTTCGGATTCTTTTCTTATATTTGAGATTAAAATAACAAGAGATATTCTATGGTGGAAAAAAATAAGAGGATACCTAACATGCCACCTGAGATGTGGGAGTTTCTTTGTAGATAGCTACATCTTCAGGAGTCATTTCTTGAGTAGAAGGTATACAGATTAATAGTTTATATTTATAATTATCATATGTTTAATACATTTTTATTTTTTTCTATTAAATAAAGAGGCTACTGCAAAGAAGAGAATTGAGTTGGGTCACACATCTAATTTAGGCAAAATGGGCCATCATAGTTTTGTAGCTACATTTGTAATTCTATGTGTTATTGATAGTATATTTTTTATTCTAGTTAAAATGCAAGAAACTAATCTTTTTTATTTATTTCAAAGCACCAAAAGGATTATGGTCGATATCATACAAAACATGAGATCAATTATCCTACACATTTTGGATATCAACAATTGAGCGAGTTTATGGGAGATCATTTGGATGTTTATGTGAGTATTATTAAATCTCATATAATTATTTTATTTTTATGGATGTTTTGCATGTTTTACTTATCTATGTTTGTTATATGTAATACACAAGTATTATGGAGAGGTAGATATGGATGAGGTGGAGAGCCAGACAGAGGAGGGATGATCTCGATCATCATAGAGTGCTCGGACCGCTATCCATGATGCCACTATAGATACATGAGATCATGTGGATGATCGTGAAGATGAGGATGAGGATGAGCATGAGGCTCTTGATGCTAAGGATGATCATCATGATCATCATGATTAGGATTCTTGATTATGACATTGGATATATATCTACACACACACACACACACATATATATATATATATATATATATATATATATATATATATATATATATATATATATATATATATATATATATATATATATATATATATATATATATATATATATATATATATATATATAGCTCATTCCAGTTATGTTTTGAATTGTGTCTATGGTATTAAGTAATGAAAAGTCTTGTTCTAATGATTTTTTCTTTATTTGTAGCATGTATTTTATTACTTTAATTATACAATTCATTCATGTTTATGTGTGCTTGTGTGTGTATAAAATGTATGTATGCACATGTAGGTATATATCTATATTTGTGTAAGTGTGTCTATATGCATGTCTATGTATGTATCTATGTATATATATGTGCATGTATGTATGTGCATATGTATGTGTCGATATGCATGTATGTGCATGTGCATGGGTAAGTGTATGTGCATATTTATGTGCATGTGCATGCACATGTGTATGTTTTCATGTATATATATAAGTGTATGTGTTTATGTGCATGTATATATGTGTACATGTATGTATGTGCATGTGTATGTGTGTGTGTATGTGTGTGTATGTATGTGCATGTATATGGGTGTATGTGTGTGTATATGTGTGTATGTACATATGTATATGTATATATGCATGTATGTGCATGTGCATGTATAAATGTATATGTGTATGTATGTGTATGTGCATGCACATGTGTATGTGTGTGTATATGTATGTATGTACATGTATATGTGTAAGTGTATGTGTATATGTGTGTATGTGCATGTATATGTGTATATGTATGTATGTGCATGTGTGTGTGTGTGCATGTGTGTGTGTATGTATATGCATATATATGTGTATATATGTGTATGTGTGTGTATATGTATGTATGTGCATATGTATGTGTATGTGTATAAACATATACAATTGTATGTATATGCATGTGTATATGTATGAAACATGCATGTGCATGTGCATGCATCTCCATTGTATCCATGTGTATGTGCATGCATGTGAATGTGCATGCATCTGAATGTGCATATACATGTATTTAATTATGTGTTAATGTGTGTATGTGTATGTTTATGTGTATATGCAAAAATGCATGCATGCAAGTCCTTTTATGTGTTTGTAGAAATGTTTGTGCATATGCATGTGTATGTTTGGTCTATGTGTATGTGTGTGTATGCGTAAGTGTATGTTCATCTGTACGTGTGTGTATATATGTGTATGTGTGTGAACATGCATCTTCATGTATAATTGTATATGTGCATATCAATAAGTGTGTGTATGCTAATTAATGAAAATAACACAATTCAAATGATATACAAAGAATGGAAATTGTACTTACAATAATTATCCATATTTGCATGGTTAACTTCTTGAATAACCTCCAATAGAGAGAGAGAGAGAGAAAGAAAGAGAAAGAGAGATAATTCAAAGAGATAGAAGTAGTAGAAAGGACAAAAATAGAGAGAGAGGGAGATGGAGAGAGAGAGAGAGACAATAATATACAGATTAGACAAAAGAACAATTTAGCAAGCAATTGTTTCAGCTCGTAAGCGCAATGCAACTGTGAACATTGGAGAGCTCTTTAATCATATGTGTGTAGATGCTGATTGAAGAGCCTCCAATGTTTTTATTCTTTTGTCAAAAAATTATCGTGTAACCAATGCTAAAACTTTGTACATCCATCTCTAGATCACATCGCATAAGTGATGGTTCTTATTTTTGTTTATGCAATGAATTTTATTGTCAATTATGTGACACTATTTTGTATGGTCGCTTTAGCGATGCTTAGTGTTACCATTGCAATGCATGTCACTCCACACATCCATAGGAACGTCCAAGGTTTCATCGTTCAACCGATGCGGCACAGTCAATTCTTGTTACAATGATTTATGCAATTATATATCAACAAAACTGTGTCACATTAACCGTCGCTATGCGCCCGTATTCCTTGTAGTGAGAGTGCACGAAAAAACTGTCTCCATGAAATAATTGGTTGTGGCAAGATGAACAAGTTGTTTATAGCTAGAATGGAGGTTATAATGACAAAGAGAGATAGAGAGAGACTAAGAAGGGATCACACAGTTGTAGCAAAGAGAAAGATAGAGAGAGAGTAAGAGAAAGAAAGAGAGACAAAGAGAGAGAGGAGAGAGAGAGAGAGATGAAGAAATCAACATAAAATTTTTGACTCTGTTATAGCGGTTACACATGACTATAGAGACGGAGAGAGAGAGGGGCATTGTGAAAGGTCAAAGCAATTACAGACAGGGATGAAAAGAGAAAGACACAAAAAAAGAGAGTCCGTTGTAGACAAGAGAGAGGGATGTAGAGAGAGAGAGGGGGGGAGAGAGAGAGAGGGGGGGGGGGGAGAGAGAGAGAGAGGTGGAGGTGCGGAAGTTGGTGCTCATGGTTTGGATGCTACAAAGGAAAGGGAGGTGATGTTGGTGGATACTGCAGAGATAGAGACATGAAGGCAGAACAAAAGGGGGGAGAGAGAGAGAGAGAGGAGTAATGACTTGAATAGATTCCACTCGTTTTGGTTTTGTTCAACCAATTGCTACATCATGTTGTTACTTCTCCCTCATGCATGCACATACACATACACATAGATACACACACATACTTATACATAAACAAATCCACATGCACATACACACACATACATATGTACATACACATGCACATGCACAAACATATCTACATGCACATACACATACACATACACATACACATACACATACACATACACATATAAATACACATATACATATAAATACACATATACATACACATACACATACACACACATTCACATACACACATACTTATAAACATACACATATGTATGCACATACACACACATACACATATACATACACATGCACATGCACATGTGCATGTACATGCGCATATGCATATACATGCACATTCATACACATGCATGCACATGCACACACATGCATGCACATGCACACACATGCATGCACATACACATTCACATGCACATGTATATGCACATGCACATGCACATGCACATGCATGCTCATACGCATATACATGCACATACACACATACACATACACATACAACGAGACATACACATACACATACACACATCCCTAGGCATTTACTGCGGCCTATAAGAGGAAAATGGTCAAATATATGAGTAAATTGGGAGCTTCCAATCTTGAGGGACTAATTAGAAATATTTTTCTTCAAAAAACAATCAAATGTTTGAAATGTGAGGAAAATAAGAAATTCAAGAGGCATGGACTACAAGAGAGCAAGGATTACGACCACCACGTGCTAGTGAGATGACTCTCCTCCCAACCAAATGCCTATATATATGGCTCTCTCTAGAGGACTGCCTTCTTGGGTAAGTAGATAATAACCATCCATGTGTCAACCATATAACTATATGTGTGACAAGTGTCCTAGTTAACCAAAGTTAATTCAAGTGGATGCTTCTAGAAGGTTCTAGAGCTCTTTGGGCAAAACACTCTACCCATGTATCCCATGGGGGTTGAACCCAAGACCTCCTCCTTCACATCCTTGAGACTTAACCACTAAGCTAAGTGGATCGCTTGGTTACAAGACTAAATGACCTTCTAGTAAGTTTAGACTCGAGATCTTTGATCATACACACGGGTGACCAAACACTGTCCGATTTCAGATCTGTCTAAACCGATGGGACCCTTAGATCATACACTTACTTTATTACATTCCTTCCCCTTGGAAAATATTTTCATCCTTGAAAATAGAGCTATATACATACTATAGGCAACCCTCGATCCTCATGTTCTAAAACTAGAAGAACATGGTCATGTTCTAGAACTAGAAGAACATGTCTCATCTCTATGGTGGCATCCATGCCCAAATGATTCAAAACACTATCTCTCTTTGCATGTTGATACACTGATCAAAGTATAAAGTAGTGAATGAATAATAAGGTTGGATGGAAAAATCATCCCTGGCTAGTTTACAGTTTTTACTTAATGCGATCTACGCACAAACATGTGAACTATGTGGATTCAAATTACTAGTTTATTTTTGGGCATGATTGGTGAATGGACTTAGTAACGAAGGTGGGATTCTTATCCCTTGCAAGACTTTAAGAACTCTTAATTCACTTGAATTTGTTTTGAAGAACTTGAAGTTTGGTTGTCCCAAACATCTAACTTGGATGTTTGTACAATGGTTAACTCCTATCCAACAGTTACTTGATTTTTCCACCCAACTAGGGGACTACTTTGTCATAATGAGTTTAAAAATCCTATGTAAATTGTAGGAGAAAGTTTGCCATTTTCTTTAAGCCAACCATACTGTAACTTGACCAATTCAAATTCAAAATGAAAATTGTCCAACTTAAGACACTTTTCTCAAAGACTTGAGCTAAAAGTTCTTGGGAATTTTCAATCTGCTAAGCAATTCCTAACTTCTCTATTCTAGAGTATACTCAACTCTAGGAAATCATTTATGCTATAAGTTGATGCAAAATCAAATAAATAAGTCCACTTAGACTTATTACCTTTTGAAGATTGAAAAGGTTCTTATACAGAACATCCATCTAGGGTGTTTAATTTAGTTACCTGGTTCTATGAGTCAAATCCAAAATATTTGGAAAGCAGAAAGAAAGAACTAAGACTCTGTTCAACCAATTCAAACTTCGAAGATATGTAAACTTGCTATGAGTCAAAGTCTAGATGGCTCAAGACTTTAACTTCTAAAAGATGAGTTTCGACAGGGTATTGAAACATTTTCTTTATCTTTAAGAGAAATAAGTATCAGTGTGCCAACCCATTAAGGTTCTATTGATGAGTTTTTACGTAGATAATGCTTCACTTGAGACTAAGTTTAGTTCATATTTAATCTTTTTGACTCCTTATTGGGAATGCAATTCTTCTGCATTTCTTTGAGTCAAAAGGTTTGATTTTTTTTCAAGTTACACTTGGAACTTGATGCTTAACTTAGTCAATATATCCCTTAGTTGAAATGATCATTTCAATTTCAAAGTCCTACTAATTCAGAAATTTATTAAATATTTCAGAATCAACAATTTATCTTGAAGCGTTCTAAGAAGATATTGGAAGTTACTTACTTCATATTTTTTGTTTCCTTGATCTTGAAGTATCTTTAAATCATGATTTTATCCTCCTTGAATTTAAACTTCTTCTTTGAAGTTTGCATTTTCTTGAGGATCAAATCTTTCTTCAAGATTTATTCTAAGACTAAAAGATAGTCATCATCTCACGGTCCGATGTCCCATACCATCTTTCCTACATCAATCGGAGTATAAAATCTAGTGTCCCATACCACCTTATTTTATACTCACATTGACGTGTGAGTGACTTTTATCCTAAAGTCTAAACATCTCTTGATAGAGAACCTTCTTGCTTCAATTCTTGACAAGAATTTTGAAGTTTTATTCATAATCTCTAACTTGATATTCTAGGTTTTGATCCCTTCACATAATCGTTTCACGATCTTGTGCTTTACATTGGGAACTTGAAAACCTTTAATAGAATATCCCAAATCCTCTTTGCTATGGTTTTTCAAATGAAAACTAGTTCGAATTCCAATTACTTGAATTCTCACAGTTTCAAGTTCAATTGGTTTATTCTTGACCAATTTGTAGTGACAAGAGCTTTTGACTTCTTGTCTTTAGATTCCTTTCTTATTGATGCTTTAGGTACCTACCTCGGTTGGGAGTTTATAGGAATCTCTCTACTGCTTAAGTCTAAGCATCCGCTCATGCTTTCTAGATTTGTACCAAAATTCCTTTAAGGATAGGCAAACATTATTTTTTTTACCTTCCACAGACTTAATTACCGTCTTCACGGTTGTAGACTACATTCTTGGAATTTCTTCACTCTGTTCAGACTTGGAACAACTTACCCTTTTCACAATTTTCCATTGGATAAATGGAACCTGAGTGAATAATTCCCAAAGAGAATTTTATTGCCAATACTTGGAAAATCTTCAAATTAGTTCCAATCGCACGTTCTTGGAAAATCATGGCCAAGCTTGATCAAGTCTGATTGACCTTGTGACTAGAATAAAGACTTATTCTTTATTATTAAGATCTCTTAAAGTAACAAAAGCGTCTTCGGTTAACCATGGGATTTTTAGAGACCTTTTCCTCAACTTAAGTCCAAGCATACACTGATGCCTCTTAGATTCCAAAACTAAGAATCTTTGATATACCTTTAGGTTATATCAATTTTTGGACTTAAGCACCAATACTGGTGGTTTGGGAATTGTTGAGAACTACTTGCTATCAACTTACTTGAAAGATTCTAGTCTCATATCTAGGGAGATTTTTCTTTTAAGGACTTTAGACTCTTGCCAATGAATCAAGTAATACTAAGCCAATGATTCATCTTGGAATCGTTTGCTTTTTTGTGATGATCTTCAAAGGAATTCTTGACTTTTGGACAAGACCAAAACTTAAAGCTTTATTGCTTATCCAAAAGATATTCCTTACTATTTCATTTCGTTGGTTTATCTTTAGGAAGTAGCTTAATTCCCAAAGGTTACTTTGACATATCTTTTAGGAAAATATCTTGATTCCCAAAGATTACTTTGACTTGGGTTTTTCCCTTAAGATCTGATTAGCTTAAACAAAACTAAGCATACTTTTCTCATCCTTAAAAAAGTGCTTGATAAAAATTGCATGCTTTTTGAAAACTTTTCATCTTGACCAAAGATTGAGTCATGCAACCTAGCATCCCAATGTTGAACACTAAAGTTCAATTGATGCTAAAATTTATTCACCTCTTTGAGGTTCATCAATTGTCAATCAATCCTATTTTCTTGCCATTCCAATGACTAAGAAGATTGAACACTTCAATTTCAAAAGGCCTACTTTTCCTAATCAAGACTCCTAATTTTTGATACCTAAGTATCACATTTTGGAAAAAACAAACTAGCTACTTGAGTTGCATGGTAGCTAGGAGCCTTGTAACTACCTAATTTGCTATTTTTCCTAACTACCTAAGTCGCGTTAGAAAAAAGAGGTAGAAAAAGTATAAGTAATCAACTACTTAACAAGCCATCATGCATATGCAAATGCTTATTCTTGCATGCAAATGCTTATTCTTGCATGCAAATGCATGTAAGTGCATTCACATGTTGGCATTCTCCTTTCATGCACCAAACTTAAATCAAGCGATTTCTTGAGCTTAAAAATGCATGTTCCCAATCATCCATGCACAAACATTCTACTTGCTAGCTTTTTAAAATGATATAACCTTTCTTGAGCACAAATTTAATCATTAAATATCTTTATTACACGTCTTGACATTGTGGTTAGAATATCATTCTCCACAGTACAGGTTACGAGTTCCAGTCCTATGCTTGACATTTTGCAAAACCCGTTCTATCCACCAACTCGTAGGTTTCATTCCAACCACCCATACAGAATGGCAATTAATACGTCTGCCTTCTGCTTGAAATGATGGGTATATGCCAAACCTCATTGAATCTTAATTTGAGCCAAATGGTGTGTTGAGCTACCTCTCCCACTTGGTTAGAGTAGCCAATTAAGGTGAGCAAGTGCCGTGTTCGAGCAGGTGTCGGGTTCAATCCTCGGTTTCTTCCTCTCAAAACAGTTGTATCTTTTTTGGTTGTGATATAGCCCGTCCGCATAGATAAGAAATAGATATGGTTTGATGGCATCCTGCGTTCAATCCTCGCATAGTGCAACATGACAAGACTAGTGTAGTAGTTTCCAGGTCATGGGATCCAGTACTGTGCCCGCCCTCTACTACTTCAAACCTTGCATCTCTTTTGATTGCCTCATGAAATGGCTTCATCACGAACACATAAGCCGATTACATATAAATCAATATATGATTTTCCCATGAAAACATCACATGGGAGCGCACGACTAGCCCGATAGCATCACCAGTGAGGGATCATGTGTTCGAATCATAACTGACACACCTCTACAAGCTGATATGATTTCCTTTTAGCACTTGTATGCTTCCTAAGCATAGAAAATTGCCAGGACGCGCTACGGAAAAATAGACCATCATAGTATATTCAATAAGAAAAACAAACCATCGTATTATAGTGGAACGGATGGAAAGAGTCTTTTCAAGGTCGTGAGTTTGACCCCAGTTCGACTTCTCTTGATGGAAACCATTTTGGCCTCGTTTTTGCTCTCGATCTCTCGAAAAGAGAGGTTGCGAAGCTTCAAAATCCCCAAATATATGGGAAATCCAAAGATAGATGGGCAACATGCTCTGCCTAGACAAAGATGATGAAACATCTAAGGTCTCCATGAAAGCTAGCGTAGAGCTCTGATACCAATGCAAGAGAACAAGGATTACGACCACCACATGCTAGAGAGATGACTCTCCTCCCAACCAAATGCCTCTATATATAGCTCTCAATCTCTAGAGGACTGCCTTCTTGGGCAGCTGGATACTAACCACCCATGTGTCAGCCATGTAACTGTATGTGCGCCAAGTGACCTAGCTAACTAGAGTTAACTCCAGTGGATGCCTCGAGAAGGTTCTAGAGCTCTTTGGGCAAAACACTCTCCCCATGTATCCCATGGCGATAGAACCCAAGACCTCCTCCTTCACATCCTTGAGACTTAACCACTAAGCTAAGTGGATCCCTTGGTTACAAGAGTAAATGACCTTCTAGTAAGTCTAGACTCAAGATCTTTGCTCATACACAGGGGTGACCAAATAGTGTCTCATTTCAAATCTACCTGAATAGATCGGCCCTTAGATCATAGAATTACTTTATTACATGGACCCTTTCTAGAAAATGGACACTAGAGGCCACAAAGGCTTGCTTGAAGACTCTGAACATCGTAAGTTCTATAAATCCCTTGCAAATGCATGAGGAAAATGGGGGATTCATCACGTGTAATGTTTGTCTGGACCTTCAAAGGAAGAGCTAACATTAGCTTGAGGACCCTTTCCTTTATCCTGTAATTTCAATTGTCCATATGTATGTCTTCATATATCCACTATTTGAGGATCTCAATTGTCCATATGTATGTCTTCATATATCCACTATTTGAGGAACTGGCATTATCTCTCCTACTAGGGAAGCTTTTTGTACAATATTTGTTCTTATGACATATAAAATAGGAGCTGGGAAAAAATCATTCGTAACATGTTGAACATGACTATCATCATACTCGCCCTCAATACTGAGTTTCACTAGGACCTGAAGGTTCCATATTTCATTTACTTCAATACACACATACACATACACATACACATTCACATACACATACAAATACACATACACATACACATACACGTGCACATACACACATACACATAAACATACACATACACCCGCAAATACACATACAAATACACATACACATGCACATACACGTACAAATACACACATACACACACAAATACACATACACACATGCACATACACATACAAATACACATACATATGCACATATGCACATACACATACACAGACATACACATATACAGACATGCACATACACATACACATCCCTACACATTTTATGCAGCCTATAAGAGGAACATGGTCAAATATATGAGTGAACTATACAGACATGCACATACACATACACATCCCTACACATTTTATGCAGCCTATAAGAGGAACATGGTCAAATATATGAATGAACTGGGAGCTTCCAATCTCGCGGGACTAATTAGAATCATCAAAAAAGAAACAAACATTCGAAACATGAGGAAAATAAGAAATTCAAAAGGCATGGACCCTTGCCAGAAAATGGACACTAGAGGCCACAAAGGCTTGCTTGAGGACTCTGAACATCGTAAGTTCTATAAATCCCTCTCAAATGCATGAGGAAAAAGAGGGATTCATCACGTAAAATGTTTGTCTAGACCTTCAAAGGAAGAGCTTACATTAGCTTGAGGACCCTTTCCTTTATCGTGTATTTTCAATTGTCCATATGTATGTCTTCATATATCCACTATTTGAGGATCTGACTAGTTTTCAAGCCTTAGATCATTAACATAGCATGTATTTGTAACATGGGGATGGGGAAGAGGAAGGATATTGTGGTAAAACCGTGTTCATCAACATTCTTAGGAGGGACTCTTCGACCTTATCTCTCCTACTAGGGAAGCATTTTGTACAATATTTCTTCTTATGACATATAAAAGAGGACATGGGAAGAAACTCGTTCGTAACATGTTGAACGTGATCCAATGAATCTACCTCATCTATGAGTACTATCATCATCTCTACTCACCCTCAATACTGAGTTCCACTAGGACCTCAAGGTTCCATATTTCATTTTACTTCAATAACCTTCTCAAATTACTCACTTATAACCTTGATGCAATGAGTCCATATAATGAGCAATGCAAGAAATTCAATAAAAGTGGGCAAAGCTAATTTGGGCTTATTAGGCAACGGATTCAATTCTCTTTTCCATTGAGAGGAAACTATTTGACGTCCCTTATTTTTTGAGCTTTTTTGTCGTACGATGCTTGATAGGGTGCATTGCAGAAGAAATAAAAGTAGGTATTGGGTTGTGTCTGGACTTGGGAGATGCGATATCTAAACACCAAATGATTTGCAAACCCAACTTCATACAGTTTATAGAGGAGGATGGGGACCATGACATAAGGCAACCGAGGTCTAACAATGTGTTCAAGGTCTTCTCTCGGACAAATGTCGGAGGCTTCTCCGTTGATTCCTTAGCCATACTTAATTCTCTTCCCCCTGTTCTTTCTCAGATGACTTGGAAACGCTAGCATAATCATATTATTTTTTTCCCTTTTTCCCTATTACCCTACGGTACTGGACTTTAAAATATTAGTCGAATTCATTGATGTGTTGATTTGGAACAAACAGGAGTCTTTTTCCAGAGCAAGAGTGGGCAAAGAGGAATCTGTAGACCTCGAGCTTTCATCAGACTTTCTAGCAGAAGAAGGGCTTGTCATATCTTTCTTCATTTGTTTTGTTTACCCAAGAAAGACAGTACTCGCAGCACACTTGGAGAAGATCTTGCAGTACCTCCAAATGCATACGATAGTAACAAGCACTGATAAAATCTTTACTGGTGATACGAAGGACACGGATTTTAGGAATTTTCAACACCAAAATCATACTTTTTACATGAATAATGTTGACTTGATTAAGAATAATTCAAATGTATTCATATGTTGAACCTCTCGTGCAACAGAGTACCGCAAGCTTCATTGTGCAATTAATTATTCACATTTCTCAGAATAGTCTTCACGATAGGCGGAGGCACATTTGAATTTTCATTGCACGCCAAAGAGAACTCCCCATGCTAAGTCAAAGAGCCATCATCGATGGAGTCCGAGACTACACTTGGTCTTACAATTCCGATCGTTTAATCTTCAGTTTTGACTTTGGCAGCCTCATCCGGCGCACCACCGAATACGCAATACCTCGTCGATGCGGTATAGTAGCCGTCGATGTTGACTTCATCCTTCCCAACTGCAGCATGACCGTTCTCTCTCCTCTAGAAGCTGAGGCACACCATGTATAAGTTAAGGCTGCTGCAGAATTTGCAAAGCAATCAAGCGCGTCCATCCCTGCCTTCAGTTTCGGTGCTTTATTACTTCTTAGCATCGATCTGCTGCGCTTTCACGACGTATCTGCGCTTTGGAACAGGAGCATCGTCCTCCGTTGTCCTATAATTTCTCCTCCTCGAGCATCATGAGGAGCCCCTTCAATCACGTTCACCTTGGTTTTGCTCTCCTTGTAGCGTTGGCCTTCACCACACAGACTCATGCATGGGCCGCCGTCTCCAGGAACTGCAGCGATTTGCTAAAGAATTTGGATATCCCCAAAAATATCCAGGCTCCCTCCGGCCAAACTATGCATACGGTGTACTTCGCCAAGGGATTACAGCACTACTCTTTCAATGGGTCGTCCTGGGTTCTGTACAACGCAACTGCTTCACTCTACTCCATTAATCACAGCAACACGACCAAGCTCACTGTGAAACGTGAAGTCGTAGGCCAGCATTACTTTTTGGAAAAGGCAGACTCGCAAGGAGGCCAGCCCACCTGGGAAACCTTCGTGCCTTCCACCAGTCTCGTAACTGCTCGCACCCTCAGCAAGGTCTCCGTCGACGACCGAAGCATCACGTGGAATCTCCTTCAAGCTACTTCCCACAGCGGAAGCGGGTACGTTTCTCTCCCCCTATCGTACTGCAGTATAGGACGTGCCAGACTCTAACTCTAACGGCATCGTGACCATTTCAATGACATGAACGCACGTGAAACATGAATCTGGTGATCTGGAATACCTCTGATTTATAATGTACTCTTTGTTTCTGATGCTGCAGGAGTCTGCTTGGTTCAGTCACGTATCTTCAACGAATTGCAACTATGGGAGGCCTCGCTCCTACCACATCTGCCGCTCAACTTGGTGACGTCCATTCATCACGTTACTCTGCAATCTACGTGTTCTATGTATCATCTAGTTAATATACCATCATATTTAAATACAAGTGTCGTAATGGTGGTCGTCTACAGCTTTGATCATGTACTCATTAGCCGCGAGCTGTTGTTCATGGCTCAAATAATCTACTTATCGTGCCCCAAACATAGAGTACTCTGTACTCCCGCATATGCTTTGTTATCTGTTGGCACCTATTGGAATTCATAATAATGATATGCACATCTGTTTCTTCCGCATGCTTCTTCTTCTTTCTCTTTTGTCTAACAGCAGGATTCCACTACCCGATTGTCTGTTTAATGCGTGGCTGTAGTTGAATATTTCAAGAATAATTTCTCGCACTTATCTGTTCCCAACCGCCCTCACTTGTCCAAGCGCATAAGAGGGGCCTGTTGATAGCATTTGGGGTGGGGGGCGAGGGTTCAAGTCTTTTGGGTGCTTTCGATGCTCCTCACCGGTGGATTTTTACCAAGTGGATTTTGACCTTTGACAAAGTGGATTTTCACTTTCGTGCAATTTTTGGATGTAAGTGGCTTTTCGGCTTGATCTTCTCATTTTGACCTGTCAAACCAGTATTCTTGTTTGGCCTTAAGCTACCCTAGCTTTACACTAGCAAGACTTCAGGTTCAATATCTTGAGAGTGTGCTTGAAAGGGGAAAAAAAGAAACTCTCGTCCTCAGCGGTCCTCAACTCTTCCCCTAGTTTTTCAGGTCTTCACAGGCACATTGATACCACATCTCTAAATGTCAGTACAAAGGATTGAAATTTTATGCTACCTATGTACCCATGTTGTGTCTTATTTGGCTACAAAACAACAGGTGAACACTTCTATGTACGTCATTCAAGGAGCCTTATGCAACCTTTATATATGCTGCGCGAATAACAAACATATCTTGAAGTAAAAAAGATGTACCTTAATCCGTTTTCATTGAGTGATATGACTTGAGGCACAATAGTAAATAGGATCTCTTACTAATTTCCAGATGACATGACACATCGAGTATTTCTGTCAATGTCAGTCACACCTTTGAAGGGATGAAAATATAGTCGCGAAGGACCAAAATCTGATTACATATCGTGTACATCGAGAAAAGGGACTTCAGGAAAGACATGATCCTCGAATATGGTTGTATTGATACGTCCTCAAGGTCATGAGCTTATGCCCCTCGAATTCTTTGCATTCTGAACTCGATACAATCTATCAATTTAGGTACTCTTTTCGAAATCAGAACCTTATTTACTATGTTGTACACGTTTTCTATTATTCGTCATAAATATCTATTATAATACCCAATTTTCCATGGAAAATTCTTGGGCTACCTTTTGCTAAAGAATATCAAATAATAGTGTTATATTTCAACAAAAAGGAGATTTTCTTGTAGCCTTGCACCTGAAAAGCTGGTTGTGTAAGAAAAATCCTCTTTCAGAACCATTCGTAAGAAAAAAAGTAATTTGCTATCTTATTGAAAAGTTGCGGTTTTCTATAGACATAAGCTATATATATATGATAAAGTATGGTATGGAACACAAGTCTAACTATTTTGAATAAGAATTGTGCATAATATAAGTCCATGCGTCCTAAGGGCTTGCGTTGAAACCTGAATCCAATATTGTGAAATCTGTTCTCCAATTGATTATGTTTAAGAAAAGAGGCATATGTTCTATGATTAAAACAAAAACGAGATATGATCAGCAAAAATATTATAATTGATGAGTTTTACATTACAAGATCATTAATACATTCTCCAATTCTCATTTCACTACCATCCATATGGCCTTTATTTCATGTGGCTTTGTTTGAATAACCACTCTCGTTTGAGAATGTTCTATCCAAAATGGGATCATTTCGAGAAGCCACTTGTCGAATTTGTATAATGAGGCAAAACTCTAATATGGATTTGGAAGATCATTAATAGCAGCAAAAATCAATTGCCCCTTCAAGTCTTTGATCTTTGTCAATTAAATGTCCGTTGAATCTCTTTCATTCATATGCTCACTCTCCAATTGTTTTCGGAGGTATGCAACATGAGCCTCATTTGTTCCATGGCATAAAGTTATAAGAGTATCCAAAGCATCTTTGTCTTACTCGAGTGAAGACGAGGGATAATGGCATGCTTGATAGAAAAAGCTTTCAATGCATGTGCTTGTGCATCTTTTCCATCTCATAGAAGTTTTCTATAGTAGGTGAAACATGAATTCCTTAATGGCTAGGAAATTCAAGATCATCGTCTTCAACACCATCTACATCATGTCCAATCAGTATGTTTGTAAGTGTAGTAGGAGGTTTTTCAAAACCCTCCAAACTATTCCACTAACCTTTTGCTACCAATACATGACACATCATGTTTGCATAGAATGGGTAATGAGATCCATTCAACTTATCCTCAACAATCAACATATGGAATGAATCATTGCTTTCAACCATGGCTAGTGACTAAATACCTTGATGTAGAGAATTGAGTGTATCTCAAAGATTTCAACATAAATACCTATTGAGATTTGATAGAACTGTAACATTATGTGAGGCACTGGTATTGCTAAGCAAAAACCTATATATATGTTTGACACAAGAGGAAAAAATTGCATGCATATTCACTATAATAGTGCACTCAAAGGTGGAAACAAGTTCAAATAAAAAGTTGCATAACAAAAGGTGAAGCTATCTTTAAGTCCTTATGGCCACTACTATGATCACCAACTTTTGTGTGATTATGAGAATATAACTAGAGAGGAGTTGATGCAATCTAGAGGATGTGAAAACGTGCTTTGATACCAATTTTTGGATTTTGAGGCTTATTCAAGCCTAGGATAACCATAATGAAGAAGAAGAAGAAGCATGAAACACAATACAATAGTCAATGTATTACCAAATGAATTTACAAAGATAAGTGAACCTTAGGGTTATAGGCTTATGAACAAGCAAGGAGAACAATCCTTACGAGGGGGAAAAGACCCTCAATGATGACAAGTGTGTTCACAAACATCAGTATCATAATATATCAAAGCTTTCTAGTACCTCGATGCCTCTTACCAAGTTGGCTTGAAGCCATTGTCAATCAATGGTGCATGGTGTATCTCGCTAGCATGTGGTAGTGTTTAGAGTATTGAATTTTCTTAGGGAAAAATAGATGAAGCAAGTTGGTAGGCCATGAGATGAAGACTTTTGAACAATATTCCTAGAAGCTTTTGTTGAAGACATCCTAGAAACTCTGTTTATAACACATAGGAAGATATTGTATGTGGCAATGTCAAGCATCAAATAATTTTCATGAGGGCATTGTGCTCATATGATAAATTAAATTTAAGTTACTATCTTCAACTATGGGTTTGTTAACGTTTGATGATTTGAAATTCTTGAAATATTCAAAGAGTGTGCATCATGTATAATTTTTTTAGAAGCATACGAGCAGCAATATCTAGCATCTTTGAACGCAAAGAATGAAGCTTTGAAGGCCCAAAACTTGTTGAAGATAATGTGAACCTTAGTGTTTCCCCTTCTTCAAGCACCACAAGAGTGTATCCTAGTGGTAAGAGATTGCCACGGTTAAGTGAGATCTAGGGGGAACACTACTCGGATCGGTGACCTCTTCGAAAGTATCGGCATCCTCCATCTTCCTTGATCATTGAGCTCCTCCCTCATGTGTAGCCAATGGTAACTTCAGTGACTCGGATAACAAGGTATGCCAAGGTGTATTCCTTGGTCGCCACCATAGTCGCAAGCCTCGGACAAAAACCACAGTACAAAGGGAGCATGAGCACAGAATTCTTACGTGTTACAAAATTGGTCAAACTTAAAGTCTGTGGCTCACCATGTTAATATATGTTTTATTAAAGAATATATACAAAAGTGACTAGTGTCCATTTGGCCTTTCATATGGACACTAAGGTTGACAACTCTGAATGTGCATGTGCATGTTCATGTGTATGTGCATGTTCATGTGTATGTGCATGTGCATGTGTATGTATGTGTATGTGCATATATATGTGCATGTGTAAAGGTATATTTGTATGTATGCATGTCTATGTGTATGCATGTGCATGTGTATGTATATATGTATGTGTGTGTGTGTGTGGATGTGCATGATTATACGTATGCATGTATATGTGTTCGTATTCATGTATGTGTTTGGGCATGCATAAGCATGCATGTGAATGTGCATGTATGTGTATAAGTATGTGTGTATCTCCATGTGTATATGTATAATTTTGTTTGTATGTGTGTGCATGTGTGTATGTGTATATGTGTATGTGAATGTGTATGCATCTGCATGTCCATGTATATATGTGAGTGTGTTTGTATAAGTGTGTATGTGCATGTGTATGTGTATGAGTGTGTATGTATCTATGTGTGTGTATGTGTATGTATATATGCATGCAAATGTATGTGTATGCACGTGCATGTAGATGTGTTTGTGCATGTGCATGTGCATGCACATGTGTATGTATATGTGTATGTGTGCCTTCATTTTTTGTGGGGATAACACATGATTCTTCCTCTTTAAGCTTTTTACTCTCTCCCAACAACACTTCATCAACATATATTTTAGTACAATAGTTTGTGAACAAGCCATAGCTTCCATAGAAGGTTGTAGAATTCCTTGTACCGTCTCCATACCCAAGAAACCCAAAAAATCATATTTTCATTACTTATCAAAATCCAACTCTTTTACTTATCAAAATCCAACTCTTGTAGTTTAAAAGATGAGCCATATTTATCATTCTTGATTATACTTTAACGAATCACATGTAGCGATTAAAACCATTACATACTTATTATATACTTAATCGAATAGGTTACCATAAATCTAGGGCATGGGAGAAGGATGATATCCGAGGCATACATGATTGTTTAGTGATGGAGAAAAGAATATATATTTTTTGGAATTCAGACGGATATTCTACCTCTTGTTTAAACGTTTGGCATACTTGTTTCATGTATGCCTCATATTACAATTAAGTCAAAATTCAATAAGTCAAACTCCATATTAGACGAATGTATGCATTTATTGTATTCTTTTTAAATCCTTCCAAGTGTTCTTAGAACAAAACATGTGATCAGACTGTGCAAGAACGGTTCAAAATGTGCATACGTTTGCGATATTGTTTTCTTCAAATGCATTTTTAGTGCTATCAGATAATGTAGTGATTAGATTAGAAACACTTGATAAATGCAAGAAAGTGCTCACCAGCACCTCAAAAATGCTTGTTACCACCTCTCCCAAGATACTCGAATGGAGACCTTGAAGACTAGCATGGTCCCTAGCAATGGAACCAAAAGATATTCTAGATTGACTGACACAAAGCACATCGGTTTCTAATTGTGTATATCAACTTAAACTTCAGTCCAAGTAATGCTACCCTATTTAATTGTATAGACACATGACTCATAGAAGCTATCGAACTTGAACTAGTAGTACTTGGAAAAATATTAGCCCACACACACAAACAAACAAACAATATAGCAAGAAGCATGCTTCTAGAGCATGAAAAGTCACTTACCATAGGTGGAGATGAGGTTGGGACAATCCATGAACACAATCAAAGCTTCAAATGAAAAATGCGATGAAGATAAGATCCCAAGAGATAGGATGCATGAAGTTGTATTCTCTCCATCAAAAATTAAGCTAAATTCAAGGTTTTTGTGATTTACCTATGGACATGACGCTTTTCACATGGATGTTTTTCAAAAAGCTTTGAAAAACGGTCTTAGAGCATGTTTGAACATGAAAATGGAAGCTAAAATTATAAAAATGATAGATTGTTATAAGCATCAACTCTTAAGGCTCGAGGACTCCTTGGCCTTTGAAAAAATGGTGTAGGGCTACGAATAAACGTCTTGAACAAGTGGAAACAAAAAAACATTGATACAAAATAGACATGCAACGTCATGTAGTGCCTCTTTTTGTTCCATAATCTTTCTACTTGCGCTTCTATATTTTTTGGCTCTTTCCAAGAGATCTGGAATGCACTTCAAGGCCGAAATTGGAAAAATTGATGGGCCTCTTTATGTCTTCAAATTTTTTCTTCGTGTATTTACTTAATTTGCATCTTACAACATTGTGCTCTTGATAGTGGGCAAAATCGACAATAAAGGTATGGTTAAGGAAAAAAGAAAGACATCACACAACAAAGAAATGAACATACTATTTCCTTCCATAGATTTCGTGCATTTTGAATTGTATGGTAAGCTACTCACATAGGCCTTGATAGGATCATCTTAGTTTACATCACTTGTCCATAATGCTTGAAAGAATATATGGGTGCACTTTGTAAGAAGGATAAACATTTCTCCAAGCTTAAAAGCTGTCATAAATCTTTAAGCGTGACATAGATATAAGTTTAGACAAATATACAACCGGATGATGGTTTCAACTCAATAATATCTTAAATACTTCTGCAAGATAAAAGGAATCAAGAGTCAATTCAAGATGCTTCATAAGCCTCAACAAGTTTTATGGAATACAAAAGTTGCACGATTGTTAGAATGATAAGATGCTTGCTAAAAGGAAAGGGTTACCCTATTATATGTTTGGTTGAATATTTTAATATTACAATCTGCACTCCCAATTAGTGAAATACAACATATTCATAAGAAACTACCTATCTTACACTTTAAAGCTTCTAGAACTAAATTTTATGTTCATGTGTTACATGAAAAGCAAGTCAATTTACAACAAAGAAAGTCAAAATTCTATTTGTTAGGTTAAAATCATCATCAAAAGGGTTTTAAATTATACATTCAAGAGGAAAATGGTGATATATCAATCCACAATGTGGTTTTTGAGGAGTGGCCACATGATATGGAGGAAGATTATTTAATTTCTTTCATATTAACATAAAAAAACTTATAAGCCTATCCCAAACGTTGATCGTAGCCTTATGGAGGAGGAGAGATCATTCTAAGATGATGGGAAGGAATTTCATGACCAACTAGAAATACCATTTTTTAGGATGCAAAAAGGAGCCCTATAGTTGACATAATCATATTTCTATAACTATTAAAGAAAAGGTAGATGGACCAAGGCCATCTCTTATAATATATGAGAAAATAAAATACTTATTTTCACATGTTCAATCCAGATGTATGGGCTCATATTATGAGAAAAGTAAGTGGCCATTTAATCTAGAAGAAGTATCTATAGATCCCAAGATCTCGTACTACTAGATTACAATAGGACAAGAAAAGATGTCCACGATACAAGACTAGACCAGACTAGAGCAAAAGACAAGACTAGAACTTCAACTGGAACTTGAAAGTACTTACTTGGTGATCAGGATTCCTTGAGCTCCCAAGACTGGCATTGGCAAGACTAATTATGAATGTGGCCAACCCCTCCTTATATAGGTTTTCCAATGGCGGTTCAAGGGCGGTTATGACTTGATGATGTCATCATGATGTCATCAACTTGAAGCAAGACCATCTCGTGTCAAAATTCAACAAATAGACAGTCAATCTTGGGTTTTTGGCACATTCCGGATGTGATGGAAGCATTAGTTTCTCCAAACTCTAAGCCAATCATGAGATATGGGAATTCACATAGAATCTAAGGTTTAAGATGGTTTCCTTGTCCATGACATCACCTCCCCCTCAAGCGATGAGTTTCATGAGGAGCGGCCATGTTCTCTAGCTTTGGTTTCATTGGATTCTTCTTATGGAATTCCTGAACCTTGATTTTTGCTCTCAGAAGATTTTCTCTAAGTTCCATAGTAGTATCACTCGTTTCATATGCTTTGCAATGAATAAGGCCTTCAAATCTTCCTTGAGAGATCCTTGAATCTAATACATGCGCGACCTTGAATTCTTCATGATCCTTAATCTTGAAAGGTGGTCAAAGACCAGATCTCCCTTGAGGTTCCTTGGTTTCATCATGCAATAGATCCTTTGAGCTTCTAGTGGTACGTTGTGGTGTCTCCAAGATCTTTGATGGAGCCTTGAGTACCACTACAACATATCAGGGGTATACCGAGGCTTCTACCGAGGAAAATGAACGGGTGCAATTTTGCCCTGACGTCGGTGTAAGGGTCCGTGTAGGCGTCGGAACCAAAGCGCCGGTATAAGCGTCGGTATAAGCATCGGTATAAGCATCGGTATAAGTGTCGGTATAAGCGACGATATAAGCGACCGTATGCCCCTGGGCAAAATAGTCGGTATAAGCATCGGTATCTGCTTCGGGATATCGACACTTATACTGTCGCCTATACCGACGACCATATCTGCAAAAAAATTTTTGGTAGAGTATGTTGTCTCTTGCTACAGCAACATTCCCATGCTGCTGTGTAGCAAAAGACAATACACTCTGCCCAAGAAAAACCCGAGTACATGTGACATGTATGACAGGCAATAGAAACATGATTTGATAAAGCAAAACATACTGTCAAATACAAAAGACATGGGAGAAATCAATCATGAACCATGTACAAAGAAATGAGACACATTGACATGATATTTATAAACAACAACCAGAACACATGTTTATGTGTGTATGCCTATGTATATACATGTGTATGTGTATATGTATTATGTATGTATATTTGTATATGTGTAAATATTTGTATGAATTTTTAAAAACCCTAGAACCCTAATCCTAATGACCTAGACCTAGAACATGTGTATGTGTGTATTTTTGTGTATATATATGTGTATGTGAATATATATATATATATATATATATATATATATATATATATATATATATATATATATATATATATATATATATATATATATATATATATATATATATATATATATATATATATATATATATGTGTGTGTGTGTGTGTGTGTGTGTGTGTGTGTGTGTGTGTGTGTGTATGCATATGTGTATCTATGCAAAAACCCTAAAACCCTTATCTTGAAGACCTAGACCTAAAACATGTATATGTGTATGCATGTGTATATAAGTAAAAGCCAAAAGCCCTAATCTTAAAACCCTAACCCTAAAACATGCATATGTGTGTATGTATATGTCACATGTGTGTATGTATGTAAGCATGTGTATATATATATCTATGTGTGTGTGTGTATGTATGTATGTATGTGTGTGTGTCTTTGTGTGTGTGTATGTGTATGTGTGTGTGTATGTGCATATGTATTATGTCTTTATATGTGTATATGTGTGTATGCATGTGTGTATATATGTAAAAGCACAAAACCCTAATCCTAAAACCCTAACCCTAAAACATGCATATGTGTGTATGTAAATATGATGTGTGTGTATGTGTATGTATGTATGTATGCATGTGTATATGTGTGCATGTGTGTATGTATTATGTGTGTATATGTGTAAACATCAAAAACCCTAATCCTAAAACCCTAATCCTAAAACCCTAACCCTAAAACATGTATATGTGTGTGTGTATGTATGCATATGCATATGCATATGTGTATGAAATATGTATGCATGTGTGTGTATGTATCTCAATGTCTCTTTCTATCTATCTACATCTCTCTCTTCATCTCTCTCTCTCTCTTTCATCTCTCTCTCCCCCTCTCTCTCTCTCATTCTCTCTCTCTCTCTCTCTCTCTCTCTCTCTCTCTCTCTCTCTCTCTCTCTCTCTCTCTCTCTCTCTCTCTCTCTCTCTCTCTCTCTCTCTCTCTCTCTCTCTCTCTCTCTCTCTCTCTCTCTCTCTCTCTCTCTCTCTCTCTCTCTCTCTCTCTCTCTCTCTCTCTCTCTCTCTCTCTCTCTCTCTCTCTCTCTCTCTCTCTCTCTCTCTCTCTCTCTCTCTCTCTCTCTCTCTCTCTCTCTCTCTCTCTCTATCTCTCTCTCTCTCTCTCTTCTCTCTCTCTCTCCTCTCTCCTCTCTCCCTCTCTCTCTTCTCTCTCTCTCTCTCTCTCTCTCTCTCTCTCTCTCTCTCTCTCTCTCTCTCTCTCTCTCTCTCTCTCTCTCTCTCTCTCTCTCTCTCTCTCTCTCTCTCTCTCTCTCTCTCTCTCTCTCTCTCTCTCTCTCTCTCTCTCTCTCTCTCTCTCTCTCTCTCTCTCTCTCTCTCTCTCTCTCTCTCTCTCTCTCTCTCTCTCTCTCTCTCTCTCTCTCTCTCTCTCTCTCTCTCTCTCTCTCTCTCTCTCTCTCTCTCTCTCTCTCTCTCTCTCGCTCTCTCTCTCTCTCTCTCGCTCTCTCTCTCTCTCTCTCCCTCTCTCTCTCTCTCTCTCTCTCTCTCTCTCTCTCTCTCTCTCTCTCTCTCTCTCTCTCTCTCTCTCTCTCTCTCTCTCTCTCTCTCTCTCTCTCTCTCTCTCTCTCTCTCTCTCTCTCTCTCTCTCTCTCTCTCTCTCTCTCTCTCTCTATTTATAAAAAAGAACAAAACAATCACTTACATTGATGTTATTCTTTTTATCTCTCTCTTCAAAGCCCAATCCACATCGTCTCTTGTCAAATTCCAAAGAATCAATGCCAAAAAGCTCCTGCAAAACAAAAGAAAAGAGAAATTAAAAAAGATATATGTAAAAGCCAAAAACCCTAATCCTAAAACCCACGCCTAAAACATGCATATGTGTGTATGTATATATGATGTTTGTGTATGTGTATGTATGTATGCATGTGTATATGTGTGCATGTGTGTATGTATTATGTGTGTATATGTGTAAACATCAAAAACCCTAATCCTAAACCCCTAACCCTAAAACATGTATGTGTGTGTGTATGTATGCATATGCATATGTGTATGTAATATGTGTGCATGTGTGTATGTATCTCTATGTCTCTCTCTTTCTATCTATCTATACCTCCTTCTTTATCTCCCTCTCTCTCTCTCTCTTTTATCTCTCTCTTTCTTTCATCTCTCTCTTTCTTTCATCTCTCTCTCTCTATCGCACTCTATATCAATTGAAAACAAAACAATCACTTACATCAATGTAATTGTTTGGAGCGTTGTCGTCAAAGTCCACTTAATGTTTTCCTTCGTCGAATTCGAAAGAACTGATGCCAAAAATCTCTTGCAAAACAAAAGAAAAGAGAAATTCATAAACCCTAGTCCTAAAACATGTATATGTGTGTATGTGTGTATGTATATGTGATGTGTGTGTATGTGTATGTGCATGTGCATGTATGCATGTGTGTGTATACATATGTGAGTGTGTATACATATGTGATGTGTGTATATATATGTGTGTTTGTATGTAATATGCATGTGTGTATGTATGTATGTGTGTGTACATGCATATGTGTGTGTATGTATGTATGCATATGCATGTGTGTATGCACATATGTGTCTGTATACATATGTGAGTGTGTATGTAATATGCATGTGTTTATGTATTTATGTGTGTGTGTACATGCAAATATGTGTGTATGTATGTATGTATGCATATGCATGTGTGTATGTATACATGTGTGTGTGTACATGTGTGTATGTATATGTGTGTATGTGTGTATGTGTGTATGTGTGTATGTGTGTATGTGTGTATGTGTGTATGTGTGTATATATGTGTATGGGTGTATGTATATGTGATGTGTGTGTATGTGTATGTGCATGTATGCATGTGTGTGTATACATATGTGAGTGTGTATACATATGTGTGTGTATATATATGTGTGTGCGTATGTAATATGCATGTGTGTATGTATGCATGTGTGTGTACATGCATATGTGTGTATGTGTGTATGTATGTATGCATATGCATGTGTGTATGTGTGTGTGTTTACATGTGTGTATGTATATGTGTGTATAGATGTATGTATGTATGTGAGTATGAGAATGAATATGTGTGTGTATGTATATGCATGTGTGTATCTAATATGCATGTGTGTATGTAATATGCATGTTTGTATTTAATATGCATGTGTGTGCAACAAGCCTAGCCTTATACTTGTCAAATGTACCATCAGGTTTACGCTTCAGGTTGTATACCCACTTAGTGCCAATAGCCTTCTTACCACGAGGCAAGTCACATAAAGACCATGTACCAGTCTTCATTATAGCATCATATTCAGATTGCATAGCAGCCATCCAATTTTCTGAATTTTGTGCTTCATCAAAAGAAACAAGCTCATTCTCATCACAGAGACTAGACGCAGCCATAGCATAACAATCTGATGCAAAGCAGGCACTATGAGAGCCTGAAGGAGTACCATATGACAAAGGTGCATCTAATTTGCTGTCACGCAAAGGCTGCACCAGCCATTTTGGCATAGTTTTTGTCTGCTCAATATCAGCTCTCTCATCAACAAGTGCATCATGTAAATCTGCATCACAAATGGAATGATCTGCATCATCATATGAAACCTACAAAGGCTGCGAAGTTGCCTCATTAGGACCAGCACTAGACTCTCCACCTGTAAAAAGGGGCATCAAAGTATCATACATGTCTTTGGAGCTAACAAATGTTTCCTTAGTACATGAAAGCAATGGTTGAATAGCATCTTCCACAAAGACAACATCACGGCTAGCCAGAATGCATTTAGTCTGTGGATGATACAGACGATAGCCTTTACTTTCAAAATTGTACCCAACAAAAATACATTTTACTACCTTATCATCCAATTTTTTGCGATGTTGTTCAGGCACAAGTGCATATGCCAAACAACCAAAAACACACAGATGAGCAATTGATGGCTTGCGATCATGCCAAGCCTCATATGGAGTGATAGACTGAAGTGCTTTAGTGGGACACCGATTCAGTACATATGCTGCACACATGATAGCCTCAAGCTAGAAACTATGTGGTAAAGCATGACTCTTGACCATGCACCTCACCATCTCCATGAGTGACCTGTTCTTTCGTTCAGCAACTCCATTCTGTCGAGGTGTATATGGCACTGTACACTGGTGTTTTATCCCACGTTCAGCCAGAAATGCATTAAAATTAGAAGACATATATTCCCCCACCCCAATCAGAACGGAGGGTTCCCATTTTACATGCTGACAGATTTTCAGCCAAAACCAAAAACTGTTTAAAGCACATGAACACTTCAGACTTTGCTTTGAGTGGATATACCCATGCATGCGTGGAAAAATCATCATTGAAAGTCACGAAGTAAAGGTAATTTCCAAAAGAGGGTGTTTGCATAGGACCATAGACATCACTATGTACAAGCTGCAATTTCTGTGTAGCCCAAACTGAACCATCTTTTGGAAAGGAGGAACGCTGCATTTTGCCCAAAATACAGTCTTCACAAACATGTTTTCTAGGTGTCTCAAGTTTGGGCAAAGAGGACACCATTTTAGATTTCTGCAGGCATAGCAAACTAGCGAAATTCAGATGATCAAAGCGTGCATGCCAAAGCTTTGCATCTGACATAGTCTAAAATACCAGAAGCAATAATAACATCGCCATTTGACAGAACATGAACTGTATATCTGTCATCAACAAATTTCACAACCAAGCAAATCTTGGCTAATGCAAAAACTGATAACAAATTCTTCTTGATCCCTAGCACAAATAAAGCATCTGAAAAAGTGAAAGAACTACCATCAGCAGTAGTCAAAATGATCTTACCAACTCCCATAACAGGATAAGAGGAGTTGTTGGTGCATGTAACAGTATTCCCTGTAGGGGCACGCTCGAGTGAAGAGAAGAAATTGTGCTGCAAGATAATATGTTTGGTCGCCCCGTGTCCAAATACCAAACATCAAAGTCTACAGCAGACATGCACTGCTCATGAGAAGATGGGTCAAAACTACAAACAATAGTGAACATCCATTCTTCTTCCTGCACAAGATTGGCGGACTCCGTTTTTGGTGTAGAGGCTTCTACAACAACCATTCCAGCCTCTTTCTCAATATTAGCTCTCTCATCAACAAGTGCATCATGTAAATGTGCATCAGAAATGGAATGATCTGCATCATCATATGAAACCTGCAAAGGCTGAGAAGTTGCCTCATTAGGACCAGCACTAAACTGTCCACCTGTAATAAGGGGCATCAAAGTATCATACATGTCTTTGGAGCTAAAAAATGTCTCCTTAGTACATGAAAGCAATGGCTGAATAGCATCTTCCACAAAGACAACATCATGGCTAACCAGAATGCTTTTAGTCCGTGGATGATACAGACTATAGCCTTTACTTTCAGAACTGTACCCAAGAAAAATACATTTTACTGCCTTATCATCCAATTTTCTGCGATGTTGTTTAGGCACTAGTGCATATGCCAAACAACCAAAAACACGCAGATGAGCAAGTGATGGCTCGCGATCATGCCAAGCCTCATATGGAGTGATAGACTGCAGTGTTGTAGTGGGACACCTGTTAAGTACATATGTGTCACGAGGAAGGAGATAAGGAAGAGAGCTCACACACACACTCTCACTCTCAAGGAGAAGCACACACATAGATTGAGGCAAGGAAGAATGCTCTTCTTCTTCTTCTTCTATTACATAAAAGTAATGTACAAGAATGACCTAAAAACAAGAATACAACAAGTGCAATATATAAAGATCAGTACATACAGAAAAACCTAATATCCGTGAATGAGTGAGCTGGCAAGAAACAAATGTGCCATCACTCTCGGTAGATAAATCTAATAAAGCTCAATGAAATATCCTTACATATATCGGTATGACCACTATACATGTCAGAGAACTGAAAAACAGGTACGTGTCATCCTGGATCATCACATGTTGAGCTTGATATCTCAACACTCCCCCTCAAGCTCAACGCCATATCCTGTAATCCAAGCATCTCTCGAAACTTCTTTAACTTCTCAGCTCCAAGTGCTTTGGTGAAAATATCAGCAACCTGCTCATCTGTTCTCACATAAACAAGATCAATATCACCTGCTAATACCTTCTCTGTGATGAAGTGATAATGTACCTCGATATGCTTTGTTGTAGCATGGAAAATACGGTTCCGTGCTAACTATATGTTGCTAAGATTATCACAATAGATAGTGATAGGCTTTTGCACTTCCACACCCAAATCTGCAAGTAACATCTCCAGCCATGATGCCTCACATGCTGCCATTGCAGCACCTCTATACTCAGCCTTTGTACTCGACAAAGCAATAGTGGGTTGCTTCTTGCTGCTCCATGTAATAGTTGCACCTCCAAGTGAGAAAAGAAATCCACAAGTAAATCTTCTATCCGGAGTACTACCAGCCCAATCTGCATTGGTGTATCCATGAACCTGCAACTCCACACCAGCTTCATAAAACAATGCATAATCCAAAGTAGCACTCACATAACATAGAGTGCGCCTCAGAGCATCCAAATGTGGCTTCCTAGGAACCTGCATAAACTGACTTTCAAGTCCAACACTATAACTTAGATCAGGCCTTGTAATTGTGAGATATATAAGACTTCCCACAATTTTCCTGTACATAGTAGCATTTTCCAATGCTTCACCAGATGTAGTATCCAATTTCAAATTCTGATCTAATCGCATAGAAATCGGCTTAAAATCAGCCATACCATACTTTTGCAACATATTCATGGCATATTGCCTTTGCGACATCCATATACCTGTTTCTGTATGTATAAACTCAATGCCCAAGAAATAGCGCAGCACACCAAGATCTTTCATGTTGAATTCCTGCATAAGAAGTTTCTTTACCTCTTTGATGCTTTCTTCATTATCACCACCTACAATCAGGTCATCAACATAAATAGCCACAATAGTGATGCCATCATCAGCCTTCCTTGCATATAGTGAGTGATCTGCATCACACATAGAGAACCCAATGTTGGTTAAGTAATCAGCAATCATTGCATGCCATGCACGAGGGGCTTGCTTCAGCCCATACAAAGCCTTTTGCAACCTGCAAACATATTCTGGATGCTTTGAATCTTCATATCCTTGTGGCTGGTCCATATTATATACTTCTTCCTGTAACTCACCATGTAGGAAAGCATTCTTCACATCCATCTGATGCAAAGTCCATCCTTTTGCTGTAGCTAATGCAACAAGTGTTCTAACAGTAGACATTTTAGCTACACGGCTGAATGTTTCCTCATAATCAATGCCATATGTCTGTGCATAACCTTTAGCTACCAATCGTGCTTTATACCTGCTTATGCTACCATCAGCATTATGCTTTACCTTGTAAACCCATTTGCAACCTATGGATTTCTTTCCTTGTGGCAACGGAACCAGCTTCCATGTATCATTTCCATAAAATGCAGCCATCTCCTCATCCATAGCTTTTTCCCAATCTGCATTACCAATTGCATCTTCAAAACAAGAAGGTTCAGCATCTTGTATTACCTTTGTCATGTAGGCACAATGGCGAGCCATGTAACTATCATATGTCAATCGTTGCACTGAATTACGCATCCTCCCAGATCTTCTTGGTCCTGGGTCACTTCTTCTTGTATCATCTGCATGTGCCCTTCTTACTCCTGGAGTCTTCACAGAGGGCAATCCAAGTTCCTCATCAATACTCTTTTCTGAACCACTTGAATCTCCATCAACATCTTCAAAACCTGCACATGTTTTACTACCAGCAGAAAGCTTTTCTTTACCTTTCTTTGGTGTATTTGATGAATTTGTTGGACTCAAAATTTCCACGCAATCTTCCACTCCATGGATTTGAGTTGGAACTATTGCTTGGTGATGCATCCGGTCCACTCAAAACTTGAGATTCTGCACTAGATTTTTCAGCATTTTCTTTGTCATTTGGTTCAAGATTCAGTCCTTCTTTGGCATCTGCATAGAAGCTTGACATTTCATCTAATACCACATCTCTGCTCACCTTCACCTGTCGTGTGAGTGGGTTATAACATTTGTACCCCTTTTGCTCAAGGGAATATCCAATGAAGACACATTTTTCTGCTTTCGGATCAAGCTTCATCCTCAACTCATCTGGAACATGTACATATGCAATACAGCCAAAAACTTTCAGATGTGATAAGTTTGGCTTTTTACCTGTAAACTTCTCTTCAGGTGTAACTTGATGTACAGTAGCAGTCGGAGTTCTGTTCATGATGTATACAGCAATAGGCACAGCTTCTGCCCAATAACAATGAGGCATATTCTTCTCAGCCATCAAGGCTCTTGCTATTTCTGCAATATGTCTATTTTTGCGTTCAGCAACACCATTCTGTTGTGGTATGTACCTGCATGAAAACTGACGCCGAATTCCATGATTTTTTAGAAAACTCCTGAACTCATTTGACATGTATTCACCTCCTCCATTAGATCTTAATGTTTGAATGTACTTCCCTATCTGCTTTTCCACCATAGCTTTAAAATTCTGGAAGTGAGTGAACACCTCGCTCTTCTCTTTCATGAAATATACCCATACTTTGCGTGTATGATCATCAATGAAGGTAACATAAAACCTGCAACCGCCCATAGATGTGGTCTTTGCTGGACCCCAAACATCTGTATGTACTACTTCTAGTACATTCTCACTAACATGCTTGTCATGTGGAAATGATGCTCTTGACTGTTTACCAAATTGACATGCTGCACATACCTTTTGCATTTCTGCAACTTTGAAATTTGGTAGTCCATGGACAATCTCCTTTGACTGCATCATTTTCAACCTTTGCAAGTTTGCATGTCCAATCCGTTTGTGCCATATCTCTATATTTGCAATAACTCCTACACCTTTTGCAAACATTGCTGCATTCATTTAAAGAATCTTCACATTTAAGGTGAACATCCTACCCACTTTGTTTCATTTGGAAACCAATTGTCCATCCTGCTTGTACTCTTCTACACATAATCCATCAGCATTGAACCTGACTTGTAATCCCTGGTCAACCATTTGTCCAACAGAAACCAGATTCTTTGTTATATTTGGAACATGCAACACATCAGCAAGATGTTTTACCTTCCCGTCCTCCATAGACAATGCTATGTTTCCTGTATGCTCAATAGGATGCGATGTATCATCACCTGTTCCAACATATCCAGGAACTGGCATTTTCTGCAAACTACTAAACCATTATGCATGACTGGTCATGTGATTTGAAGCACCTGAATCAATATACCAGACATTATCATTTGATTTTGAAACACTAGCAGACATCGTATTCATCATGTGATGTTGAACCATAAACACCTTCTCAGAATCATTTGCACTTGTGGATGCATAGTTGTTTTGCTGCCTTCTGTTATTTTGATTCTTTAACCTGCAATCACGTTCAAAGTGTCCAGGTTTACCACAATTCCAGCATCCTTTACTATCATTACCTGAATCATTTCTTTGGAAATTTCTGCGACCTCTTTGGCTCCCCCTGCCTCGAAACTATCCTCTTCCTCCTGCATGATTCTGTTGTTGACCTTGGTCTTGGTTACTGTTTCCTCTTCCACTTCCAAAACCTCTACCTCTACCTCTTCCTCTGCCAGAGTAGAATACCTGCTCAGAACTAGGCTTTCCTTGGGAGTTTGAGTCCTCACCAAGATTCTTTTCTTCAATAATCAGCATATATACCAGATCAGCAAAATTCGAAATATTTTCCCTTGTCTGTATGGAAGTTCTGAACTGCTTATATGCAGCTCCTAAACCACGAAGGCACACTTCCACCTTATCATCATCATCATCTACATTCACACCAATAGATGCAAGTGACTCACATATGCCTTTGATTTTAAGAGTGCAGTCACTTACCGACATGCTCTTCTTTTCCAATGTATGCAGCTCATTCTTGAGTTGCAATTTCCGTGCCTTTGTATTAGTCTCATACAAAGTGACCAAGCTGTTCCAAGCCTCTTTTGGAGTCTTGGCATCCTGTATGTGTCCAATCATGCTATCCTGTATGCTAACAGATAGCCAATACATTACCTTTCGTGCTCCTTGATTCCATTCCTCATATGCTCTTAACTGATCTGCAGTCCGATTCCTTTCTGGTAACTGCGGAGCATTTTCATTCTCTCCTTCGATGTACTTCCAGTAGCCTTTTCCCATCAGGAAATTCGTCATTCTGAATCTCCAAGCATGGAAGTTGTTCTTGTCTAGCTTATCGCTTATAAGCTGAATCATTCCATCTGCGTTTGCCATTTCTGCAACAATTCACAACACTGCAAAACACTACAAGCAGCACTTCTGCTTGAACACTATCGCACTATGACGTGACAGTTCGATCTCAAAAAAACACAGTTTTCGTGTATCAACAGTACACGGAATCGCTTGACGTTCTGGATCTGGAATATATGAGTGTCGCAACAAACACAACGGAAGTTACAGTTTCTGAAACTGACTTGGTTTTTCTGTGGGCCCCATCTTGTGAAATCACGTTTTCTCCACGCATTGTCGCGTAGTCTTCACCGTCGCCTTCTCCACGAGCTCTCTACAGCCACGCTGGCTCTGATACCATGTCACGAGGAAGGAGATAAGGAAGAGAGCTCATACACACACTCTCACTCTCAAGGAGAAGCACACACACAGATTGAGGCAAGAAAGAATGCTCTTCTTCTTCTTCTTCTATTACATAAAAGTAATGTACAAGAATGACCTAAAAACAAGAATACAACAAGTGCAATATATAAAGATCAGTACATATGGAAAAACCTAATATCCACGAATGAGTGAGCTGGCAAGAAACAAATGTGCCATCACTCTCGGTAGATAAATCTAATAAAGCTCAATGAAGTATCCCTGACATATATCGGTATCACCACTATACATGTCAGAGAAACGAAAAATTGGTACATGTCATCCTGGATCATCACATGTTGAGCTTGATATCTCAACAATATGCTGCACACATGACAGCCTCAAGCCAGAAACTATGTGGTAAAGCCTGACTCTTGACCATGCACCTAGCCATCTCCATGAGTGACCTGTTCTTTTGTTCAGCAACTCCATTCTGTTGAGGTGTATACAACACTGTACACTGGTGTTTTATCCCACGTTCAGCTAAATAATACATTAAATTCAAAAGACATATATTCCCCCCCTCGATGAGAATGGAGGGTTCCCATTTTACATGCTGATAGATTTTCAACCAAAACCAAAAACTGTTTAAAGCACATGAACACTTGGGACTTTGCTTTGAGTGGATATACCCATCCATACCTCAAAAAATCATCAATGAAAGTCACGAAGTAAAGGTAATTTCCAAAAGAGGGTGTCTACATAGGACCATAGACATCACTATGTACAAGCTACAATTTCTGTGTAGCCCGAACTGAACCATTTTTGGAAAGGAGGAACGCTGCATTTTGCCCAAAATACAGCCTTCATAAACATGTTTTCCAGGTTTCTCAAGTTTGGGCAAAGAGGACACCATTTCAGATTTCTGCAGGCGTAGCAAACTAGAAAAATTTAGATGACCAAAGCGTGCATTCCAAAGCTTTGCAGCTGACATAGCCTGCGAATCATTTAGTGCACATGCCAAATCATTTTCAGATCTTTCATGGTCTATGAGCTTATAGAGCCCACGACATAAAATGCCAGAAGCAATAATAACATCGCCATTTGACAGATCATGAACTGTACATCTGTCATCAACAAATTTCACAACCAAGCCAATCTTGGCTAATGCAGAAACTGATAACAGATTCTTCTTGATCCTGGCAACAATAAAGCATCTGACAAAGTAAAAGAACTACCATCAGCAGTAGTCAAAATGATCTTACCAACTCCCATAACAGGATAAGAGGAGTTGTTGGCCCATGTAACAGTATTCCCTGTAGAGGCAGGCTCGAGTGAAGAGAAGAAACTACGTTGCGAGGTAATATGTTTGGTCTCCCCACTCTCAAAGTACTAAACATCTGAGTCTACTGCAGACATGCACTGCTCATGAGAAGATGGGTCAAAATTGCAAACAGTAGTGAACGCCCATTCTTCTTCCTGCACAAGATTGGAAGACTCCGTTTTTTGTGTAGAGGCTTCTGCAACAACCATTCCAGCCTCTTTCTTATTTGCCTCTTTTCTAGCCAGTTTTGGACAGTTCTTTATGGTATGATCATTCCCTTTAGAGTACTTAAGAAACAATTTCTGCTTTTCTAATTTTTTCTCATCTTTGTCTTGGTTCTTTGAATGTGCAGCATTTGCAGATTTCTACTTACTAGTAGAAGAACTCCATTTTCCTTTACCCTTATGACTAGCCAGGAAGGCTTGATCTACAACATGCATAATGGACCTGTTCTGCCTTGAGTGATTTTCTTACAACAGAACAGAGACTAACTCCTCAAATGACAAGGCATTTGGATTGCCTTTCATCATCAATCGAAGAGTAGAAGCGAAACTTTGATATGAATCAAGAAGATCATTCAGAACGGTCTGCACAAGTGAGCTATCTAGTATAACCTCATCAGCAGAAATCAACTGTCCCTTCATATCTTTGATCTTTGTTAGGAGACTGTCTATAGAATCACCTTCATTCATGTGCTCACTCTCCAACTGTTTTCGGAGGTAAGCAACACGAGCCTCATTCCTAGCTTGGTACAATGTGGTAAGTGTATCCCAAGCATCCTTAGCTATTCTACAAGAGAGAATATGAGGAATAATGGCACGTTTGACAGACAAAGCTATCAATGCATGTGCCTGGGCATCTCTGCCATCACAACAAATCTGCTCTGTAGTAGGTGCAGCAGAAACAGTAGCACGAATAGAAATCTGCACAATATCATCCTCGACACCATCTTCATCAGCTCCAGCACCTGTATTTGCAGTACATGTTGTTATAGGTGTAACAGGACGTCTTTCAACACCCTGCACAATGTTCCACAATCCTTTTGCAACCAATACATGTCGCATCATATAAGCCCATAATGGGTAGTTGGTACCATCCAACTTATCCTCAACAGCCAACAGACGGAATACATCACTGCTTTCAGCCATGGCCGGTGACTAAAATACCTTGATACAAAAAATTGACTGTATCTCAAAAAGTTGAACAGAACTGCCCAGACAAATTCTGCTAGACTTGTAGCAGACTTTGAGATGCTTATAGTGGCGAACAAAAACTGGTATATACCTTTGGCACAAAAAGACGAAATAGCCTGCACAAGCGTTGTGATAGTGCATTCGGAGGCCAAAATGAGCTCAGACCGCGATTTCGGCACCACACAGCAAAGCTGTGTTGATCTCTAAAACACCTTGAGTATGTTCACCAAATTTCCTATGAATCTTAGACTGCAAATGGAGGAGTGTCGATGGCGCCCTAGATGAAGCGACGACCTGCTTTGATACCAATTTTTGGAGTTAGACGTCTGCGGAACCACGCGAATAGCAGAAGGAAGAAGAAGGAGCTTGGAGCACAACACACAATACTGCATGTATTACTAGAGAATGTACAAAGATTAGTAGCCCATTAGGGCAATAGGAATATATACAAGCCGGGGGAAAAAACCTCCTAAAGAGGGAAAAAAGTTTCCCGGCGGTCCTAGTGTGTTCACACACATCACTATCTAAATATATCAACAGACAGTCCCTAGTATTTGGATATGACTATAGAAGGTGGGAGAAAGTCTCGTAAACTGGATATCCTTAGGTTCAAAAGAGAACTATCCAAACCTTAAATTAGAAGTGTTGGTGCATCCAAATTTTGCACCTAAAAAAATAATTTTCAAAGTGAATTGGAGACTCAAAAATATTCGAGATCTTGTAGAGTATCTTGATGAGATTTGACCACAATTTAGATTCTCAATTGACACTGCAATGGTAAACGTTAGATCAGAGAAAACCCTTGCATATTTTTCCTACCACCAAAATAATTATAGCTCATCCTATGAGGATGTAAACGTTTGGAACATTTTGAATATGATAACTCCTTTTCTTAGTTATTCTTTTCTCTTATGGATTTTCAATGATTGCAATCACATATTTTATTTAAGATATTAATTCCTACATGTGAAGTACAATTGTTTTTAAGAAATTTTCAGCATCCATTCAGGTTAGATTATGTACATCACAAATTTGAGAGAGAGAGAGAGAGAGACTTTACTACATAAGATTTTCTCAAAGAATAACTTAGTTTAGAGAACTTAAGGAAAAGAATAGGTGTACAAGTAGAAATAATGGTTACAAATCAAAGAAAAATAGATTTACTATGGGGTACACAAAGAGATCCATCACCAAGGACCACACTTCACTCTATAAACGTATCCCAGAGAATAACCAAAGAATGAAACTCAAATGGTACTCAAGTCTAGAAATTTGTAAGGATATCAAGATATAGAAGCAGAAACAGTGAGTAACCATTACTATATTTGGGATCAAGATAGTGTTGCATTATTCTTTCAATACAAGTGTTCCCTTCGCACAAAATATAAATACAAGAAAATAGATTTGTATTAGGCTTCCAACATATGTACGATATACATGGGATGGACAGATAATGCTGATCATACACAAGGACAATTGTACAATGTCATTCACTTTGGCTTCTTATGTTTATATTATTTTTGGAGCCTTTTCCTTTGAGATTTTGCCCATAGAAGACCTTTCTTCATATCATGATTCTTGTTATTCCCTAATGGTAGACGTGGTGATACTAGATCATACGAACATATTGCATTCCTCAATATGTTGTTTGCTTTGTCTCTCATCAAATCAAGCCAAGAATTGAAATACTTGTAATGACCTAAGAATCTTATAGCATTTTCACTCACTCTCTATCCACATGATGTAGAGTCATTCTATAATGACACAATTACTTTCATATAAGCATTAGGGGAAAAACAAACCTTGCATGAGCCTTCTAAGGAGTCTTAATTTTTAGGGATTAAAAGCTTAATCAAGGATTTTAATGGGACATAAGAAATTTCTAGTTGTATTCTCATATAATATATTATTTGATACACATTTGTATTTGAATTATAAAAGGGAAACGTTTCTAGCCTTTAGATGCTTCAATTGAATGATTAATATTAATATGGATGGAAAGCTAGAGAGAGATTGTGTTTGACAGGTTGTGGGGCTTTGGGGATTCTCATGCATGATCTTGCCCAATTTCTGCACATTTATAGGCCTTTAGATCTTGCTAAATTCAATGGTAAAGCACATTTGGGGCTGATCTCAAGAAGGTAGCATCCATGAGCCATTAATCCTCTCATCCAATGGCATAGGATAAAAGGCACAAGATCTTCTTGGATCGAAAGGTGCAAGTTAATCCAAGCCATAGGCTCACTTTTAGATCCAACAGACACGAATTAAGGCCCCCATGATGTGGCAAGTTTATTTTGGAGACATCGCAAGGAAGATAAAAGCCTAGGGTGCATATGAAGAGGCACTTTTTGGAGGCTTCTAAGTGTTGGTAAAGATGGATGGATGATCCAAGAGATTGAGTAGGTACTGCTAAAACCTGCTTTGTACCAGCCCTCTTTAGCTTCAGACTTGATTAGTAGACTTCCTTAGCTTTCCAATGATACCAAGAAATGGCCTATGTCCTTTGGAAATGAAGTGTGCAATGATTGAATGAAAACAGGTAACTTTGGAAGTTACAAAGTCAAGAAAACTTTCTATTTTGGTCTTGATACCTGCTCAATGTTTTGCTCAGTGTGACCAGCACAGTAGCAATTGATAAAATTCCTTCTAGGGGTATTCAATTAGCTTATTAAGCTAACATTTGCAAGTAGAATGATGTAAAATGACAATCTATACTCAAGAGAAATTAATTTAGCAAACTTAGCTATACCCCCGACTTTTTAGGACTGTAGCAGAAATAGACCAATGAGCACCTCGACGACGATTTCTTTGAATCTGCTAAATGGAATGTCTTCAATTTTTGACAGCATGTATTAGGCTTCAAGCTGAATCCAACAAGCTTTGAATCACTGAAATTGGAGTAGTATTGACCGAGATATGCCCTTGACACGTTGACAGACTTCGGAGTAGACAAGCAGTGAACACAGAGAGTAATGATGTAAATGTATCTATAAATTAACACTTGTGTACAATCCCATTGGCATTACAAGCATTGCCTAATGGTTTAGAGAGGTGTAGGCTATGATGTAGTCCTGACACACACTCAATGACAATAGAATGAAGCTCGGGAGTGATCTATCTTCTCGCGACTTTTCAAGTTCACCTTTTATATGAGATGTGTAAGAATTTGAATTCAAATTCAAATTCTTGGCTCCCTCTAATCAAGCTTCTAAAAGTGTGGAGATATTCTCTCAATCAAGTGAACTACCTTTTCCACGAATCATTTGGGTAGGTGATTACAAAAGATTCTAAGTCAAATTGACTTTTACAATGAGGTAAGGTGGTAAGTAATCACTAGCATATGTTCCTATGGTTCTTCATGCATGTAGAGTCTTCATGATATCTTTCAAGCCAAATGTGTAGGCTTGTGATTTACACCAACAGCTTCCCCTCAAGCCAAACATTTTGGCTTAAGTCTTCATCCTCAGTCTTCAAGTATATCATGTAATCCAATTATAGATTTGAACCTGCAAAGTTTCGTTCCATCCAAAGCTTTAGTCAGCAAATTTGCACATTGCATGTTGGTTGACACATAAGTCAGCTGAATGTCCTTGCTTAGCAACTTCTCCCTTACATAATGGTAATGAGCTTCTATGTGTTTTGTCCTAGCATGATAGACACGATTAGCTGCAAGGTGAAGAGAACTTGTATTATCTCCAAAGATAATTGGAGGCCTAGTATATAGGCCCAATTCTGTATACAAAAGCTTAATCCAAATTGCTTCTTGAGTGGCATTAGCTAGCCCTCTATATTCTGCCTCTATAGAAGACAATGCAACAGTTGATTGCTTCTTTGTAGACCATGAAATTGGTTTGTCACCTGCAAACTAACTCCATATGCAATGTCAATTCTAGTTAAGGTAGCATAGTTCAAGCTACCCACCATACTTTAATAACCTGTAATGTCTTGGACTTCATCACCTTCATGGGCACTTAGCTTTAGGTTCACCTCCATTGGAGTAGTTGCTGCTTTAGCATCCTGCAATTGAAATTTCTTCAACATATCTTGTACATACTTCTTCTAAGTAATGTATATCCCTGAATTATTGTAAACTAACTCAAGCCCTAAAAAATATTTCAATAATCCAAGATCATTGATCTTGAACTCCTTCATCATCTGACTTTTGATGTATCTGATTCCATTGACATCATTAACTGTAATGATGATGTCATCAACATAAACACAGAGATATATTACCTTTGAATTACTTCTTTTAATGAAAAAAGAAGTATCTGCCTTGCTCATAACAAATCCTTGGTCTTGGAGGTATGTAGTTAGCCTGTAATTCCATGCCCTAGGTGCCTGCTTCAATCCATATAAAGCCTTCTTTAATTTACAAACATAAGTTACCTTCTTAGGGTCTTCATAGCCAGGAGGTTGTGACATATAAACCTCTTCTTAGATCCATCCATTCAAGAAAGCATTCTTGACATCCAATTGGTACATGTTCTAATTCTTTGATGCAGCCACACTCACCAACACTCTGATTCTTGGCATCTTGGCCACAGGAGAAAATTTTTCTTCATAGTCAATGCCTTGGGTTTGTGCAAAACCCTTGGCTACTAACCTGGCCTTGTACCTGTTAATTGTGCCATGAGAATTTCTTTTCAACTTATAGATCCATTTGGATCCTATTACCTTCATGGAGTCCTTCTTGGGTACTAATTCCCATGTATCACTCTCCTTGAGTGCTTCAATCTCCTCATCCATAGCTTCTTTCCATTCTGATTTTGTGATTGCTTCTTCATATGAACCTGGTTCTTCATTTAACAAATCCTTGGCAAGATAAACTGAGTGTTTAGTAACAAGAGATGTATCATAACCATATCTGATAGGTTTTTTACTTTCCCTTTGTGATCTCCTAAAGGGTTGAGCTGAAGATTTAGGTATGTCTTCAAGCTTCTTCATCTTCATTTTGCCTTTGGACTTCCATGCCTTGAACTCTTCAAGGTTGATTGTATCTTCATCATCTGAACTTGAGTCTTCTTTCTGAGTTGGTTCCTCCTTTGTAAGTTTTGGAAATTCCTCTTCCAAATCATAGGGTAGTTTGACCTTCCTGCACTCATTCTCATACCAAGAATCATTCTCATCAAAGATCACATCTCTGCTTACCATAAATCCCTTATTGGTAGGGTTATAAAACCTGTAACCTTTTTTATTTAAATCATACCCAATAAAAATGCATTTTTTAGCCTTTGGATCTAGCTTACCTCTAACCTGTGAAGGTATGTGTATATATGCTACACATCCAAAAATTTTGCAATGATCTAATGATGGTCTCTTACCATGCCAAGCTTCATAAGGTGTCATACCATCAAGTGATTTTGATGGTAACCTTTTTATGAGATAGGTGGCAGTAGAGACACTCTCTACCCATAGGTAGTTAGGTAACTTCTTCTCATTAAGCATAGATCTAGCTGTCTCAACAAAATTCAAAAAAAAAAAAAAAAAAAAATTTACCTCGATAGTCTTCAGCCGGAAAAGAAAGAGGAAAAAAAAAAAAAAAAAAGAAAAGAAAAGAAGAAAAAAAAAAAAAGAAAAGAGAAAAAAAAAAGAAGAAAAAGAAAAAAAAAAAAAAAAAAGAGAAAAAAAAAAGGGGTTGAAGAAGTAGTGTTTTCTTTGGGGGCGGGGTGCTTCCTTCTTTCGTGGGGTTTTGGGCTTTGCCAGTTGTCTCTCCTCTCTGAGTGTTAGTGTAAGATCTTCTATTTTGTCATGGATTTGTTGCCCCCCTCGCTAGTGAAAAGCAATCTGACCCCTCCTCCCGGGGAGACCGCTAACCTGGCCTCCTTGCTGGAGGGGGGTTCTTGTGCCGCCCAAGAGGCCCTCGAGAATGTTGAACCCCCCTTGGTCTCCCTCAACAGATCTGCAATTTTATCTACTCAGGAGGAGCTCAAGAAAGTTTGCCTCGTTGGCCAAATGTTCGGCCCTAGGCCTCCGCTCGAAACTGTGCGTCAGTGGCTTCGCAACGAGTGGTTCCCCCACGGGCTTGTCGTTTGCAAGTGCCAGTTCTTGCCGGCAAACCACTTGCTGCTAGTCTTTGAAAATGAAGATATGGCGTTTCGGGCCCTAAGTGTCGGTACTTGGCAGCTTGGCCGGGCGACCCTCTGCCTTTTCAGATGGTCCCCTGACTTTACTCCCGACAAATCGAAATCGCTTCGGTACCCACTCTGGGTTGAGCTCCCTAACTTGCCGTACTTCTTGTACAACTTTGTATGGGACATCGTTTCTCCCATCGGTAAGCCGTTGGCCTCACGAGAGGACATCGGTGGCCTCATCTATGAAGGTGCAAGACACTCGTTCAATGCCCGGTGGCACCCCCAAATCTGTGTCGAGGCTGACCTCAGCCTGCCCCTCCCATCGAAGATCAAACTGGACCTGGGCGAAGGGGACGTCTGGGAGCAAGACATCATCTTCAAAAACCTCCCCAACGCGTGCTTTCGCTGTGGCCAACAAGGTCACAGGATCAAAGATTGCCCTTTGAGACGGAAAAACAAGCGAAATCAAGGAGCCCTCAAAAACGCTCAAGACAGCAATGGTGATTTGAATCGCTCGACGAAAGTTGAGGACCTCAAGGGTCCCCCTAACCCAGAAGCTGATGCAGACGGGTTTATCAAAGTCAGAAGAAGAAGGAAAAGAAGTCCTAGGGCGACTTCCGAGCGAAACAACAAGCCTGTTTCCCCCTCCAGCAACTTGTATTGCAATCTGGAAACGGAAATCAACGAGCTTGACTTCCCAGGTGGGAACCAACTTGAGGAGGACACCGATGTCAAAGACCTGGAGATCCCTGATAGTAAAGAAACCTTGCAGGAGGGCTACACTACAAGCAAAGAAGACGGCTTTACTACCAACAACGAAGATAACATGGATAGTGAAAGCTCCATCATCGGATCGACTATTCCGGAAACGGAGCTGGAAACGGTGTCCTGTTCTTCCCAGCAGGAGGCATCCCGCAAAGGGAAACAACCTATGGAGTTACCGTGGAAAAGCCCCCGCAAGAACCTATTGCTAACTCGGGATCCGATCCGAGCGAAAAAGAAAGATGAAACTAAGAGAAGAAAGGACAAGGCTCCCTCCCGAAAAGAGGGATCAACTCAAAAATGATTGTCATCTCGCTGAATGCTAGAGGGCTAACCGACCCCTCAAGAGCGACCATCATTGGTCAATGGCTTCGAGACATTAGCCTAAACCCTGATTTTATATGTATTCAAGAGATTAAAATTGACGGTGAAGACCTCCAGAAACGGCTCAGACAGGTCTCCTCGGCCCACGTGTGGATCCCAACGAAGCACCAGCGTGGGTCCGGAGGAACGGTTATCGGTATTAAACAAATCTGGTTTGAAAAGCTAGAGAACTCCATTGAAGATGTAAATCACCACTGGATTGCTGTTTCTTTTGGTGCTCCTCTTAGTGTTACGATGGTTTCACTGTACGCCCCTAACGGAGATTTGGAGAGACAGAACACTTGGGCCTCCTTAGACTTGCTTCCCCACAACGTGCTTATTTGTGGAGACTTCAACATGGTGGAGGACCCCACGGACAGATGGATGGGCAAGGGCAGGGTCATCGACAGTCGGGAGAAAGAAACGTGGGACATGACCAAGCTTCACTTGGATTTGGTAGAATTCAAAGACTCGAATGGCTTTTCTTGGTCGAATCTCCAAACGAGCGAGGACCTGAGGAAAGCTAGACTCGACAGATGCTACATCTCCCAAAGTTTTACTCATCAGTGGGGCCTCCCAACCATCACGCATCGCACTGACCTCACTATCTCTGATCACTACCCGATCGTTATCACGTTTCATCCCTCCAACAGGTTCCGCAAGGCTCCGTGGTTCCACGCCAACGCTGCCACCTTCTCTCTCCCCTCCGTCCATCAAGAAATTACCGAGGTGTGGAAGATGGCGTTCGCTTCTGGCTTGGCCCCAGCCAAGTGCTGGAGAAGTGCGGTGGATAAGTCTCGTAAGATCATGATCAGAACTAAGAAGATGCTCGAGACCGTGCGGCGGGCTCGTAGGGAAGCTCTCTACCACAGACTCTGGCGGCTCGAGGAGGAAGTGAACAAAGGAAAACACCAGGCCCAGCAAGGTCTCCGAAAAATCAGAGCGGTTTTGAGATACGAGGAAGAAATACAAAGGAAAAACTTGCAAATTTTTTTCAAGGAGTGGTGGGCTGGCAAAGCTGACAAACCCACCAAAGAGATGTGCCGCATCCTCAAAAGGAAGCACAACAGAGAATCGATCCCCCTTCTGCTTGATCCACATGGCAATATATGCAATTCGGAAGAAGATAACTTTGGCATCATCGAAGGGCACTTCACGAGAATCCTGGGAACTTCGAACCCCCTCTCCCACCATAGAAGGAACTGTATGGCTACCATTTCTAGGGTCTCCCCCCGGAGGATTCCACCCAACCTCCACTCCCTGCTTCATGCCCCTATATCTGAATCAGAAATCATTGAGGTCATTGATGCCCTCCCTCTCGGTAAAAGCCCGGGACCCGACGGACTCACCAACGAGTTCTTTAAATCCTTCAAGCTGGTGGTCGCCACTCCTCTCCGGATGGTGTGGCAAGAGGCGCTAAAGTTTGGTGCTCTTCCTTCCTGTTTAAATAATGGAATTATCAAGCTAATACACAAGAAAGGGGAAAAGAACAGAATCGAGAACTGGCGGCCTATTACGATGCTCCAAACCGGATACAAGATCATCGCCAAAGTCATTGCCAACAGAATCTCGTGCCACCTGAGATCTTGGCTTAGCGAAGACCAAAAAGGTTTCATCAAAGGCAGATCTATTCTGGAAACCATTATAGACATTTGGGAAGGTATCCAATTTGCAAATGAGTCTAATCAAGACGTGGTCTTCCTCAAGATCGACTTTGACAAAGCCTACGACAGGCTAGAATGGGACTATGTTTTGCAGTCGCTCCAAGATCTCGGATGTAGTCAGAAATTCACCAAGATGATCGCGACCCTTCTCGGAAACGCAACGACTCAAATTAACGTTAACGGTAAACTTTCGAAGGCGATCCACCTTAGAAGATCTATTAGACAAGGGTGCCCTCTGGCCCCCCTTCTTTTTGCCATAGCCACTGAGGGGCTGAGTAGACTTGTGGCGCATCATGTGGAGATTGGCAACATCAAAGGCCTCCGGCTGCCCCACGACAACAGTCAAATCATCATGAGACTATTTGCCGATGATATGAACGCGTTCGTTCACAATGATAATACAAGCCTGGAGACTTTCTGGAGGTGTCTTGCTACCTTCTGTGAAGCCTCTGGATCCAAAATCAACCACTCTAAGACCGCCTTTAGGGCTATTGTGGGACATCAACCTGACCTTCTCACTGATCATGGCTGTCAAATCATTCCGCAGGGCCAAATCTTTCGTCTTCTTGGAATCCCCTTGGGGTTTGGCGTCTCTATGGAGCAGAGATGGAATTGGGTGTTGGCCAAACTCGAAAACAAGCTTAACTATTGGAAAGGTATGCAAATCAACCTCGCTGGGCGTGCGATGGTTATCAACACGTTCCTCCTCTCTTCTACCATCTATTTCCTTTCTTGTTGGAGACCGAACGAGCAAGGCCTGTCCAAACTGAACAGTATTTGTAGAAACTTTCTTTGGACGGGCGATCATAACAGAAGGGGGGTGCCCAAAATTAAATGGACCATCTGCATTAGCCCTAGAGACAGCGGGGGGCTTGGTATCCTGGACATCGGGCATATGGCTAACAAACTGGCTGCCAAATGGATGATTAAGGCTTGGTGCAATGGGGAGGCTTCGTGGGCCAAGCTGATCTTCAGAAACAAGAATGAGTTGGCCCTCATGGGGTTCCCAAGCTGGAAGAACCTCGATATCATGACCCTTCTCTTCTCCCCGATCCCCGTCTTCCCTAAAGGATCCAATCTCGTGTGCTCCCTTTGGAAGGGCTGGAATAAAGTCAAAAGCTTCACAAGAATTAGTGAGGACTGGAAGTGGGCGGCCGGGATCAGACAAAACGACTCTATCTGGTTTCCGATACATGGCATTCGGAGGGTGGAATCGTGGAACATTCAAAATGCCAAGAGGTTATGGAACAAAGGTTTCAAAAAATGGAAACACCTCTGGAAACATGACACCCACAGTTGGATCAATCTCGAGGATATTGACCCTAGCGTTAACATCTCCTACGAAGAATGGAACACTCTGCAAAGCCGCTGTCTCGCATGGGATCGTCACAAGACTCGCCTTCTCATGGGACACGACACACCGAACTCGCTCGGCCTCAAATGGCACAATGGAAATAGCCTACTGAAAATCCCGAACATCAAAGAATCGGCTGACCATCAAATCAGCCTCAACAAGAAGTGGAGCCTGTCTTGGACGCGGCTTCGGTGGGACATGAAATTCATGAGTATCTGGCACCCCCTTATTGAGATTAAGAAGTCGGTCCTCTTATGGCAAATTCTTCACCGAGGAATTTGGACCAACCTTAAGGCTAGCAAACTATGCGGGACTCCTCCGTGGTGCAAACGCTGCTACCGGGCCATCGAAGATGTCCCACACATCTTCTATACTTGCCCCAACTCCTACAGAATCTGGCAGACGGTTGGAATGAAAATCAGACTTCAAAATTAGCTTAGCTGGAAACAAATCCTTCTGGGTGAAGCAATAGGCTGCTCCGCGGCACTCTGGAACGCCATCAGAGGGGAAGCCTTGTGGAAAATTTGGCGGGAGAGGTGTGCCCTCAACTTCGGCGATCCCCCCAGGGAGTGGTCGATCGAGAAATCATTATTCCTCCTTGGCAAAAGGATTGTTAACAGCAAGAAGTCCCCTCCCTTCAGACACCATCAAGTCCTCCTTTTGATCAACAACAAGCTTAAACCCAAGTGGGCCCCGCATGAGGGCGACGAGAGGGTGATTAACCTTCTCTGTAATGCAACCTAGCTTCCACTCAAGCTTCCCCTGCTTTGTGGGATCTGGGGGGTCCCGTGGGCACTAGTCCCCTTCTATTGTACCTTTCTTTCTTAATTTAATTCAAGTCCGGGAGAGTAGGCAATTGCCGAACTTCCTTTATATTAAAAAAATTAACCTATTTCTTCTTTCTGCTACCCCATTCTGTTCAGGAGAATACCTTGTTGTTATTTCCCTTTTGATGCCTCTGTCCTGCAAGAAGTCCTCAAATTCATTGGAGAAGTATTCACCTCCTCCATCTGACCTTAGCCTCTTCAAGTTCCTTCATGTCTGATTTTCAACTAATGCAAGTTATTTTTTAAAGCAATTAAACACCTCATCCTTGTGCTTCATAAAGTATAATACAGTCCATCTGCTATAGTCATCAATAAAAGACACATAGTACCTTGAACCTGAGACTGAGGGGTCTTTGCTAGGTCCCTAAACATCTGTGTGTACCAGCTCTAGGTAGTCTTCATGCATATATCCTTTCCTTGAGAAGGGTAACCTGTGAGACTTACCAAATTGACAAGCACCACACTTGTAAATCATATGTTGCTTGGATACATTAGGTATCCCAAGCACACATTGGTCCCTGCACATTTGCTTCAAGGTCCTTTCTCCTATATGTCCTAATCTCTTGTGCCAAATCTCAAGCTCTGAAAGTGTCTGATCCTTATAGTTGTTTAATGCAATATTTTTTGTATCATCCAACTCAAAAGTGAAAAGTCTACCTGATTTTTCTCCTTTAGCTATCCTTTTGAATCCATGTCTTGGGTCCTCCACAAATGCTCCATATTGATTGAACCTGACATGAAAGCATTTCTCTACAATCTGACCAACACTCATTAAGTTCTTTGTAATTGTTGGTACATAAAGTACCCTGCTCAACAGATTCTGATTACCACCACTAGTTTTCACATTTCCAACTTTAATTATAGAATGCTTTGTATCATCACCTGTTTGGACTTGGTGTTTACCTTTTGGTTCCTCAAGATCAGAGAGTAGTGCCACATTACCAGCCACATGATTTGAACACCCTGAATCAATATAAAATAAGTGATCATCATTTGTACCTGTCTTTGAAGTCATGTTCATGATCAGAAGAGAGTCATCCTGCTCTTCTGTGTAGTTGTTGTAGTCCCTTCTAGTTTTAAATCCTCCTTGGTAGTTACCATTGTAATTGTTGTTGTAGTTGTTGTTGTAATTGTTGTTGTGGCCTTGGTGATGGTTGAACCTTCCTCTAGACTGAGAGTATCCACCTCTTTGGTAGCCTCTTCCTCTCTGATTTTTAAAATTCCTAAAACACTCATATGTGGTGTGGTTTGATAAACCACAAATGTTACATGGTGATGTGTTATAGGGTCTCCCCCTACCTTGCTTACCTCCTCTGCCCCTACCTCTTGAAGATCTACCTCTCCCTGCATAGTTGGCTTGGGAGGTAGAGCATTCATCTTCCACCTTCTTACTCTTACCTTTATCCTTAGACTTCTTATCAGTGTATAGGGCAGAAGAGTTGTTACCTTTGGATGTATCTCCATTCTTTGTGAGCTTTGCTTCATGTGTAAATATTTGTCCCATGAGAGTTATAAGATCTGGGGTATGCATGTCCATGTAGAGATCCATTGCAGTGGTGAAGCTTTCCCACTTGTCATCAGCCTTTATTCCATTAATTACCTACCTTACAATTTGTTCCTCTTCAATCTCTTCTCCTATGCTTGCTAACTGATCTGCAACATCTTTGATCTTGGTCACAAATTCTGAAACAGCTTGCTTAGGTTGCTTCCTTAGTGTTGTGAATTCAATCCACAACCGATTTTTCCTAGCCCTTGTATTAGAGGAAAAATATGATGACAAGGTTTCCCAAGTCTCTTGGGAAGTCTTACAATATATATGAGGTAAAAGAAAGTCAGATATAGAGTTGAGTAGATAAGACCTTGCCAATGCATCTTTTGCACACCATGTATTGAGCTTCTCTTGTTCTTCCTTGGTTGGCAATCCTCTTGCTTTGAATGAGGGCAATTCCTCATCTCCTCAGATGTATCCATAGAGACTCCTTCCTTGTAAGTAGATCTTCATCCTTAGAGACCAAGCTTGATAGTTGTTCCTGTCCGATTTATCAATGAATGAAGAAAAACCATCTCCCATTTTACCTTATTTGCTCTGATACCACTGTTGGGAAAGATGGATGGATGATCCAAGAGATTGAGTAGGTACTGCTAAAACCTGCTTTGTACCAGCCCTCTTTAGCTTCAGACTTGATTAGTAGACTTCCTTATCTTTCCAATGACACCAAGAAATGTCCTATGTCCTTTGGAAATGAAGTGTGCAATGATTGAATCAAAACAGATAACTTTGGAAGTCACAAGAAAACTTTCTATTTTGATCTTGACACCTGCTCAATGTTTTGCTCAGTGTGACCAGCACAGTAGCAATTGATAAAATTCCTTCTAGGGGTATTCAATTAGCTTAGTAAGCTAACATTTGCAAGTGGAATGATGTAAAATGACAATCTATACTCAGAGAAATTAATTTAGCAAACTTAGATATACCCCGACTTTTTAGGATTGTAGCAGAAATAGACCAGTGAGCACCTCGACGATGATTTCTCTGAATTTGCTGAATGGAATGTCTTCAATTTTTGATAGCATGTATTAGGCTTTAAGTTGAGTCCAACAAGCTTTGAGTCACTGAATTTGGAGTAGTATTGACCGAGATATGCCCTTGACAAGTTGACAGACTTTGGAGTAGACAAGCAGTGAACACAAAGATTAATGATGTAATGTATCTATAAATTAACACTTGTGTACAATCCCATTGGCATGACAAGCATTGCCTAATGGTTTAGAGAGGTGTAGGCTATGATGTAGTCCTGACACACACTCAATGACAATAGAATGAAGCTCGGGAGTGATCTATCTTCTCGCGACTTTTCAAGTTCACCTTTTATATAAGATGTGTAAGAATTTGAATTCAAATTCAAATTCTTGGCTCCCTCTAATCAAGCTTCTAAAAGCTTGGAAATATTCTCTCAATCAAGTGAACTACCTTTTCCACGAATTATTTGGGTAGGTGATTACAAAAGATTCTAAGTCAGATTGACTTTTACAATTAGGTAAGCTGGTAAGTAATCACTAGCATATGTTCCTATGTTTCTTCATGCATGTAGAGTCTTCATGATATCTTTCAAGCCAAATGTGTAGGCTTCTGATTTACACCAACACTAAGATCTTAGCCATGCATTTCAAACCAATCTAAGGGCCCACATGCAATTAGCCCTAACTTTTGCCATTCAACCTCATCCTTTGGATTTTTTAGCCAATCCATTAGATCTTATTCATTTGCAAGCCTTTCAAAATCATTCAAATAAAAAAAGCCACAAATTCTTGGTGGTTTCTTACTCTTTGACCCACACAAAAAAAAGGGAAGCCTATGTTTAGTCGATGTAGTTAAAGAATTAGATGGTTTCCACCAACCTCTCCTCATTGGTCCATCACTAATCACTCTTTAATTTAAAACGCCCATGTCCGATTCATTTTTCCCCTAATGGAAAATTATTTTGTTCATTCAATTTGCAAATCTCTACATATATTGTTTTTCAAGGTGCATCTTGAAAAGCTCCAAAGTAGTGAGAAATCATGAAATATCGCAATTGATGGAAATACAATAATACATAAAAAACATAGTTAGTACAACTTATAGTTTGTAATTGCCATGTATTGGTAGGCCATTCATGAACGATTCTTGATAGTTCACAAAGTCAATATAATTAGGTTCAAATGATCTATGAAATGGTAAGCCCTACTTGTTAAAAGAAACTTTAGACTTACAAAATGATCACTTTATATAGTAAAGATAATTGAAGGATTACCTCCCAACATATTCCTACATAGTCCTTTACAATAAGTCTAACCCTGTGACAATGTGCAACACAAAGATAAGCATCAAAGTTAAGCTTCAAAATGTAGATTTAGCTTCCAAATATGAATCAAAAGAAGGAAACATATCAAAGCCCTCTTGCTAAGAGGAGATGCAATACACAACAAATGCAAGCAATCAAGTCAATTGGAGGCCTGATTGCTTGAATCGGTTGTGTCTTCTATGTCCTAGTAAAAGTAGAATATGTAGATAAAGACATAATTCATAGATACTAGGACAATTCAATACGAAAACATTTAAAAGCACTCAAGAAAATCTTACTATACACCTTTCACTTGTTTTCTATGGACACAACGAATGCCAACAATTAACATCATTGGAGAATCTCCAATGTCCCTAATCGCTCATATTGTTTGTGTCCATAGAAAATAAGGGAAAGGTGTACACTAATATTCTCTTGCATGAAATTTGTACATTAAGCTACAAAAAGAGATAATTCAACAAGGAAATTTTTCAAAGCATTTATAATAGATATGACCAATGCAAGCAATTAGGGAAATCAAAGATTTTTCGATCACCCTAATTTCTTGCATTGGTTGTATCCATACATTTCTTGCTCATAAATGTACGAGCAAGATGTGGATGATCCTTAGTGAATTGTGAAAAACTAAGGATGTGAGAAGGATGGAAGAGACTTGGGAGAGTGCACTCATGCCACAAATGATATCAAGAGTTTATATAGGCTCCATTGGAAGATGAGGATTGGTGCCATGTGGCACCTCTTGATTAGTCCATGTAATTTCACTATTGTGAATCTCAATGTACATGGAGATGTGTCACTATCTTATTGGTCCATATCATTTGATTCTTATAATTTCTAATTGATTTTTGCCACATGGAAAGACTTGGTTGGTCCATGTCATTGATCATTGAGTTTTCAGGAAGTTGTATTGTATTGACATAATAAGAACCTTCTGTTAGCTGATATGCATTGTCTTGGATACCATTCACCTTGATGAGATGTTGGAATCAAGACAATATCATCAAGAGGGACTTGTTGCGAGAAACAAAATCGACTTGTTGAGACAATAGCATCAAGAGGGACTTATTATGACCAAGTTTGGGTAGAAATCAACTTATGCGCCTACTCCTTGGATACTTACGACAGAAGAGATGAAAAAGGTAAAAAAGGATTTTAGTTTTTTTCATATACCTCAATATGTTTTCAAGCACATAATAATGAACTTTTGTTTTTTTTTTTTTTTTTATAGGTTATTCTGAAGGTTGACTGATTTTGAGTTGAGTATGAAGGTAGTAATTTCCCATTAAAAAGGGATCGTTATCAATCGTTAACTTGAATCATTTGATTGGGTACCAGGCAATAGTTTCTCCTTCATTCAACTAGAATATTGGTGAATCCCACTACCGAGATGAAAACATGTTCTTTTGAGCAGGGATGAATCGTAAAGGATGCTTTTTGATACTAACTTTGATGTTTTTAATGAGACCTGAACACACTTCTTCAAAATTATCTTTGATGATAATGGTGGTTGAGATTATTGAGATTGATTTGAGTGATAAGATTGAAAAGAATGATGAGCATGAGATTGATTCAAAGTTTTTTATTTCAAATTTCCTATTTTTGCACCATGATAAGTATTTTGCACTTACAATATGCATGAAACATTCACATTGCTTTGAGTTCCCATAAATGCACATCCAATTGCAATTGTAAAATAACATGGAAAATAATTTAAAATTAAAAAAACTTTAAAACCTTATCATCAAAAAACCATTTACCCCATTTGCACCATGATTATTTGAAAAACTTCATTTAAGGTATGCATGATAGGGTTTCACTACATGACCTTGCACCAAGGCAAGCTTTGAGCTTTATCTATGCACTACAAGTGATGGAAAGGATTTATGTATTTGCACCTAAAATGTATGAAATCAAGAGCACATACTTCTTCATCAAATGCCTAACACCTTATTGTTTGCACCATATTTCCTAAATTTATTGATAAATTGATATATATTGTGCTTGCAAGAGAAGATCCTACAAACCACATAGAAGTTTGAGCACTATGATCTATAATGACATATAATGTATGCAAATTCTTACTCAAAGATGTGATTTCATGATTTGGATACATTGAGAAAGTAGTTGTCGATAGGGGAGGATCAAATGCTTAAGAGGCTAGAGATTTCTTTGCATGTTTGCTTGTCTCTTAGGATTGTTTATAACCTTGAGGCTAATGGAAGAATAGAAAAAGGTCATTTGTTGATTGTAAAAGCAATCTCTAAAGCTAGTAAATATGACTTTAAACAATGGTCGGAGTATGTATGTTTTGAATTATGTGATGATAGAATGACTTGCACTAGGACAACAGGTCACATGCATGTTGAACTTATGTATTATCAAAAACTTTTTTTTCCTATTCATACACAAATTCCTACATGTTCTACTCTACCTTGCAATGATAATATGTCACTCATGAGTTAATGGATTTAAGATTAAAACAACTTGAATGATGGAATGAGAAACTTAATGATGATTTTATAAAATTAAAAGAATAAAGATTGAAAAATAATCTTTCTTTTCTTTTTACACTTCATCTCAGCTCAGCACTTTTCTCTTCTTATCTTTATTTTTCACAAGTTCGCCTATGCCAAAATTGGGTGTGACCCATGGAGTTGTCCACCTAGCCAAGTTTACTCCGCATGTATGTTGTCCTGACATAGCACATGACACACAACGTCAACCCTAGATGAAATCAACATTAGCTCGTCGCTCTGACCACCTATCCAGAGTGACTCCATCCACCTATCAACCCATATAGGCACATGATAACATATAGGTCAGGCCTACAAAAAAACTAGTGTCATCTCGTGGCCTTGATCACCCGACCAACGTTGTTCCACTCGCCTACTATCCCATCGCAGCATGCTAACAACACATGCACATACATATACTGCTAGCTTGAGTATGAAGAGTTTCCTAAAACATCATCTATCTAGAGGTAGCATCTTGCAAGAAATAAATAGTAGCACTGAAAGAATCCCACCCACTAAGCTTTCAAATCTATTAGCATATACACACACTCAGTTTAAGTATGGCATCACATTCTGAGGCGTTCACTCCTGAAAGGCTCTAGTCCACTAACTGCTTTTATTCATATCTTTTTTAGTTTTTCATGCTTCATATGAGACCATAATTGATGTTTGCTATCTTGGTCCCTACTTAATTTTCTTAAACTCGTACATATTTTTAATCTATTACACACAAAGATGCAATGCATATGTTTTTTAGAAGACAATAGACTTTGAATGTGGAAGCATTTCACCTGGTCAATTTGGTTCACCTTCATCGTTGTTCCATCCAGCTTTTCTTTGATTTCTTGAATTATTGTTCTTCATGAGCAATTGTCTTAGTGTCACCAGTGTCTAGCAGTATAATCATCATCATAATCATCATCAAGAATCATCATCAATCATCAATCATCAATCATCCTGATCATCATCAATTATCATCATCATCATCAACCATCATCATCAACCATCATCATCAATCATCATCATCAATCATCATCGTCAATCATTATCAATCATCATCATCATCCTCATCACCATCATCATGCATTATCACCAATCATCATCATGCATTATCATCAATATTTATCATTCAATATCATCAATCATCATCCAATAACTCTTGATCATTCTCATGCATTTTCATTATGATTCTTCTTCAATCATCCTTCAATGTTTGAAACTATATCATGAAAAGTTAGATTTTTACTTCTCTTGTTCTTTTCAAAGTCTTAGAAGGCTTTAAGGTCCTCCTTACACTTCCCTTGATTTGCTTAATAATATCATCAAGCAATTGCTTCTCTTCTTCGTTAACTCATTTATCATATTTTATATCTTCTTGAGTTTCTTCTTTACTCTTTTCTTGTTCAATCTGTTTATCAAAATTTACTTGGGATTGTAATTTTGCAACTTTCTCTTGATCAAATAATTTCTCATTAGTTAAAAGTTTTGGATCAAACGAGACATATACATCTTGATCTTTCTTTGATTTCTCTGAAATTTCTTTATCACACTCTCTTTTATGATCTATTTCCATTTCTTTTTTTAATATTTATTCAATATTTTGTTTCTCAACCTTTATTTTCCTACTTTTGTTTTCTTCAATAGGTTTCTCTTGAGTATGAATAGATAGCATACTCCTTTGTTCATCAGATTTCTTGTTCTCAAGTCTTTTTGGTTTCCACATCTTTTGAAATGATTTTGTTCTAGTTTTGGTCTCCTTGAAAATATTTCTTCATCCCACCTCTTTCTACATTCAAATGTAAAGGTGATCCATCTTGGTATTACAAATTCTTATTTCATGTTCACTTACTAGTCTATGTCTACATGCACTTTCATATGTTATGCAATCCTAGAACATATGACCATACTAATTGCACCAAAAGCATTGTATAGGTCTCTTCGCAACCCAATTTGATTTTCTAGGTAGCACTCTAGGAATGGACCTTCTAAGATCAAATGATTGTCTATATGCAGATGTACCTTCGACCTTTACCTCATGTTCATGGTCACATTTGAATATTTGTAGATCCTTAGCTTGGTTAGTCAACAAGTCAACCTTATGTTTCAATTATGAAATCTCATAATCCATTTCCCTTTTTATGTCTTTAATGCTTATGCCCATTAGCTAAATAGTATTAGATATTGCATTTATAGTTTGCATTAAATTCACAACAATACCAAACTTTGATTTTATAGATTCATTTGTGTTACTTTACATTTCTTTGAATCACTCTTCGTATTTCCTAAATTGTTCTTCAATCATTTCGTTCATTTTAATTTCCCTCTTGTTATGATCTAAGCTTTGAAAGAAGTAGATTCTTAATATATGCGTCAATGGAAAAGTGCACACCCATATGGTCTAAATTAATGCAAGAAGTGGATGATCAAAGTCAGGCAGACAAAAAACAATTTTTCTGTTTAAAGTGTGTGGAACGATGCAAAAATTCAAAGAACTTAAAATGCTAGTACCCAAAATATTTGATCAGATGTTGAGATTCCTGTTTCACTTCTAAAGGTGTGGGTGGCGAGTCAAGGATCACCCGAGCAACCACCTCGCTTCACGTCAGGTTCAGGTGTCGGAAAGGAGGTGTAAGGGGAGAGCGGCATTTAGTTGGATCAGGCCCCGCTGAGTGTGCATCATCCCTCATCTAATGAGCGCCATCTACACACTGGTGCTTCGCCCTGATACCTAGTCATCTCGTAGGCCCCGCCTTGGAAGAAAAAGGCTCGGTCGCATTGCGGGGGGAGGTGAAGTTATAGGGCATATGCAACATGAACGTAGAATGACAAATACAATGATCTAAAAAATAAATTGTCGAACTCGGTGTGCTCCATAAACAACTATGCTCAATGATGGCAATGAATATACAACTGATGTAACCAAATGACTCTGAATAATACAAAAACAAAGTCTGCTATAGCCCAGATCGCTCAATACAAATAGACTTCTCGGCTACAGTGCGCGAAGATGCCCTTCAACTTCTCTTTGGTCTTTGTAGTAGGATCTTCACTTCACTTTGGGTCTTCAATCTATCAAAACCTTTTCTTCAAATAAATCACTTTGCTCCAAATCATACAATAACTTGGACAAAATCCATTGGGGGAAAAATAGAAAAGACACTCATATCAGTATCTCCGGAATTCATAAAGATCTTGATAAAAAAACTATCTCTTTAGAAGGAAATGAACACTTTTTATTTCTTTTATAATTGTACTTTGTTACTTTCGCTTAGTTTCTTTAGTTTTTTCCAAGTAATTACCCATTCTTCTTTTAAGTAGTTCATAATGTATACTTACACTTCTTTTTTTTTGTCCATTCTCCTTTTATATTTATTTGCGATCAATTTTTATTTGCGTTGTTTAATTTTTTGATAGATCTTGCTCAACCAACTCGAATACTTCTATAAATATCCATCTCTCAATCATTTCGAGGTAAATGCATGGTGTACTTCACTCTAAGATAGCGAAAGGAATTGTTCTACTATTGATCAAGAAAGTTTGAAGACTCATGTCCATTTGGCTTTGTTCAAAGGCCAGATTTCAACCGTACTACTCTTTGCCTTGTTCCACCACCACTACGTCTCTCTTCTCTCTTTCTCTCTCTTTCTTTCTCTCTCTCTCTCAATGTGTGAATGTCATCCAACAAACAATGAATGCTCCACATAGAATTGCCCACATGCCTTAATTCAAAACAAACCTCACAAATCCTATATTCTGCTTCATCCACTATACTTATTCTAACATCTATTACATAAATTCAATTGTAATTTCATCGTTTTAATAATCTCTCATGAGCTTCGTGTGAATATAGAATCCTATGGTGATCTCTTCCATGGGAGGAAGCTCATATGTTCACCACTGCTTGCTCTCTCTCTCTCTCTCTCTCTCTCTCTCTCTCTCTCTCTCTCTCTCTCTCTCTCTCTCTCTCTCTCTCTCTCTCTCTCTCTCTCTCTCTCTCTCTCTCTCTCTCTCTCTCTCTCTCTCTCTCTCTCTCTCTCTCTCTCTCTCTCTCTCTCTCTCTCTTTATAACTCTCTTTCTCAACATTTGTTCTCGTCTTGACTCTGACTATGACGATCATTGCCTCTACACCTGTCATATTAGGGATGCACCCCTCCTTGGGTGAGATGGCACTCATGCCACTTGGCATCAATCTGGGTTTATATTATATGGTAGAAGAACTAAGATACATCTATCTCTTATGAGGATTAAAAGTTAAGACTCTTGTGAGAGAGAAGCAAGAATAGCTCAACGGTTGGGTGGAGAACATCTAATCATCTCTATGCGTGCATGCGCAAACCTAGAGTAAAGACAGCGATCACAAAAGGACCCTCGATCGGGCAGCAAAAGATTAGGATTGTAAAAGTTGGTATCAGAGCGAGGTTTGACACTCAAGGACACACAGGCTGCGCCCGCGGGGATTTGATCCCATGACATAGTGGACCCAAGCCATGAGCTATTCCAAATGAGCTACGATGCTTGGTGTTCATAATCCCATGCGCTAGTCTATACAGACATTATCCTTTGACAAGATGGCAGCAGTTTGCCAACTGAATCAAACAAGAAAAGGTAGGAGCATTAGCTAACTTTCAAAGGGAAAAAGGATCCTACAGCCTTTTCATTGGTAGAAGATGTCTATGTCAAAAGGAAATATCAGTGAAGGGAGACTTTTGATTACTACCGAAGACGGTGGTTAGACACAAAGAGGACAACTTGGATGAACGAAGTGGAGCATCAATAATAGAAGTTGGATAAAGAATCAATAACCAAACTAGAAAAGCACCGTTGGTGTATTGTCCTCTTCTACACGAAAAAGGATGGAGCTTTGTGCTAATCAGGTATCATTATTTCAATTTTGAAAGGGTTTGCATTTGCGAGAAGGAACGAAGGCTTTAGGAGCCAAGAGTTTGGAGGGAAATCACATATATGGAGAGTAGGAGATATGTACTCTCACCTAGAGTCAAGGATTCCCTCAACATACAAGAAAGCATAAGCTTTAGACACCTCCAAAGTAGCCTATTTTTTTATGATTTTTACATAAATTTTAGGAGCTATTTTGGACAAGTAGCCATTTTGGGAAAGGGAAATGAAAGGGTATTTTTCTTAGATTGATGGGAAAAACATGCATACACATAGTCTAGTGTATTTAATTCCATATAGGATTAAGAAATCCAAAAGATACCTCAGTTTGATGGGAGTTTGAAGCTCCACAAAACCCCCTTCCATCACAGTTTGATAAACATTTCAGCACCTAAATCTAAGAAATTCCCATTTTGGAAGAGGGAAAAAGAGGTGCGACAACTACGGATGGATGGGATAAATTATATATGTTGGGAATATTGTGTATGGAACTCATAATGGAATCATTAGATTCATCAAAATGATAAGTTAAGGAGGAATTTTACTTCCTCAAAGACCCCCTTCCCGCACTTTTTGGAAAAATTTAGATGTTAACTTTTGTCAAACTCCACTTTCCATGGATTATTGTATAAAATCCAAGAGAAATCCACATTTAGAGTGGATTAGAAGCTTGCTAAGAGCTCCCATTTAAGTTTTTACATGAAGGTAAAAATCTTGATTTAGGCCTCTTTTGGGGAGCAAATTAGCATGCACGAAGGGAGGATTTGGAAAGGAAAAAATAAGCCCAAGCATCTTTGTATATTTCTCTCTGAGATTATGGAGAGAATTTTAGGATTTGCTTGAAGGAAGAATGCTTTGGGGCAGCTCAAAAATCACATTTTTACACTTTTTCCAGCCCCTCCAACAGTCTACTAGTTTAGCATGTCCCACTTGGAATGGCCGTATATTGGGCTAGAAAACTCCAAATTGGACATGCTATGGCTCATTTCGAAGAGCACAAGGTCTATTTTCAGTTTATAAAAAAATTTTGGAAAATAAGTATTTTTGCAGGTCTATACAACTCTACAAAGTCTGAATAGTTTTTTGTGACTACCTTCCGGGAGCCATATCTTTCCAACCAAGAAGGCAATTTGAGTAATTTCACTTCGAACTCTTTGCACATGCTATATATTTCCATTTATGAACATTTGCAGGTTCTAAAGTCATTTTTGCATGTCTAAAGAAGGATTACTAATGCATTTTTTTTACTAAATTTGCATTATTTTGGTAATCACCCGACCATGCTTTACGTTTTGGGAAGTGATCTGATGTTTTTGGAAACTTCAAAGTTTATGTTAAGACCTAAGAAGGAAGGTGCAGAGGTCTCGAAGCTCATCACAAAGAACTGGATGCATGCAACTCCAATACAAAATCATTCAGGGACATATGCTTTATGCTTTCAGGCATTTTATTTATGTTATGGCATGTTCTGAATGTACATGCATAAATTGGATTGCATACATCAAATGTTGATCATTGTTTAAATTCTTAAAGTATGGATCGAAAGGCAAGAAGTACCTTTTGATTGTTTGCAGGAAAGAGGATTGCAGAAACCATATGGTTATACAACACAGAGAAGGGTTGCTAGCAATTACTTTTATGTTTTTGCAGGTTATGGAATTCGTATATGAGTTTATGGCATGCATGCCATGGGCCTGACAAGCCCTATGTTATTGGGTGGCCTATGTGCCACTAAGCTATTGGTGATAATTTCTTTTTGGGATTCCATTTCCTAGGGAAATGCTGTCGAAATTTTTCCTACCGCATGGCGTTATATACGCACTTACCTTTAAGTAAGAATGTTATGGCATGGTAACATGCCATTTCTGCAAACATCAATAAGGTGTAGGCATGCTTGTAAGCATGTATTTGATGGACTTAGGACCATCATAGTAGTATTCATAAGGCAACTTTAGTAGTAACAGGATCCCTACACCTAATCCTTATGGATTTAGACCATAGGATTGCTAAAAGGAAGGACGCTATACCTTCACCATTAGGAATGTGCACAAGCAATCCTATAGGTTATAGGAAGTTGCATAGAAGCACGGGAGATACAGTTTGATAATCTCCAAGCTAGTGAAGATTTATTTATCTTCACAAGAGTCTCACAGTATGATTAGGAGACTATGGGGTATTATCAGAAATACCCAAAGAGTAATTAGTTTTACTCATGTACATCACTTGACCAAGTAGTGAAGCATTTTTGCTACACTACTAAGGAAACCAAATAGATGGGATCATAGAGATGGGTTTCATGAGATAGCATCGACGGGTGCTGATGTGATTCGAGTGATAGTTAGGAAGACCATAGGTATGGCACTAGCCCTATGGTATAGAGCATAGATCCCTTAGTCAGGAATAGTTGGGGTACCCAATACATATTATGTATGTTGGGATCTATAGAGAGGTACTTAGACCTAGTCTTGGTACCTAGGAACAAGTTGGTTTGGAACAGAAGGGGATATCCATTGTCACATTGTTGACTAGAACCAAACTAACTAGTTCGAGGACATGGGACTCATTTGAGTCCACTGATATGATTTTAGCATATGGGATTCATTAGAGTCCACTTACATATTCCATTATATGTAATATATATTTGGTTTAGTGTAGGTATGACATCATGAATTGGAAGAAGGTTCCACCGGTATGGGACAGTGGAAATGACTTCCCTTTGAGCGCTCTTCTTCTATGGCCAGGGAGAAAAGGACTCATCATTCATGGCGTCATGTCTCACTAGATCATAGGAGAGCTCTTAGTAGACATCTCCTTAGGATTGGGAGTTATCCTTCATAGTTTAGGGAAGATTTATTCTTCTAGTAGAGAATGTGATAGGTGATTTTATCACCATTGGTATCACATACTCATCATGAGTTTTTTAGAAGGATAGTTCCATGAGTTTCATGGGATCGTATAGATCCATCCACAAAAATGGTTAGCATACGTAGCTTTTTAGTATGGATACACATGTGTTTACGGTATCATGTCACATCATTGCTGACCATTTTAGTAGAGGGCTTTGACCCTTATTAGGGATTTATTTTCTCCACTCTTCACTACATACACCTTCATTGGTTAGGGGAGATATGTTCTCCATCTTCATAGGAATATGTGTAATGAAGGATTATGCATTACTTATGGAAGAGAGGACTAAATAAATTCATGAGTTTCTCTTTTAATGAAAGGAGAAAGTGGGAATCAGCTTAGAGATCGACGAGAGATCTCACTTTAGTTCAGTGGTCTCACTTTAGCTCCTACTCTTTGAGAGAGAAAGAAGGAAATGAAAACAAGATTTCTTCATAGGAGAATAATAGAGTATGTTTTCCTTTAGACATAAGAGGTGTCTGGGAAACATCTCTTAGTCTTTATTTCGGAAGGAAGTCATTTACTCTACTTTTCAATGTAATTTTCCTTCACATGGGGGTCTCTTTCTCCACTAGTTTTGAAGGAAAATATGGAGAACTTATGTACATGTTCTCAATTATGAGCACAGTAAATGGATTCAATAGAATCTCTTTCAAAGGGAAAGGGAAAGTGGAATAGATTCCACTACCACAGGTCTTTTCCTTAGAGGAGATTACAGAGAGAGAGAGAGAGAGAGTTTTACTTTCTCATTTTGGTTGTCTAGATAGAAGTGGCACTCTTCTATAAAAGGCAAGAGGGAGATCAGTTAATCGTGATGGCTAGATTGAGTCTCACTTTTAAACTCTAGAGAGAAGCAGTTATGCTATTTTTAGTGATGGTCTTTGACTAGATGAGATAATCTAGTATTGAGGTTAGTTGACTGGGAGTAGATTGATGATACTTCTCTTTGAGTTTCCAAGAGATAGGGATATATCTAACCTATTAGGGTACCAAACTCTTAGTTGGTGTTACATCATGAGTATGATGAGTAAACATCAGTTAGGAGGATGGGTAATTAGGGATTATGTGAATCTCGAAGGGAATGCTTTCTGCATTCATATTGCAAACTATAGGGAAAAGAAATATTAGAGTTTGCATTAGTGCCAATAGATGCTCTTCCAATAGAACTTAGTCCACAGGTAATGGATGAACAACCATAGACTTCTTGGTTGGTGAAATGTAGAGATTGCATTTTACTATCGTGAGCTAGATGATGGATTTGCATACTTCACAAGGTAGTTAGGTTAAACTATTGCTTGTGAGTACGCTCGAGGTTAGGAAGACCTAGAGTGGTATGAGGGCGATCTATCATTTAGTCTTAGATGGGTTTGGAGTGACTTGTTATGGGACTTTGTTCTACACTTCAGAGGATTCTATGGATTATTATCTTCATTATGATACGGTCAAGCGTATAAGTTTGGCACCTTTACACTTACTTTACATACTATTACTCCATAGACGATACATCATATAGACTTAGATCATTTGAATGATGTTGTATATTATGGGAGTGACAGTTTGGAGGTTGAGTGTACATCGGAGATAGTAGGCCCCTTTCAGATGGTTTCCCACCTTTGAGATCATCTCATATGAGACTTCTTAAGGGGAAGGATACGCAGAAACACCACACAGAGATGACCATGTACATAGAGTACATGGGGTTCAGGGGAGTCCGAGCACTTTCTTCTACCATTACGGACATTTCATTTACATTTTCGAGGACGAAACTGCTTTCAAGGGGAAGGAAATGTCATATTAGGGATGCACCCCTCCTTGGGTGAGGTGGCACTCATGCCACTTGGCATCAATCTGGGTTTATATTATATGGTAGAAGAACTAAGATACATCTATCTCTTATGAGGATTAAAAGTTAAGACTCTTGTGAGAGAGAAGCAAGAACAACTCAGCCGTTGGGCGAAGAACATCTAATCATCTCTGTGCGTGCATGCGCAAACCTGGAGCAAAGACGGCGATCACAAAAGGACCGTCGATCGGGCAGCAAAAGATTAGGATTGTAAAAACACCATCCTTTTTGCCTCTCTCTCTCTCAGCGTCTTCTATGTAGTGTGCGACTGTCAATCTCGTTTTTAGTAGCCTTGAATTCCTTCTCTCTCTCTCTCTCTCTCTCTCTCTCTCTCTCTCTCTCTCTCTCTCTCTCTCTCTCTCTCTCTCTCTCTCTCTCTCTCTCTCTCTCTCTCTCTCTCTCTCTCTCTCTCTCTCTCTCTCGACTCCATTTTTGCAACCGCCTGTGACTGTGAACTCTATCTGTTGAAGCCATCTCTCTCTCCATGTTTGTGCTTTACTCTCCCTCTAAATCATTGGCCGCTCTAAACAACGTGGATGAAAAAGCTTGATTATAGAGGAACAGATTATGATCAGGTTTCTTGATGAGTCGACCATGATGTTTCTCAGGTTCCTTACAAGAATCTTTGTCGTGTGCTTCTGTAGAATTGAATTTTGAAGGGATGTTCAGGAAAGATTTTTAGAGAAAATTGATGGTGTGTTACAAATCTCTCTCTTTCTCTAATTTTTGCAATCTGCTCTGTGTGTTATGCAATAGAATTGAAAGTACTCCTCTCTTTTCCCTATCGCGATCTCTCTCTCTGCTTCTCAGCTATGGATTCCATCTCATGCTGATCCATTAAAAGATTTGTATGTTTTAAGTCTCTGTGAATTATATTAATCGGATGCAAGTAATCCATCCCTTTTGAGATATTAATAGCTACTCAGAGAAGCACTAGAACCTCAAAAATACCCCTTTGACTATGAACATAGTCATAAACGCTTCCATGGACACAGAGGAAGTTTGCAGGCTTTTGGAGGAAAGATACGAAACTAGAAAATGAAATAAAGTTTAAGCACTGATCCAAATCAAAAGTAAAATAAATATTGACATATTTCTCCCTTTCTATTACACCAAGAATGTTTCAACTTTCTCTACTTCTCCCTCCCTCTCTCTCTCGGCATGGTAAAGGAGAGAGAATCAACAGTCTAATTGTAAAGCATGAACAAGGAACTGAAAAGGATGAACAAAAATGAATGAACAAGAAAAGGCAAGGAGAGTACCTGGAGAAAATCCTTAGGGAAAACCAAATGGGCATTGGACCTGTATTTATAGGTTTTCCCTAGGACTTCTCTCTAGAATCTTCTAACCTCCTTATTGAACCCTCTCTATTTCTAGAATTTTCTTGCATGTTCCTTTTCTATTTTTGGAAAATCCCATCTTTTATTTCTATTTTTGGTTTTTCTCTTTCTAATTTTCCAATTTGGCTATTTGGCTACAAAAACAAGGGGTAAACACTTCTATGTACTTCATTCAATGAGCCTTATGCAACCTTTATATATGCTGCCCGAATAAAAAACATGTCTTGAAGTAAAGAAGATGTACCTTAATCCGTTTTAATGGAGTGATATGACTTGAAGCACAATAGGTTAAAAAAAATCATTTGTCATCTTATTGAGAAGTTGCGGCTTTCTATAGGCATAAGCTATATATACATGATAAAGCATGGTATGGAACACAAGTTTAGTTACTTTGAATAAGAATTGTGCGTTATTTAACTCCATGAGTCCTAAGGGCTTTCGTTGAAACTTGAATCCAATATTGCAAATGTGTTATCCAATTTATCATGTTTAAGAAAAGAGGCATATGTTCTATGATTACAACAAAAAAGAGATATGATTAACAAAAATATTATAATTGATCAGTTTTACAGTACAAGATCATTAATACATTCTCAACTTCCCATTTCACTACCATCCATATCGCCTTTATTTTATAACAACTTTTTTTCCTTAATTTGGGAGCATTTCACGTGGCTTTGTTTGCATAAACACTCTTGTTTTAGAAGTTTCTATAAAAAATGAGATCATTTCGAGAAGCCACTTGTCTTATTTGTATATTGAGGCAAAACTCTAATATGAATCTAGAAGATCATTAAGAGCAACAAAAATCAAATGCCCTCTTAAGTCTTTGATTTTTGTAAAAATAAATGTTCGTTGAATCTCTTTCATTCATATGTTCACTCTCCAATTGTTTTCAGAGGTATGCAACATGAGCCTCATTTGTTCCATGGTATAAAGATATAAGAGTATCCAAAGCATCTTTGTCTTACTAGAGTGAATGTGAAGGATAATGGCATGTTTGATAGATAACGCCTTCAATGCATGTACTTGTGTGTCTTTGCCATCTCAAAGAAGTTTTTTTATAGTAGCCGAAACATGAACCTCGACATGGCTAGGAAATTCAAGATCATCATCTTCATCCAATCAATATGTTTGTAAGTGCAGTAGAAGGTTTTGAAAAACCCTCCACATTATTAAATAACCCTTTTACTACCAAAATGACACATCATGTTTGCCGAGAATGGGTAATGAGAACCATTCAACTTGTCCTCAAAAACCAACATATGGAATGAATCATTGCTTTCAACAATGGCTAGTGAGTAAATACCTTTATGTAGAGAATTGAGTGCATCGCAAAACGTTCAACATAATTACCCTATTGAGACTTGATAAAATTATAATATTATGTGAGGTGCTTGAATTGGTAAACCAAAACTTGTACATATGGTTGACACAAGAGGCCAAAATTGCATGCATATTTACTATGATAGTGCATTCAAAGGAAAAAACAAGCTCAAATAAAAAGTTACAGAACAAAAGGTGAAGCTATTTTTAACTCCTAATGGCCACTACTATGATCACCAATTTTTGTGTGATTATGAGACTATGACTAGAGAGGTATTGATGATGCGATCTAGAGGATGTGGCAACCTGCTTTGATACCAATTGTTGGATTTTGAGGTTTATGCAAGCCTAGGAGAACCAGAGTGAAGAAGAAGAAGAAGCATGAAACATAATAAAATACTCAATGTATTACCAAATGAATTTACAAGGATAAGTGAAGCTTAGGGTTATAGGCTTATGTACAAGCAAGGAAAACAATCCTTAAGAGGGGGAAAAGTCCCTCAAGGATGAAAAGTGTGTTCACAAACATCAATATCATAATATATCAAAACTTTCTAGTATCTCGATGCATGTTACCAAGTCGGCTTCAAGCCATTGCCAATCCATGGTGCATGATGTATCTCTCTAGCATGTGGTAGTGTTTGAGTATTTAATTGTCTTAGGTGAAAATAGATGAATCAAGTTGATAGGCCATAAAATGAAGACTTCTGAACAATGTTACTAGAATCCTTTGCTGAAGACCTCCTAGAAAGTATGTTTGTAACACATAGGAAGATATTGTATGTAGTAGTGTCAAGCATAGGATACTTTTCATGAGGGCATTTTGCTCATATCATAAATTAAATCTAAGTTACTATCTTCTGGGGTTGATAATGTGTGATGATTTGGATTTCTTAAAAATCTTTAAAGAGATATCCCAACCTAAATCACGTCAAAATGTTAAGTACACAGAGAGAAGTTTATTGATCAATTTCATTGAAATGTTGATATAACAGCAAGTAACAATAAACGAAGATTAACTTGCACTAATGACCCGAAATGTATATGATTATGAATGTATGATACAAGGGAGATGAAGTAGGATTACTCATACATATGTGACCTAAGTGTAAGCTCAATCTTGAAGCTCAATGAGTCCTCCTTTGTTTTTATTGCCCATGACTAAAAGTCACATGTATGTAGACTTTTAAACTGAGTTTCAAATTTGAATTCCTTCCACCTAAAAGTGTTCCTATCTTTTGGGTGGTGATTTATTTGATTCCAACTACTAGAAGGTTGTGATACACGACTTCTAATACCACTAGATTCTCTCGATCACTTCCTTTCACTTTTATCTCATGGTTTACAAGGGGTGTTCATATGCGCTTTAGAGTGATCAAAATATAATATGAGATAAGTCTTTGATACTTGTTCAAGCATCAATACTTGCCAAATGTACCAACAGCTCCCCCCTCAAGCATAAGATGCTTGAGTCTTCAATCCTTTGGTATTTCTTACAATCCAATCATGGATTTAAACTTGTTAGGCTTACTTCCATCCAATGATTTGGTCATCATATCTGCACATTGCATATGAGTAGATATATAGTGGAGTTGTATCTCCTTGCTTGCAATCTTTTCCCTAACAAAATGATAGAGGGCTTCTATGTGCTTAGTCTTGGCACGAAAGATAGGATTACTAGCTAAATGAAGTGAGCTCATGTTATCTGCAAATATAAATGGAGTGCCAAAATCCAACCCTAGATTTGTGTATAGATTCTTGATCCACATGGCTTCTTGTGTTGCATTTGCTAACCCTCTATATTCAGCTTTAGTTGAGGAAAGAGGAACTCTAGGTTGCTTCTTTGAGGACCAAGAAATGAGCTTTGTACCTACACATGATAAGTAAGCTAATGTGCTTCTTCTATCATCTTCGGAACTTTCCCAATCTGCATCACTGAATAGTATCACATTCAAATCAGATGTCTAAGGGTAATATATACCTTCATTAAGCGTTCCTTTCAAATACTTCAATATCCTCTTGGTTGCATCCATGTGAGGTGTCCTAGGAGTGTGTATGAACTGGCTAAGCAAACTTATTCCATAGCAAATATCCACCCTAATTAGGGTAGCATAGTTCAAGCTTCCATCTAGACTTTGGTAGCTTGTAATGTCTTCAACAAGTTCTGCTTCATGAGCATTTAACTTGTGGTTGATGTCCATGGGAGTACTTGCAATGGCATTTCGAGCTTTGCAAGCATATCCTTAATGTATTTCCTTTATGTAAGGAACATTTCTTGATCTATGTAGACTACTTCCAATCCAAGAAAATAAGTGATCAATCCAAGCTCACTTATCTTGAATCCTTCCTTCATTTGGGATTTACTCTTTCTGTTTGCATCAGCATCATCGCTTGTAAGAATCGTATCATTTGCATGCACAAAGTATATCACTTCAGAGTTACTTTCTTTAATGAAAAGTGAAGAATCAGCCTTGCTTAATTCAAATCCTCTGTCCTGCAAGAATGTAACTAGTCTATGGTTCCATGTTCTACAAGCTTGCTTCAGTCCATAAAGAGCTTTCTTGAGTTTACATACATACTCAGGGTGTGATTCATCTACAAATCCAGGAGGTTGTTCCATGTACACTTCCTCTAAAATCCAACCATTCAAGAATTCATTTTTGACATCCATCTGATAGATGTTCCATTTCCTTGGTGCAGCTATACTCATGAGAACTCTAATTGTAGGCATCTTTTCCATAGGAGAGAAAATCTCCTCATAATCTATGCCTTGGGTTTGAGAAAACTCTTTTTCCACAAGCATTTATTTATACCTATTTGTTGAACCATCTACCTTAGGAACCACCTAGACCAATGATTTTCATGGATGGCTTCTTAGGAACTAAGTCCCATGTCTGATTCTCTTGAAGTGCTCCTATCTCTTCCTGCATTGCTTCTCTTGACTCTGATTTCTTCTTAACTTCTTCAAATGTTGATGGCTCTTCTGAGCTAATATCTTAAGAAATATAGATTTAATGCTTAGTGACCAGAGAGGTGTAGAACTATACCTTTCTGGCTTCTTCTTTTGTGTAGTTGATCTCCTTATTGTTTTTGAGAAAACTCTACAATATCTCTCAAATCTTGCATCTTTTGTTTGCCGTTATTGTTCTCTGCCTTGATGTTCCTCCTTGGTGTCTTTTGATCATCATTAGAATCACTTATATCTTCATGTAGGTGATCATTTACCTTCTGGAATGTTGGAAAGTCCTTCTCTAGGTCATAAGGTAACTTAACTTTCTGGCAATCATCCTCAATCCAATTCTCATCAAAGACAACATCATTGCTAACAATAAAACCTTCAGTACCTCTCTTATATACCTATAACCTTTTTTATTTAACTCATATCAAATAGACACACATTTCTCTACCTTATGATCTAATTTACCTCTGATTTGAGATGGAATATGTGCATAGGCTATGCATCCAAATATCGTGTAATGATCATGGCTAGGTCTTCTTCCATTCCAAGCTTCAAAGAGTCTCATCCCATCTAATGCCTTTGATGGGAGTCTATTAATGAGATAGGTGGCTATAGACATAGCCTCTTCCCATAGACAATTGGAGAATTTTTTCTCATTAAGCATGGACCTTGCAGCTTCAATTATGGTCTTATTTCTTCACTCTTCCACTAAATTCTATTCTAGATTGTACCTGGTTGTGATTTCTCTCTTGATGCCTATATCTTGGAGATAGGCATCAGATTCATAGGACAAATACTCTCCCCCTTCATCTGACCTTAGGCTCTTTAATGTTTTCCCTGTTTGATTTTCAACAAGGGGAAGATACTTCTTGAAACAATTCAATACTTCATCTTTGTGCTTCATAAAGTATAGGATGTTCTATCTACTAGAATCATCAATAAAAGATACATAGTACATGGATCCTGAAATTTATGGCTCCTTTCTACGTCCCCTAACATCTTCGTGGACTAGCTCTAACAAGTCACCATGGATGTATCCTTTCTCATCAAGGGTTGTCTACATGATTTCCCAAATTGACAAGCACTACACCTGCATATCATATGTTTCTTGGATATACTAGGTAGGCCAAACACACTTTGATCCCTGCACATTTGCTTCATATTTCTTTCACCAATGTGAGCAAAGCTTTCATGCCACATCTATATTTCTGATAGGGTTTGACCACCATAATTGAATAGAGCTATATTTCTAGTGTCTTGGAGTTCAAATCAAAATATTCTACGTGTGTTTTCTCCCTTTGTAATTCTTTTGAATCCTTGTTGCGAATCTTAAACAAATGCTCCATTCCTTGTGAACCTTATGTGCAAACCTTTCTCTACAATCTATCCAACAATTATAAGATTCTTGGTTATGGTGGGTACATACAATACCTTTCTGAGTAGTTTCATATTCCCATTTGGGGTATTCACATTTCCAATCTTTTCCATTGAGTGCCTAGTGTCATCTCCTGTTTGAACCTCATTTCTATTTCTTGGATCTTCTAAGTCTGATAGTAGAGCCACATTCCCTGCTACATGATTTGAACAACGAGAATCTATATAGAATACATGCTCATCTACTTTACCTCACTTCATGGTCATGTTCATCAACAGAAGAGAGCCCTCTTCTATTTGTTCTTCAATGTAATTGGCGTAATCTCTTTCTCCTCTATATCCTCCTTGATTATTTGGATTGTTGAATTTCTTTTTGTAGCCATTGAAGTTATTTGATCGTCCTCTTCCTTAGTGTTTTTTATTGAAGCCTCTTCCTCTTTCATTTTTGGGATTCTTGAAACAATTCTCAATTGTATGATTAGTTACGCCACATATGGCACATGGAGATGAGTTTTGAAATCTCCCCGTTCCTTGTCTACCTCCTCTGCCTCTTGCTCTTGTACCTCTACCTCTAGCTCCAAAATTTGCTTGGGAGGGACTACCTTCATCATCAGATCTTTTGCCTTTTCCTTTGCTATCCTTACTTTTAATCTTATCAATGTATACGGTAGAGGATTGGTTACCTTTTGACTTGTCACTATACTTCACAAGCTTTGCCTCATGAGTGAAAAATTGTCCCATGAGCGTGTTGAAGTCAGGTACTTGCATGTCCATGCATAGGTCCATCGCTATGGTGAAAGCTTCCCATTTATCATCTACCTTGATTCCATTGATTAGTTGTCTCACTATCTGCTCCTCTTTAATGAATTCTCTAATGCTCCCAAGTTGATCTACTAATTCCTTTGTTTTTGTGACAAAGTTAGTCACATTTTGCTTGGGCATCTTCTTGAGTATGATAAAATCCATCCAAAGTTGATTCTTCCTCGGTCTAGTGCTTGAAGAGAAGAATGCTTCAAGGACATTCCATGTTTGTTAGAAGATCTTGCAGCTCCTAATGTGTGGAAGTAAAGAAATGAGACACTGAGTTGAGAATATAAGACTTGGCTAGAGCATCCTTTGAGCTTTGAAAAGGTTAGGATTTTGAAAGAACAAGTAAAAAATTAAAGGGACCCATTCTATTTTGCACTTTTAAGGGTTTGGTCTAGATAATTTTTGGGTATTGAACTATAAACTTGCATATTTTTAACACTCTATGGTCAACAAGGATATTTAATCTATTAGTGGTGCTTATGAAAGCCTATAAGAGAAGTATGGTCAAATATATGACCGAATTTTGAGCTTCAAATCTTCAGGGACTAATCAAAAATAATTCTTTTTTTGGTTATTTTTGTAGAGCCTTGTTGATCAACATTCTGAAGAGGGATTTTGTGACCTTTTCCTCCTAGTAGGGAGTCATTTTATACAATATTTCTTCTTATGACATATAAAACATAAGCTGGGAAGAAACTCGTATGTAACATGTTGAACATGATCCACTATACCTACCTCATCTATGAGTACTATCATCATCTCTACTCACCCTCAATATTGCGTTCCATTAATTAGTACCTCAAGGTTCCAATAATTAGGAACTCAGGGAATTTCATTTAGTTCAATAACCTTCTCAAATTATTCACTTATAAGGTTGATGCAATGAATCCATATAATGGGCAATGCAACGAACTCAATAAAAGCGGCCAAAGCTTTAGGCTTATCAGGAAATGGCTTCAATTCACTTTTGTAGTGGAAGAAAAACTATTTAACATCCCTTTTTCCTTTTGAGCTTGTTTTATTGTAGGATGCTTGATAGGTTGCATTTTAACAACAAATAAAAGCAGTTGTTGGCTTGGTTATAAACTTGAGAGATGTGATATCTAAACACCAAATGACTTGGAAACCCAGCCTCAAAGAGTTTATGGAGGAGGATGGGGACCATGACATAAGGCAACCGAGGTGATCTTCTCGAGAGGTCTAAAAACCGGGGTGATCTTCTCCACCACCCACCTCAAAGAAGAGTGCTACTTAAATCTTTACTGGTGAATGGTGATATGAAGGACACGGATTTTAGAGACTTTCAACACCAAAATCAATTTTTCTTACAGGTAAACTATTGTCTTGATTAAAAATATTTCAAAATGTATTTTTTGATATTTTGGACATAATCAAAATGTCTATAAAAATGCAAATCTAATCACTATAGGATCTCATAGCACTGAGAAGCGATTTGAAAAACAGAATATCTCAAACATATGGATATTTTGAACCTTTCGTGCACAAGCTTATCACATGTTGTCTTCTAAGAACAATTGGAAGCATTTAAAAACACATGATAAATGCATACATGATAGATCTATGGAAGCTATGGCTCCTACACAAAATATTGTACTAGAAAATATTTTAATGAAGGTTTATTGAGAGAGACTATAAAGCCTGAAGAGGAGGAATCATGTCTTATCCTCACAGAAATGTAATCACAATGCTTGAGTGATTCGAAGAAACATGCTTTCCAGTCTTCCATGACGTGTAAAACTGAGACTTTTAGTATAGATGTTTTGTAAGAGACATATGCATGTTATCACTACATCACACTTATTTAATATCCCCACCTTTAGGCTTTGCATGCTCACTATAAATTGATATTTTGTTTAGAAAAAAATGGGAACAACCCAAATCACCACCTAAGGCCCCGCGATGGTAATGGAGCTAGGATTGCAAGAAAAGCACGAGGCACTACAAATGACCATCTAAACCAATGAATGATGTGACACGATTTCACTGTTATGTGATTGCACATTCCATGTATATACCGCCAATCGCCTAGCATCTCTTACACGAGATCATTAGCCGCATTCCTTAGGAGGGTTTAAATGACGTGTAAAAAAATCACTTATGTGATGTTGCCATATATGGGATGCTTTTTTAACATTGCATCAGCGACACTTATGATGCACATTGCTTAAGTGATGCTCCAGGCATTGCTTATGTGAAGCCAATAATCAATGCATACTTAGCATCACTTATATGACTATACAGAATTGTTTATGCAATGCTTATTTCTAATCCTAACAAAAAACAAGCGTATCACTCTTCAATCATCATTCTACGTGCCTGTAATCGAAGAGCAATTCAATCATCATTCTACGTGCCTGTAATCGAAGAGCAAGCAATCATCATATCTGCACTCCACTTAAAGTCGATCTCTCTACCTGAGCTTCTATATATCTCTCTCACTCTCTCTCTCTCTTTCTCTCTCTATTGCATGTTATTGAAGAAGTTCAATGAGCATAATATATGGCTACTTATTGTAGCTATAATTATCATTGTTTCTATACCATTTAAATTGTTTTCTTTTCATAAAATAGCATACTCACACATACACATGTACATACACATGCACATGCACATACATAGACATACAAATATATATACACATGCACAAACACATCTCCATGCACATGCATGCACATACACATATACACACATACTTATAAACTTAAACATACACATGCACATATACGCACATACACATATACATACAAATACAAATGCACATGCACAAACAAATCCACATGCACATTCACATACACCTACACATACTTCTACAAATACACATACACATTCATATACACAAACATACAAAAATACATAAACACTTACACATACACATGCACATACACACACATACACATATACATATTCATGCACATGCATGCACATACTCATACACACACACATATGCATACATACACACACATACTTATACACATACACATACACATGCAAATACACACACATACATATGTACATACACATGCACATGCACAAACATATGTACATGCACATACACATACACATACACATACAAATGCACATGCACTAACATATCCACATGCACATTCACATACACCTACACACATACTTCTACATATACACATGCACATGCATATACGCACACATACAAAAATACATGTACACATACACATACACATGCACATACACACACATACATGTATACATATGCATGCACATACACACATACGCATAGATACACACACATACGTATACACATACACATACACATGTACATACACATACACATATACATACACATGCACATACACATACACATATGCTACACATACACATACACACACATACACATACACACAAATTTATAAACATGCACATACATATGCACATACACACACATACACATGCGTATGCACATGTGCATGTACATGCACATGCATGCTCATACACATACACGCATCCACATACACAGATACATACACATATGCACACATACACATATACACATCCCTAGGCGTTTAATGCAGCCTATAAGAGGAACATGGTCAAATATATGAGTGAATTAGGAGCTTCCGATCTCGAGGGACTAATTAGAAATAAATTTTCTCAAAAAAGAAACAAACATTCTAAACGTAAGGAAAATAAGAAACTCGAGAGGCATGGACCCTTGCCCAAAAATGGACACTAGAGGCCACAAAGACTTGCTTGAGGACTATGAAAATAGTAAGGTCTATAAATCCCTTCAAATGCATGAGGAAAAAGAGGGCTTTATCACGTAAAAGGTTTGTCTCAACCTTCAAAGTAAGGGCCAACATCAACCTGAGGACCCTTTCCTTTATCCTATAACTTCAATTGTCCATGTGTATGTCTTCATATATCCATTATTTGAGGATCTGGGAAGTTTTCAAGCCTTTAAGTATTGACGTACCATGTATTTGGAACATGGGGAATGGGAAGAGGAAGGATATTGTGGTAAAACCGTGTTCATCAACATTCTTACGAGGGATTCTTTCACCTTATCTCTCCTAGTAAGGAAGTTTTTTTGTACATTATTTCTTCTTATGACATGTAAAACAGAAGCTGGGAAGAAACTCGTTCGTAACATGTTGAACCTGATCCAATATACCTAAGTCATGTGTGAGTACTATCATCATCTCTACTCACCCTCAATACTGAGTTCCATTAGGACCTCAAGGTTCCATATGTCATTTACTTCAATAACCTTCTCAAATTATTCACTTATAACCTCGATGCAATGAATCCATATAATGGGCAGTGCAAGAAACTCAATAAAAGTGGCCAAACCTTTGGGCTTATTAGGCAACGGATTCAATTCTCTTTTCCAGTGAGAGAAAACTATTTGACGTCCCTTATTTTTTGAGCTTTTTTGTTGTACGATGCTTGATAGGGTGCATTGAAGAAGAAATAAAAGTAGTTATTGGCTTGATTCTGCACTCGGGAGACGCGATATCTAAACACCAAATGACTTGGAAACTCACCCTCATACAGTTTATAGAGGAGGAAGGGGACCATGACATAAGGCATCCGAGGTCTAACATGTTGAACGTGATCCTCTCTACCTACCTCATCTGTGAGTACTATCATCATCTCTACTCACCCTCAATACTGAGTTCCATTAATTAAGACCTCAAGGTTCCATTAATTAGGACCTCAAGGTTTCATTGATTAGGACCTCAAGGAATTTCATTTAGTTCAATAACCTTCTCAAATTATTCACTTATAGGCTTGATGCAATGAATCCATATAATGCGCAATGCAACGAACTCAATAAAAGTGGCCAAAGCTTTAGGCTTACCAGGAACGGATTCTACTCTCTTTTCTAATGAAAGAAAAACTATTTGACGTCCCTTTTTTTTTTAGCTTGTTTTGTTGTACGATGCTTGATAGGGTGCATTGAGGAAAAAATAAAAGTGGTTGTTGGCTTGGTTCAGAACTTGAGAGGTGGGATATCTAAACACCAAATGAATTCGAAACCCAACCTCAAAGAATTTATGGAGGAGGATGGGGACCATGACATAACGCAGCCGGGGTGATCTTCTCCAGAAGTCTGAAAGCCGGGGTAACCTTCTCCACCACCCACCTCAAAGAAGAGTGCCAATAAAATCTTTACTGGTGAATGGTGATATGAAGGACACGGATTTTAAAAATTTTCAACCCCAAAATCAAATTTCTTTTTGAGATAAAATGTTGTCTTGATTAGAAATATTTCAAATGTATTTTCTGATATTTTGGACAGAATCAAAATGTCTATCAATGATGCAAAATCAAATCAGTATAGGATCCGACAGCACTAAGTGATTTGAAGAAATTGATATCTCAAACGTATGGATATTTTGAACATTTCGTGCACAATCGAATCACATGTTGTGTTCTATCAAAACTTGGAAACATTCAAAAAGAACACGATAAATCAAATTTTTATACTGGTAAAATGTTTTCTTGACTAAAAATATTTCAAATGCATTTCCTGATATTTTGGACGTAATCAAAATGTCTATTAAGGATGCAAATCTAATCAGTCCAGGATCCGACAGCACTGAGAAGTGATTTGAAGAAAATGATATCTCAAATGTATGGATATTTTGAACCTTTCGTCCACAATCTAATCACATTTTGTGTTCTAAGAACACTTGGAAGCATTAAAAAAGAACACCATAGATGCATACACGATAAATCTATGGAAGCTATGGCTCCTACACAAAATATTGTACTAGAAAATATTTTAATGAAGGGTTATTGAGAGAGACTATAAAGCCTGAAGAGGACGAATCATGTCTTATCCTCACGAAATATACAAAATCCACTTGAAGTTGTCCTTCGTCTAATTTCCAAAGACTCGATCCCAAAATCTCTTGCAAAATTAAAGAGAGAAGATATTAGAAAATCAAAAACATAAATAAAGAAAAAAGAGTGCTACAGTATGTGTGATATACTTACCAAAACTTCAGATCTAGAAAGATAGAGGTGTGCTTAGAGAGAGAGGGAGGGGGAGAGAGAGAGAGAGAGAGAAAGAGTGACAAACAGAGATATGTTGTTCGCGTGCGCAAAGTCGACAGTAGAAGATCTAAGTTCAAAACACCGAAATGTCGAATGTTTGCTCTCGGGCCCGGTTAAAACCGACCGTCGGTATGAGCATCGGTAATTTCCAGTAAGTTACCGACGCTCATACCGAGGCAGTTGTTCCGAGGCTAAGCGGTTTGCCAAAATATTTCGAGGATCATACCGATGCCGACGCGGACTGTCGGTATGTCGAACATCGATATACCCTTGGTATGTTGTAGTGCCTCATTTGTTCCATGGTATAAAGTTATAAGAGTATCCAAAGCATCTTTGTCTTACTAGAGTGAAGACGAGGGATAATGGCATGTTTGATAGAAAAAGCTTTCAATGCATGTGCTTGTGCATCTTTGCCATCTCATAGAAGTTTTCTTATAGTAGGTGAAACATGAATTCCTTAACGAAAACCCTCCATACTATTCCACAAACCTTTTGTTACCAATACATGACACATCATGTTTGCCTAGAATGGGTAATGAGAACCATTCAAATTATCCTCAACAACCAACATATGGAATGAATCATTGCTTTCAACCATGTCTAGTGAGTAAATACCTTGATGTAGAGAATTGAGTGTATCTCAAAAATTTCAACATAAATCCCTATTGAGATTTGATAGGACTGTAACATCATGTGTGACGCTTGTATTGGTAAACAAAAACCTGTATATAATATGTTCAACACAACAGGACGAAATTGCATGCATATTCACTATGATAGTGCATTCAAAGGAAAAAACAAGCTCAAATAAAAAGTTGTAGAACAAAAGGTGAAGCTATTTTTAACTTCTTATGGCCACTACTATGATCACCAATTTATGTGTGATTATGAGACTATAACTAGAGAGGTGTTGATGATGCAATCTAGAGGATGTGGAAACGTGCTTTGATACCAATTTTTGGATTTTGAGGTTTATGCAAGCCCAGTCGAACCACAAAGAGGCATGAAACACAATACAATAGTCAATGTATTACCAAATGAATTTACTAGGATAAGTGAACCTTAGGGTTATAGGCTTATGTACAAGCAAGGAAAACAATCCTTAAGAGGGGGAAAGACCCTCAATGATGAAAATTGTATTCACAAACATCAATATCATAATATATCAAAGCTTTCTAGTACCCCGATGCCTCTTACCAAGTCGGCTTGAAGCCATTGTCAATCAATGGTGCATGGTGTATCTCGCTAGCATGTGGTAGTGTTTAGAGTATTGAATTGTCTTAGGGGAAAATAGATGAAGCAAGTTAGTAGGCCATGAGATGAAGACTTTTGAACAATATTTCTAGAAGCCTTTGCTGAAGACATCCTACAAACTCTGTTCATAACACACAGGAAGATATTGTATGTAGCAATGTCAAGCATCAGATACTTTTCATAAGGGCATTGTGCTCATATCATAAATTAAATCTAAGTTACTATCTTCAACTATGGGTTTGTTAACGTGTGATAATTTGGATTTTTTGAAATCTTTAAAGAGTGTGCATCATGTATATTTCTTTTAGAAGCATATGAGCTGCAATATTTAGCATCTTTGAAAGCAACGAATGAAGGTTTGAAGGCCCAAAACTTGTTGAAGATAATGTGAACCTTATTGTTTCCCCTTCTTCAAGCACCATAAGAGTGTATCTTAGTGGCAAGAGATTGCCCCGGTTAAGTGAGATCCAAGGTGAACACTACTCGAATGGGTGACCTCTTCGAAAGTACCGGCATCCTCCATCTTCCTTGATCATTGAGCTCCTCCCTCGTGTGTAGCCAATGGTAACGTCAATGACTCAGATAACAAGGTATGTCAAGGTCTATTCCTTGGTCACCACCATAGTTGTAAGCCTCGGAGAAAAACCACAGTATAAAGGGAGCACAAACACATAATTCTTAGGTGTTACAAAATTGGTCAAACTTAAAGTCTATGGCAGACCATGCCAATATATGTTTTATTAAAGAATATATACAAAAGTGACAAGTGGTCATTTGGCCTTTCATATGGACACTAAGGGTAACAACAGTGAATGTGCATGTGCATGCGTATGTGCATGTGCATGTGCATGTGTATGTATGTGTATGTGCATATATATGTGCATGTGTAAAGGTATATTTGTATGTATGTATGTCTATGTGTATGCATGTGCATTTAGATATGTTTCTGCATGTGCATGTGTATGTATATATGTATGTCTGTGTGTGTGAATGTGCATGTGTATACGTATGTGTGTATATGTGTTTGTATTCATGTATGTGTTTGGGCATGCATGAGCATGCATGTGCATGTGCATGTATGTGTATAAGTATGTGTGTATCTCCATGTGTATATGTATAATTATGTTTGTATGTATGTGCATATGTGTATGTGTATGTTTGTATGTGTATGTGAATGTGTATGCATCTGCATGTCCATGTATATATATGTGTGTGTGTATGTGTGTGTATGTGCATGTGTATGTGTATAAGTATGTGTGTGTATGTATCTATGTGTGTGTGTATGTGTATGTATATGTGCATGCAAATGTATGCCTCATATTACAATTCAGTCAAAATTCAATAATTCAAACGCCATATTAGACGAATGTATGCATTTATTGTATTCTTTTTAAATCCTTCCAAGTGTTCTTAGAACAAAACATGTGATCAGGCTGTGCAAGAACGGTTCAAAATGTGCATACGTTTGAGATATTGTTTTCTTCGAATCCATTTTTAGTGCTATCAGATAATGTACTGATTAGATTAAAAACACTTGATAAATGCAAGAAAGTGCTCACCAGCACCTCAACAATGCTTGTTACCACCTCTCCCAAGCTACTCCAATGGAGACCTTGAAGAGTAGCATGGTCCCTAGCAATGGAACCAAAAGCTATTCTAGATTGGCTGACACAAAGCGCGTCGGTTTCTTATTGTGTATATCAACTTAAATTTTAGTCCAATTAATGCTACCCTATTTAATTGTATAGACACATGACTCATAGAAGCTATCGAACTTGAACTAGTAGTACTTGGAAAAATATTAGCCCACACACACAAACAAACAAACAATATAGCAAGAAGCATGCTTCTAGAGCATGAAAATTCACTTACCATAGGTGGAGATGAGGTTGGGACAATCCATGAACACAATCAAAGCTCCAAATGAAAAATGAGATGAGGATAAGATCCCAAGAGATAGGATGCATGAAGTTGTAGTCTCTCCATCAAAAATTGACCTAAATTCAAGGTTTTTGTGATTTAGCTATGGACATGACGCTTTTCACATGGATGTTTTTCAAAAATCTTTGAAAAACGGTCTTAGAGCATGTTTGAACATCAAAATGGAAGCTAAAATTATAAAAATGATAGATTGTTATAAGCATCAACTCTTAAGGCTCGAGGACTCCTTGGCCTTTGAAAAAATGGTGTAGGGCTACGAAGCTCTTCCCAAGAGATCTGGAATGCACTTCAAGGCCCAAATTGGAAAAATTGATGGGCCTCTTTATGTCTTCGAATTTTTTCTTCGTGTATTTACTTAATTTGCATCTTACAACATTATGCTCTTGAAAGTGGACAAAATCGACAATAAAGGTATGGTTAAGGCAAAAAGAAAGACATCACACAAGAAAGAAATGAACATAGTATTTCCTTCCATATATTTCGCGCATGTTGAATTGTATGGTAAGCCTTGATAGGATCATCTTAGTTTACATCACTTATCCATAATGCTTGAAATAATATATGGGTGCACTTTGTAAGAAGGATAAACATTTTTCCAAGCTTAAAAGCTGTCAGAAATCTTTAAGCGTGACATGGATATAAGTTTAAACAAATATACAACACGATGATGGTTTCAACTCAATAATAACTTAAATACTTCTGCAAGATAAAAGGAATCAAGAGTCATTCAAGATGCTTCATAAGCCTCAACAAATTGTTTTATGGAATACAAAAGTTACACGATTGTTAGAATGATAACATGCTTGCTAAAAGGAAAGGGTTACCCTATTATATGTTTGGCTGAATATTTTAATATTACAATCTACACTCCCAATTAGAGAATTACAATATATTCATAAGAAACTACCTATTTTACACTTTAAAGCTTCTAGAACTAAATTTTATGTTCATGTGTTACACGAAAAGCAAGTCAATTTACAACAAAGAAAGTCAAAATTGTATTTTGTTAGGATAAAATCATCATCGAAAGCGTTTTAAATTATATACTCAAGAGAAGAGGAAAATGGTGATATATCAATCCACAATGTGGTTTTTGAGGAGTGGCCACATGATATGGAGGAAGATTATTTAATTTCTTTCATATTAACATAAAAAAAATTAGTTCTCTATGAGCCTATCCCAAACGTTGATCGTAACCTTATGGAGGAGGAGAGATCATTCTTAGATGATGGGAAGGAATTTCACGACCAACTAGAAATACCATTTTTTAGGATGCGAAAAGGAGCCCTATAGTTGACATAACCATATTTCTATAACTATTCAAGAAAAGGTAGATGGACCAAGGCCATCTCATGGAATATATGAGAAAATAAAATAATTCTTTTCACATGTTCAATCTAGATGTATGAGCTCATATTATGAGAAAAGTAAGGGTCCATTTAATCTAGAAGAAGTATCTATAGATCTAGCATGAGAGGCAATTACGCAAGCTGACTATCAAAAGACAATGAAGAGTATCACTTGGAAGCTCATGAATTGCCCACTAAAAAGAAACTTGATTGTTAATCACGTATTTGTTACACTTATGTGTTCCTCGAGTAGCTTTGATGTGAACCTTTTTCCTATACATGGGCACTTGTTACTCTAGTGTTGGCTAGAGGTCTTTTCCCCATGTTACCACATACTTGATACTCTCATATGTGGTGGTACTTTATACTTAAGGATATTAGTCAGCTCTTACTTCAATTCAGTTCATCGTCAATAGAGAGAGCTATTCCAGCCATTGTCTTCTTCGTGTGTTTTGTTGTGTTTGTGCTCCTTGTGTGTGCTTCTTGTGTGTCTCTCGCACTTCTACACACACCCAATAGTGGTATCAGAGCAGGTTCAGCTCCTTGTCAAGTTTTGGTTTTTCACGTTGCGGCGTGCATGCACTTTTAAGAGTGCAAATCGACTTCGGAGCATAAAACTGTGAATTTCAATAGCCAACAAACATTTCCATCAGGAGCGCTGGGGTTTTACCCCCATTTCAAAGCCATTCGTGCAGTCAGAATTACCATCAGAGTGACGATTTGTGATCTGAAATTTCAGCATTCATTTCGACTTTCGTCGAAGTCAATTTTTTATCACATTCTTGCTCTTTTGTGAAATGGCGGGCAGCAATGACTTGTTTGGCATGCTTCAAGCTGTAGGTAAGCTTGATGGGACCAACTATCCGATGTGATCTTACATGATGAAACATGTTCTTGTTGCTAAACAACTTTGGAACATAGTGGCAGATGTAGATCGAAGACCCGCAGGTGCTTCTACTTCACAGTCTACTGTCACAGATGGAGCTTCTTCTTCAAGTACAGTGGCTTCTCCTTCTCCACCTACAGAGGAGCAGCTTAGATGGGATGGAAAAGATGCTCAAGCTCATGCTTTGATTGCACTTTCTGTGAAGCGTCATATAGTTCCACACATTCGGTCATGTTCTACATCACAACAGGCATGGGACACTCTTGCTTCTTTGTATGCCGTGCATAACGAAGCACGTGTTGCATACTTGAGGAAGCAACTTGAGGATGTATGTATGGCTGAAAATGAGTGGGTGGATGTGTATGTGACTCACATCAAGGACTTGAAAGAGCAATTGGCAAACATAGATGAGATCATTCTTGATGCATCACTCATTTCTACATTGTTGAAAGGATTACCGGAATCTTTTCAAAGCTTTGCTACTACACTCCGTTTGGTTGCAAAAGGAAATCCTAATATGTATGCATTTGATGAGGTTGTGTCTCTTCTTTTGCAAGAAGAGCAATCTAGAGTGAATAGGAGTGGTTTGATTGAGGGAATGCAAGCACTTGCTATCTCACAAAAGGGGAAAAGCAAGTATGGTTTAGCTTTGGGTTCATCAAAACCAAAGCCTCAAGCTTCCTCTTCCACTCATTCCTCTAATGATGGTGATTTGCAAAAGAAAAAGAGATGCAAGTATTTCCGGAAGATTGGTCATACTATTGATGAGTGTAGAAAGCTTGCTAAATGCAATGAAAAGAAGAAGGAATCCGGCATGTCTATTGCTGAAAATATAGCAAATGCAAAGAATGATGAAGCTTTTGCCTCTTTGAAAGATGCACCCAAAGGAGGACATGTGGTGTCTGCAAACAATGCCTCTTACCCTATCATTGGAGTAGGAGAAATTGAGCTTACGGCTACAAATGGAGGTGTGATTCTCTTGAAAAATGCATTGTATGTGCCTGGTATCAAGAAGAACTTAATTTCAGTTCCGTTGATTGCCAAAGCTAGACTTCATGTACACTTTGTTGATAATAAGTGTATGGTTCATGATTTCAGCAATGGTGACGTTATCGTGATCTCCGGTACATTATGTAATGGTTTGTATCGCATGGATACATACAAGAGGGCTGCCTCGAATGCCTTGGTTGCTCATATTTCTTCCATGGCTGAAATGGAGCTTTGGCATGCTCGTTTTCAATAGTTTGCTTTTTTTGCAAAAGAAGGACATGGTTATTGGCTTTCCTACACCTTATTTCCATTGAAAAGCATGCATGTGAAGGTTGAATTCTTGGAAAAATGCATCGTGCTTCTTTTTCAAAAGATAATCATACACACACTACAAGAAAATTGCAGTTTGTTCCTAGTGATGTATGTGGTCCCATCAAGACTCCATCTTTTGGGAAGCATGTATATTTTGTTACCTTCATTGATGATGCTACTCGCCATACATGGGTGTATCCTATGAAAGCAAAGAATGAGGTATTTTCTTGCTTCAAAGCATTTTTAGCTATGGCTGAAATTTTTTCTTCACAAAAGCTTTTGACTCTACGCACTGATCATGGTGGTGAAACATGTCACATGAGTTTAATGATTTTCTTCATGAAAGAGGTATTTCACACCAATGTATGGTGCCATATACACCTCAGCAAAATGGTGTTGTCGAGCATAAAAATAGAACATAACTTGAAATGGCACAATGTATGGTTAAAGGAAAGCATCTTCCTGATAAGTTTTGGATGGAAGCGGTCATGTGGGCAAACTATGTGTTGAATCGCTACCCCACAAAACCATTGAGAGTCATCACTCCTTATGAGGCTTGGAATGGTCATAAGCCTATGGTTAGTCATATGTGTGTGTTTGGTTGTTTGGCATATGCTCTTGTGCCATCACAACAACGTCACAAACTTGATGAAAAGGCAAAGAAATGTATATTTGTTGGTTATAGTGCTGAAAGTAAGGGATATCGTTTGTACCATCCATTGAAGAACACAATTATTGTGAATTAAGTTGTGGTATTTTCTGAAAATTCAGTTTTCCCTCTACTTGAATGCAAAAAACCGCCAACAGTTAGCTCACGAGATGTGTTTGATACACTCATGCCTTTGTTCCAAAATAGTGCGCTTGACTATGGCCATGTAGACCAACCAATTGAGGCTCAAAGGGCTGAAAACTTCTAGTCAAATATGGCTGAAAATGTAGAGAATTTCCAAGCAAACATGGCTGAAAAAATTCAGCCAAAAATTATCAAAATTGTTGGAAATTTTCAGGCACATATGGCTGAGCATTTGCATCAAAATATGGCTGAAAATGAGCATGAAATTCAGCCCACACATGATGTACATATTGAAGATGTTTTACATAATGAACGCATGTCTACCAAGAGTGCACAAATTATGCCAAAGTGGCTGAAACAAACTTTGCAGGACACCAAATTGAGTGCACCTTTACTTGGTAGAACAAGATCAAGCTCTCACCATGCATCAAGTAATTTTGTGGATTAGTCTCTTATTGTTGCAGCATGTAATTAAGAGCCACTTCTTTTGAAGATGCATGTGGCGATCCACAATGGATGAGTGCTATGCAATTAGAAATGGACTCCATACATAAGAATGGTACTTGGGAGTTATGTGAATTGCCAAAAGGAAAGAATGCCATTGGTACAAAGTGGGTTTGTAAGATTAAGAGAAAATCTGATGGTAGCATTGATCGCTACAAAGCTAGATTGGTTGCCAAAGGATATGCACAACAATATGGCATTGATTATGAGGAAACATTTGCACCTACTTCACGCATGACTACCATTCGTACCGTGGTTGCATTGTCTACCCATCGAGGTTGGAAAGTACATCAGTTGGACATAAAAACAGCCTTCTTGAATGGTGATTTGCAAGAAGAGGTTTATGTGAAGCAACCTCTTGGATTTGCTATGAAAGGGAAAGAGCATATGGTTTGTCGCTTGCATAAAGCCTTGTATGGTCTCAAGCAAGCTCCACGTGCATGGTATGACAAAATCCATAAGCATTTGATTGCTCTTGGCTTCACATGTAGTCCGATTGAAAGCACACTCTATGTACGCAAAAATGGGGTTGATCTTATAGTGCTTGTTGTTTACGTCGATGACATACTCTTGACTGGGTCATGTGATGCAAAACTTGACATTCTTATGGCTGATTTGCATCATACTTTTGATGTCACTTATCTTGGTCTTTTGAGCCACTATCTTGGCATCCAGTTTGTATCCGTTGAGGGGGGAATTGTTATGCATCAAGCAAAGTATGTTGAAAAACTACTTCAGTGTTTTGACTTTGAGGATTGCCAGTCCGTTTCCACACCAGTTGAGACAGGATTTAGATTCTCAGTTGAGGATTCCGGTGATGCATTTGACACTTCTCTTTATCAGCAAGTTGTGGGATGTCTTATATATGCATGCAACACAAGGCCGGATGTACACTATGCAGTTTCCCAGTTGAGTCGATTCATGCATAGCCCTAGCACTAAGCATTGGCAAGCGGTGAAACGTGTGTTTAGATATCTTCAAGGCACTTTGATCTTAGGTCTCTTTTATGGCAGAGATATTCAGCCATGCTTCCATGCTTGTATAGATAGTGATTGGGCTGGTTGTTATGATACTCGCGTGTCCACTAGTGGTAATTGCTTTTTCCTTGGAGACTCATGCATATCTTAGTTGAGTAAGAAGCAACCTACATTGGTGACATCGAGTTGTGAAGCTGAGTACAGAGCAGTTTTCATAGCTACAGTGGAGTGTATATGGCTGAGACGCCTATTGATGGATCTTTGCATGGAGATTGATGTTGCTACGCATATTCTCACTGATAGTCAGAGTGCTTTGGCTGTTGCATGAAACCTAGTGTTTCATGCACGGACCAAACATATTGAGGTGCATTATCACTATGTGAGAGAGCACCTTCATGTAGGAGATTCATTTGGTATATAAGCCTACACAAGATAATGTCGCAGACATATTCACCAAAGCTCTTCCACGTGAAAGTTTGAAGCTTTTCGCAAAGTTTTAGGCTTATTACCTTGTGAGGTTTGATCTATCACTCCCTCTATGTGTTCACATCATTTGCTCTAGGGGGGTTTGCTACGCTTATGTGTTCCTCGAGTATCTTTGATGTGAGCCTTTTCCCTATACATGGGCACTTTTTACTCTAGTGCTTGCTAGAGGTTTTTTCCCCATGTTACTTCAGTTCTTACTTCAGTTCAGGTCATCGTCAATAAAGAGAGCTATTCCAGCCATCGTCTTCTCCGTGTGTCTTGCTGCGTTTGTGCTCCTTGTGTGTGCTTCTTGTGTGTCTCTCGCACTTCTACACACACCCAACAATATTAAGGAATCGAAGAGCAGAGTGCTACCATGTCTATAAAATATATCATTATTGTCTCTCTTAATCCCATGATAAAAGACTTCATTTTAGTAAATAGGCTCTCAGAACCACTAGTAACTTAGGTGAAAGTTCTTGTACTCAGCTCTATATTTTTTGTTTTCATACAAAAATGATTCTTTTTTCACAATATGCAACGATAAATTTCTAAAGTTTCAAAAGAAAAAGGAATTTGAAGATGGAAATATTTCCACACAAAATTCTAAGTCTCCTTTGTCATGTTTGATACATCAAATCAAGAGACTTAAAAGGTTCAAATACTCTTTCTATAAATATTCGTAAAGTTGTTGACTATGATTCTACCACTTTTGAACATTTTCTATTATGGACACATTTTCAAAGTGTTCAAATGGCTTCTTGTTCTTCATATCATTCTTCTGACCACATAACTTCACTTCAACTTTACAGGAGAAGAGAGTTCTCCTTATGGAAACCTCTTTCTATGCAAGTGAATGATTGTGTGACAATGTTAGCTAGTTATAGAGGCGCATATCACATAAATCAACTTAAAAAGGATGAAACAAAGAATCACTAAAAAGATCATATCTAAGTTTCAAATTAAGGAGACAAAGCTAGGTTGCAAGAGTGGAACGTGTATAGTGTAAAGGGTTAGTGATCAACAAACATCTATATTTTACATTACATTGTCAGTCAGTTTGTACAATGAATCTTTTTTACAAAATTTTCATTTATTGATTCTCAACCAGTTTCTTTTTATGTTGCATATATTTTTCCGTCCAATGCTATATAATGGAAACTTATTGAAATTTTAAGTAGAACATAGAAAGTTATTTCAAAGGACTATGCATACGTAATGTATACAAACATAACTGCTATTTTTTTCAATACCATCATGGAGGATGGGTATGGAGAAATTGTTGATCTCTTAGCTTCTACCATTTCTTCATTAGATTGGGACTCTCCTGATCAATGGATTGTTTCAAGTTTTGTGAGCAAGATTAAAGATGCATTCAAAGGGAAATGTTGCCAAGGTAGATTTCTTGGAGGATCAAGTTTCAATGGTTTTCCCCTCTTCTAATTTTGTGGAATGTTTCAAAAAACATGAAAATACAAAAAAAAATCATTGTGATTAAATAGGGGAGTTTTGATTGTACATTTTGATGATGGTTTGGGTAATGATTGGAGTAGAAAAGAAGATCAAAACCTAGGAGACATCATTTGTTGTGAAGTAAGACTTATTGATTCTCTTTCAATTTCATATTAGATCTCTTGATAGTCCCTAGTATTAGGATATGACTATAGAAGGTGGGAAAAAGTCTCGTAAACTGAATATCCTTAGGTTCAAAAGAGAACTATCCAAACCTTAAATTAGAAGTGTTGGTGCATCCAAATTTTTCACCTAAAAAAATAATTGGCAATGTGAATTGGAGACTCAAAAAGATTCGAGAGCTTGTAGAGTATCTTGATGAGATTTGAGCACAATTTAGATTCTCAATTGACAATTCAATGGTAAACGTTAGATCAGAGAAAATACTTGCATAATTTTCCTACCACCAAAATAGTTATAGCTCATCCTATGAGGATGTAAAGGTTCGGAACATTTTGAATATGATAAGTCCTTTTCTTAGTTATTCTTTTCTCTTATGGATTTTCAATGATTGCAATCACATATTTTGTTTAAGATATTAATTCCTACATGTGAAATACAATTGTTTTTAAGCAATTTTCAGCATCCATTTAGGTTAGATTGTGTACATCACAAATTTGAGAGAGAGAGAGAGACTTTACTACATAATATTTTCTCAAAGAATAACCTAGTTTTGAGAACTTTAGGAAAATAATAGATGTAGAAGTAGAAATAATGGTTACAAATCAAAGAAAAATAGATTTAATATGGGCTACACACAAAGAGATCAATCACCAAGGACCACACTTCACTCCATAAACTTATTCGAGAGAATAACCAAAGAATGAAACTCAAATGGTACTCAAGTCTAGAAAATTGTAAGGATATCAAGATATAGAAGGAGAAATAGAAAAAAAAACATTACTATATTTAGGATCAAGATATTGTTGCATCATTCTTTCAATACAAGTGTTCCCTTCTCACAAAATATAAATACAAGAAAATAGAGTTCTAGCAGGCTTCCAACATATGTGGGATATACATGGGATGGATGGATAATGCTGATCATACACACGGACAATTGTACAATGTCATTCACTTTGGCTTCTTAAGCTTATACTTTTTTTGGATCCTTTTCCTTTGAGATTTTGCCTTGGAGCATCCTTTATATGTGATAGAATAGAAGACATTTCTTCATATCATGATTCTTCTTATTGACTAATGGTAGAGGTGGTGATACTAGATCATACGGACATACTGCATTCCTCAATATGTTAGTTGCTTTGTCTCTCATCAAATCAAGCCAAGAATTTAAATACTTGTAATGATTCAAGAATCTTATAGCATTTTTACTCACTCTCTATCCACATGATCTAGAGTCCTTCTATAATGACACAATTACTTTCATATAAGCATTGGGGACAAAAAACCCTGCATGAGCCTTGTAAGGAGTCCTAATTTTTAGGGATTAAAAGCTTAATCTAGGAGTTTAAGGGGACATAAGAAATTGCTAGTGGTATTCTCATATAATATATTATTTGATACACATTTGTATTTGAATTATAAAAGGGAAACGTTTCTAGACTTTAGATGCTTCAATTGAATGATTAATATTAATATGGATGGAAAGCTAGAGAGAGAGTGTGTTTGACAAGTTATGGGGCTTTGGAGATTCTCATGCATGATCTTGCACAATTTCTGCACATTTGTAGGCCTTTAGATCTTGCTAAATTCAATGGTAAAGCACATTTGGGAAGAAATCTTACCTTACATATATGAGCAAGATGTGGATGATCCTTAGTGAATAGTGAAAAACTAAGGATACGAGGAGGATGGAAGAGACTTGGGAGAGTGCACTCATTCAACAAATGATGAGTGCACTCAATTTAAGTATGCCATCACATTCCCAAGCTTTCACTCAAAAAATTCTCTAGTCCACTAACTCATTTTATTCATATCATTTTAAGTTTTTCATGCTTCATACAAGACCATAATTGATGTTTGCTATCTTGGTCCCTAATTAATTTTCTTAAACTCGTACACATCTTTAATCTATCACACACAAAGATGCAATGCATATGTTTAAAAGAAAATAAACTTTGAAATTGGAAGCATTTCACCTTGTCAATTTGGTTCGTCTTCATCATTGTTCCATCTAGTTTTTCTTCGATTTCTTGAATTATTTTTCTTCATCAGAAATAGTTTTAGTGTCATCAGCATCCTCCAGTATCATCATCATCATCATAATCATCATCAAGAATCATCATCAAGAATCATCATCAATCATCAATCATCATGATCATCATCAATTATCATCATCATCATCAACCATCATCATCAATCAACATCATCAATCATCATCATCAATCATTATCAATCAACATCATCCTCATTATCTTCATCATGCATTATCATCAATCGTCATCATGCATTATCATCAATCATCATCATGCATTATCATCAATCTTTATCATTCAATATCATCAATCATCATCCAATAACTCTTGATCATTCTCATGCGTTTTCATTATGATTCTTCTTCAATCATCCTTCAATGTTTGAAAACATATCATGAAAAATTAGATTTTTACTTATCTTGTTCTTTTTCAAAGTCCTAGAAGGCTTCAAGGTCGTCCTTACACTTCCCTTGATTTGCTTAATAATATCATCAAGGAATTGCTTCTCTGCTTCGTTAACTCATTTATCATATTTTATATCTTCTTGAGTTTCTTCTTTACTCTTTTCTTGTTCAATCTGTTTATCAAAATTTACTTGGGATTGTAATTTTGTAACTTTCTCTTGATCAAACAATTTCTCATTAGTTAAAAGTTTTGGATCAAATGAGACATATGCATCTTGATCTTTCTTTGATTTCTCTGGAGTTTCTTTATCGGACTCTCGTTTATGATCTATTTCAATTTCTTTTTTTAATATTTACTCAATATTTTGTTTTTCAACATTTATTTGCCTACTTTTGTTTTCTTCAGTAGGTTTCTCTTGACATTGAATAGGTAGCATACTCATTTAAATTGTTCATTAGATTTCTTATTCTCAAGTCTTTTTGGTTTCCACATCTTTTGAAATGATTTTGGTCTAGTTTTGGTCTCCTCGAAATATTTCTTCATCCGACCTCTTTCTACATTCAAATGTAAAGGTGATCCATATTGGTATTTACAAAATCCATTTTCATGTTCACTAACTAGTCTATGTCTACATACACTTTCATATGTTATGCAATCCTAGAACATATGATCATACTGATTGCACCAAAAGCATTTTATAGGTCTCTTCGCAACCCAATTTGATTTTCTAGGTAGCACTCTAGGAATGGACCTTCTAAGATCAAATGATTGTTTATATGCAGATGTACCTTGGACCTTTACCTCATGTTCATGGTCACATTTCAGTATTTGTAGATCCTTAGCTTGGCTAGTCAACAAGTCAACCTTATGTTTCAATTATGAAATCTCATAATCCATTTCCTTTTTTATGTCTTTAATGCTTATGCCCATTAGCTAAATAGTATTAGATATTGCATTTATAGTTTGCATTAAATTCACAACAATACCAAACTTTGATTTTATAGATTCATTTGTGTTAATTTCCATTTTTTTAATCGCTCATTTTGTTCATTTTAATTTCCCTCTTGTTATGATCTAAGCTTTGAAAGAACTAGATTCTTAATATATGCATCAATAGAAAAGTGCACACCCATATGGTCTAAATTAATGCAAGAAGTGGACGATCAGAGTCAGGCAGACAAAAAATAGTCTTTTTGTCTTAAATGTGTAGAACGATGCAAAAATTCAAAGAACTTAAAATGCTAGTACCCATAATATTTGATGTGATGTCTAGATTTCTATTTCACTTCTAAAGGTGTGTGTGGTGAGTCGAGGATCACCAGAGCAACCACCTCGCTTCACGTCAGGTTCAAGTGTCGGAAAGGAGGTGTAAGGGGAGAGCGGCATTGGGTTGGATCAAGCCCTGCTGAGTGTGCATCGTCCCCCGTCTGACGAGCGGCATCTGCACACTGGATGCTTCGCCCCGATACGTAGTCGTCTCGTAGGCCCCACCTCGGAAGAAAAAGACTCGTTCACGTGGGATGAAGTTATAGGGCGTATGCATCGTGAACGTAGAATGACAAATACAATGATCTAAAAATAAATTGTCAGACTCGGTGTGCCAGATAAACAAACTATGCTGAATGATGGCAATGAATATACAACTGATGTCACCAAGTGACTCTGAATAATACAAAAACAAAGTCCACTATAGTGTAGATCGCTCAATACAAATAGACTTCTCGGCTACATTGCGAGAAGATGCCCTTCAACTTCTCTTTGGTCTTTGTAGTAGGATCTTCACTTCACTTTGGGTCTTCAATCTTCCAAAAGCTTTTCTTCAAATAAATCACTTTACTTCAAATCACGTAATAACTTGTAAAAAATCCATTGGGGCAAAAATAGGACAAAAACTCATATCACTATCTCTGGAATTCATAAAAATCTTAATAAAAAAAACTATCTCTTTAAATGGAAATGAACACTTTTTATTTCTTTTATAATTCTACTTTGTTACTTTCGCTTAGTTTCTTTAGTGTTTTCCAAGTAATTACCCGTTCTTCTTTTAAGTAATTCATAATGTATACTTACACTTCTTTTTTTTTTGCCCATTCTCCGTTTTTTTTTTGCCCATTCTCCTTTTATATTTATTTGCGATCAATTTTTATTTGCGTTGTTTAATTTTTTGATAGATCCTGCTCAACCAACTCGAATAATTCTACAAATATCCATCTCTCAATAATTTCGAGGTAAATGCATGGTGTACTTCACTCTAAGATAGCGATAGGAATTGTTCTACTATTGATCAAGAAAGTTTGAAGACTCATATCCATTTGGTACTACTCTTTGCCTTGATCCACCACCACTACGTCTTTCTTCTCTCTTTCTCTCTCTCTCTCTCTCTCTCTCTCTCTCTCTCTCTCTCTCTCTCTCTCAATGTGTGAATGTCATCCAACAAACAATGCATGCTCCACATAGAATTTGTCCACATGCCTTAATTCAAAACAAACCTCACATATCCTCAAATCTGAATCCATTAGACTTTTTCTAACATCTATTACACAAATTCAATTGTAATTTCATCGTTTTAATAATCTCTCATGAGCTTCGTGTAAATATAGAATCCTATGGTGATCTCTTCCGTAGCTCATATGTTCACCACTGCTTGCACTATTGTGCTTCTCTCTCTCTCTCTCTCTCTCTCTCTCTCTCTCTCTCTCTCTCTCTCTCTCTCTCTCTCTCTCTCTCTCTATCCACGGTTTCTGCAACCGCCTGCGACTGTGAACTCTATCTGTTGAACCCATCTCTGTTTCCATGTTTGTGCTTTACTCTCCGTCTAAATCATTGGCCGCGATAAACCTCCTGGATGAAAAAGCTTGATTATAGAGGAACTGATTATGATCAGGTTTCTTGATGAGTGGACCATGATGTTCGACTTCTCAGGTTCCTTACAAGGATCTTTGTCATGTGCTTCTGAATGGAATTTTGAAGGGATGCTCAGGAAAGCTTTTTAGAGAAAATTTATGGTGTGTTACAAATCTCTATGTTTCTCTAATTTTTGCAATTTGCTCTGTGTGTTATGCAACAAAATTGAAAGTAATCCTCTCTTTTCTCTATCGCGATCTCTCTCTGCTTCTCAGCTATGGAGTCCATCTCATGCTCATCCATTAAAAGATTTGTATGGTTTAAGTCTCTGTGAATTATATTATTCTAATGCAAGTAATCCATCCCTTTTGAGATATTGATAGCTACTCCCAGAAGCACTAGAACCTCAAAACTACCCCTTTGACTATGAACATAGTCATAAAGGCTTCCATCGACACACAGGAAGTCTACATGCTTTTGTAGGAAAGATACGAAACTAGAAAGTGAAATAAAGTTTAAGCACTGATCCAGATCAAAAGTAAAACTAAATATTGACATATCTCTCCCTTTCTATTACACCTAGAATGTTTCAACTTTCTCTACTTCTCCCTCCCTCTCTCTCGACATGGGAAAGGAGAGAGAATCAATAGAGTATTTGTAAAGCATGAACAAGGAACTGAAAAGCATGAACAAAAATGAATGAACAAGAAAAGACACAGAGAGTACCTGGAGAAAATCCGCAGGGAAAACCAAATGGGCATTGGGCCTCTATTTATAGGTTTCCCCTAGGACTTCTCTCTAGAATCTTCTAACCTCCTTATTGAACCCTCTCTATTTCTAGAATCTTCTTGCATATTCTTTTTCTATTTTTGGAAAATCCCATCTTTTATTTATATTTTTGGTTTTTCTCTTTTTAATTTTCCAATTTTTCTTTTTCTATTTTTGTATCTTGTTTTTCTTTTCCCCTTTTTATTTTTGGACTAAGATTTGGTTTCACACCTTATGTACAAATTAAATCAAATCAAGAGGTTAAACTTAGAGAAAATGGAAACTCTAAGGTTCCAATCTAGGGTTTTTATCTACAAAAATTTAGAGTTTACCTATGATTAAGGTCAAGCACACCATTTAATGGTTTTATTTATAGTTATGACCTAAAATACTAGGGTTTCTAAGGTCAAACCTAGGATTTCAAGGGTTGGAATTAGGTTTTCTAAGGGGTTTCAAGGGTTAGAAGTTAGTTTCAATGAGATATTTACGAATATACAGATCTAATCTATACAATATACATGGCTTTTTATCACATAAATATTAAATCAACCAAAAAATGAACAATTTATAACTCTCTGTAGCCAAAACATCACATCATTTCTAGAAAATAGTGAAATAAATTTGAGAAAATTTTGATGTACACTTCCTTGAGGGATTTCATCATGATAGCGGGTTAAAAGGGATGATACAAAGAGTCACTCAAAAGATCATATCTAAGTTTCAAATTAAGGAGACAAAATTAGTTTACAAGAGTGCACTATATATAGTGCAAAGGATTAGTGCTCAACAGACATCTATATCTTCTAAGCTTTTTTAAATAACTATGTATAGTGAATCTCTTCTATGAAATTTTCATTTATTATTGATTCTTAAGAAGTATCTTTCTATGTTGCATATATTTTTCCATCCAATGCTCTATAATGGAAACTTAGGAGAACATACAAAGTTATTCATAAGGAATATGTAGACGTATTGCATGCAAACAAATCTACTATTCTGTTCAATACCATCACGGAGGATGCATATGGAGAACTTGTTGATATCTTAACTTCTACCATTTCTTCATTAGATTGGGACTCTCTTGACCACTTGATAGTTTCAAGTTTTGTGAGCAAGATTAAAGATGACATTCAAAGGGCAATGTCCCCAAGCCACATTTCATTGAGGATTGTAATTTAGTGATCTTTCCCTCTTCTGATTTTGTGGCATGTTTCAAAAACATGAGCTTACAAAAAACAAAATCAATGTGATTGAATAGGAGAGTTTTGATTGTACAAATTGATGATGTTTTAGATAAGGATTGGAGCAGCAAAGAAGATCAAAAACTAAGAGACATCATTTTATGTAAAGTAGGACTAGTTCTCTTTCAATTTCATATTAGATCTCTTGACAATCCCTAGTATAAGGATATGACTATAGAAGGTGAAAAAAAGAAACGTGGAAATTAGATACCCTTAGACTCAAAAGAGAACTATCAAAATGTTGGAAATGAGGTAGGCCCATAACAAATCTCACAGGTCCATAGTTCCATAGGTCTAGGATCTACAATATAAATTCTAGCAATCTTCCAATATTGACAAAACATGAACATACCACACTTAATCATACAAATGATGAGACAAAGATAGAGAGTGATTAAACAACATGTGTAAAGTGTTACGTAAGCCATTGCTTACTCACACTATCATATATACCAATGTTCAATGTACAATGTGGGAGCAAAACTCTCAACCACTCTATGTGAACAGTAATAGATGGATGAGTGAATGTACAAATGTAACAAACATATTTAGATGTATGGATAGAAATCTGAATATATATGAGATGTGTAACCTAATAGGTTGTAGAAGAGTGAATATGAATGACAGAAAGAGGAAGGATCAGTCTAAAACTGATAAACAACAAATCCTCATCTAACCTTAGGCTATGGAAGACCCTAAGTTAGACACGTGTGTGAAAAGATCACACACTTACAAAAGTAGCAAAGAATGCTAACAAGTTTGCTGCCACAAATCCTCATACTCATGTGAACCACCTTCTCTAACACCTCATCCAAATGCATGTAGCATGCATGTACTGATTCTCCTTTAGATATGCCGAATAGGACTCCTCTTGATATGGATGCCACTGCCTCCATAAACTCCAATTAGTACGTGTGTGCATAAAGAGAATATGTACGTGAATTCTTAACATAAGATGTAAATCTTATGTTAACCACCATCCAATGTCTTTGAAGTAACCCGAAATCTTCATGTAGAAGATAATGTTCAAATACATCATGTGAATGGCCGATCCACACCACCAAGCTGCTGATAGGTAAGTCTTCTCCATAAGCAAGAGTGTGAGCACACTCTTCTTCTCCAAGAAGAACTCCATAGCCGCTCCTCAACATGCTCCAAAATAGCAACATGGCTGCCCCATGTGCTAAGAAGCACCACCTCTATCGAGGTACCAAAGCTCCAAAGCTAGTGTTGAAACTAGGGGAAGGATGTAAGATAATGAGCAAAGCTCTTGTTATATAGCCTTGTATATCTCTCCAAAAGCTCCTTCAAAAACACAAGACCGTGCCGATCTTATGAAAAAACACGTCATCGCTGTCCGTGAGTTTATTTCTCAAAAGTTTAACAAAAAAACCTCCTCGCATTACTCATCTGCAGCCGACGGGGATCGAACCCCACGCACCTAGGATGGGAGTGATTTGTTTTATCCACGCTGCCCACGCTATAATGTGGTAGAAGGAGTAATACTGAAGACTATACTTCTTGTACTTGCTAAGTGTTTTGGAACTAATAGGACATTGTTTCCCAACAATCCCCCCTGCAATGTCATATTGGTACAATCTAGACTTGATCTGCAAACTTCATAATCTTCAAACTAGTACTCCCAAAATTGACCTTTAAAAAAATCTTCTTCAAGACTGAATTTGACTTTCCTTCAAACTTCAAACACCTGAACTTGCTGAATATGAACCATAATACTTGAGAAAATATGCAAACTAGATATCCAATAGTGTACTCGTCAAGCAATCATTTTCTTGATAACATATATAGCATGTACTAACTCTGAACCTGCTATTTCTTATCTTCATAAACCTGAAAACATACACTAGGATCCACATACTTGCATTTTCCTTACAAAAGTTTTCTCAACGTACTTCTACTATGTCATGTAAATACACCAAAATAAAATCAAGAACTGAATCCTGGAACCTCTGACTGACAACTCACAACTTAGTGTATTATGAACACTCCTAGTTCATCTCTGAGTGTACTCAAGTCAAGTCAAATCAACTCAACTGAAATCAACTCATGAGTCTCATCAAAAAATCTATGATGTCATCATGTCTTCATCTGTAAATCCTTCATACCTCTTTCCTTCAAAATCTTGTATAAACATATATGTGCACACTTCTGAAACATACCTCTCTGAAATATCAAGATTCTCTTCAATAGAACTCTGGAAGCTTCTCGTGAACAGGAACATCCTAACAGGAACTTTCTCTAGGCATTCTCCTTCTTCTTTCAAAGCTAGAACATAAAGAGAACCTAACAAAGGAAATATAGGAATACCTGAAATAGGAATACCTATAGGTATGACTCTGCATTCTTTCACATATGGCTGAAAATAAGTCTTCATGTTTCATCACCCCTTGGATGACTTAACACTAGTATCTAGTATTCTTCAAAGTATATCAGACTTTATGAAATCTTGGACATCCTTCTTCTTTCATAAAATCTGATCTTCAGTGATTTAGCATTACTTCCTTAACATCAATACCTGTGTCTTGAGACAAAATATCTGTTCCCTTTTATTAGCACTGCAGATGCTAAAGGCTTTCACTGTTTACTTTTCAGCTTTCCAAAATCTAGAATAAGGTTAGCCGATCTATATAACAAAAACCTTTCTAAAAGCATTTAGGATTCATAATCTTCTGCAACATATTAAGTATCTTCTTCTATTTTTCTGCAACACAAATCTGATAGAATCTGAATCTTTGACTTACTTCTTCCAATACTAAGAACTTTCTCAAACAAAGGATAGACAACTGACTCATAAATACTCAAGATCATTCAAGATCTTTCCAACAAAATACCTATGTAGAATCTGCTCTCATCAAACCTTCATGACTGAATGTTTGATTTGTTATCTGAATGTCTCCAAGTGTCCATGCTTCTTACAAAATTGTAAAACTTTTCTTCAAACAAATCCTTCCCAAGAATCTGCAACTCTTACTTGAAACATAAGTGGATAAACTTCTCACCTTGAGAACTCCAAAAGTTGCAAGTTGATACTTCATCTTTTCATATTCTACCCGGGTGAAATGTGATAGTATCTGCTTGACTTTCTTTTGGCTAACTCCATTTCTCAATCAAGTAATAGGATCTGATGGAACACCTTTTTGAATACAAGCATGTGTCCAAAAATCAAGACAAACAGAGAAAGTAGATTCTCCATTGACTTGTACATCAACAAATCTGAATTTTCTGAAGTTTTCTGAAAATACTGAATATGAGGTAACCTTTTCAAACAAAAAACTTCAACCCAAGTCTTCAACATCAGATACAAAAAACTCTCTTACCTCAAGAGTTAGATAAAGAAGAAAAAATACTTCTTTGCCACTTGTCATATACCAAGTAGCTCTGTATTGACACTCCAAGAATTCTTTGAGGGAACATATAAGTTGTCTGCTTAAAAGCTTCAACTAAAACATATATCTACTGCTGTTTTTTCTCTCAATGTAATTCTTTGTCAAATTCATTAAAACATGACTAAGTATAATGCAAAACAAGAAACTGCTTCTTCTTTAGACTATCTTCACACAAGATTTTCTCGTAGAATTGTCTTTGGATGTAGAGGATAAAGTAGGAAACGTATATGGAAAATATGAGAGAAAAAAAGGTCTTACTTTCCCTTTGGAATTGTTGGACCTTCTTTTTCTGCATCTTTCTTCCACCTGATGATGTCAACATCTACAAACTTCTGTTCCATACCTTTTGTTCTCTTCATCTTGAAGTAGCAAGCACTCTTAACTTCTTTAAATGAACATTTCACTTCCTCTAGTGCTAAGAATAAGAGATAAAACAAACATGGTATACAAATGGAAGTGAATATAGAATCATGTTTTATCATCTCCTCATATCTCTGAATCAAAATTCTGCTTCAAATGTGACCGATAGGACTAAATTCACCAACTTTTGCTTGAATGATGAATTACCTTTCTAAAGTTGCCTTTTCTAGATGAAATTATGTACCTCGATATCCAACCAACTTACAATAGAAAATTGGCTGAACACAAAACTCATCCCATCTCCAAATTTGTCTTCTTAGATGAGCTTTCTTGTAGTGAAGAGATCTCTCAAAACTGTCAAGAAAAACCTCTAGATACTTGTTTTGATGTAGCCTTTAACTTTCAAATAATGGAAGTGTATAAAAGCACTCCTTGAATCCTTCAAATGTTTCATAAGTGCTCTTCTAAGACATTATCTGCAAATGAAAATCTGATAGTAAATATTGATACCTGTGATTTGATGTTAATCTGATTCCTTCATCTTCTCCAAACCATTGTTCTTCCTTGAATTTGAAGTAGCCTTCTCTTCACCAAGTCTTGGTCTTCAAAAAATACTTATGTTAAGTATTTTCATACTCTTCCAAAAGTATTCGGCTCCTAAGAGATCATCAACTTCATACTCCACACTGATAAACAAACATGTGACTGAATTATCTAATTCTCAAATCTCTACTCATCTAGATTAAGTGAGTAGGTCAAATGTCAAATATTAGAAGATGCCCTTAAATCATATGTTGTAAACGTGGAAATCATATGTTGTAAACGTGGAAGTCTGGGAACCAAGGAATGTGAGAGCTTGAATGTTCTGATGCCGAAGCCTTAAAGCTCTGATACCAAATGTTGGAAATGAGGTAGGTCCATAACAAATCTCACATGTCCATAGTTCCATAGGTCCAGGATCTACAATATAAATTCTAGCAATCTTCCAATATTGACAAAACATGAACATACCACACTTAATCATACAAATGATGAGACAAAGATAGAGAGCGATTAGACATGTGTAAAGTGTTATGTAAGCCACTCCTTACTCACACTATCATATATACCAATGTTCAATGTACAATGTGGGAGCAAAACTCTCAACCACTCTATGTGAACAGTAATAGATGGATGAGTGAATGTACAAATGTAACAAACATATTAAGATGTATGGACAGAAATCTGAATATATATGAGATATGTGACCTAATAGGTTGTAGAAGAGTGAATATGAGGGACAGAAAGAGGAAGGATCAGTCTAAAACTGATAAACAACAAATCCTCATCTAACCTTAGGCTATGGAAGACCCTAAGTTAGAAACGTGTGTGAAAAGATCACATACTTAAAAAAGTAGCAAAGAATGCTAACAAGTTTGCTGCCAAAAATCATCATACTTATGTGAACCACCTTCTCTAACACCTCATCCAAATGCATGTAGCATGCATGTACTGATTCTCCTTTAGATATGCCGAATAGGACTCCTCTTGACATGGATGCCACTGCCTCCATAAACTCCAAGTAGTACCTGTGTGCATAAAGAGAATATGTATGTGAATTCTTAACATAGATGTAAATCTTATGTTAACCACCATCCAATTTCTTTGAAATAACCCGAAATATTCATGTAGAAGACAATCTTCAAATACATCATGTGAATGGCTGATCCACACCACCGAGGTGCTGATAGGTAAGTCTTCTCGATACGCAAGAGTGTTAGCACACTCTTCTTCTCCAACAAGAACTCCATAGCCGCTCCTCAACATGCTCCAAAATAGCAACATGGCTGCCCCATGTGCTAAGAAGCACCAACTCTATTGAGGTACCAAAGCTCCAAAGTTGGTGTTAAAACTCGGTGAAGGATGTAAGATAAGAAGCAAAGCTCTTGTTATATAGCCTTCTATATCTCTCCAAAAGCTCCTTCAAAAGCACAAGAACATAGCGATCTTACGAAAAAACACGTCATTGATGTCCGTGAGTTTATTTCGCAAAAGTTTAACAAAAAGACTTCCTCGCATTACTCAGCTACAGTCGACGGGGATCGCACGTGCCCAGGTAGGAGTGATTTGTTTTATCCACGCCGCCCACGCTGTAGTGTGGTAGAGGCACTAATACTGAAGACTATACTACCTATAGTTACTAAGTGTTTTGGAACTAATAGGACATTGTTTTCCAACACCAAATCTTGAATTAGTGCTAATGCATCCAAATTTTGAACCTAAGAAAATAATTGTCAATGCAAATTGGAGACTCAAAAATATCTGAGAGGTTTTAGAGAATCTTGATGAGGTTTGACCACAATTTAAATTCTCAATTGACGGTGCAATGGCAAATGTTAGATTAGAGAAAACCCTTGCATATTTTTCCTACCACCAAAAATAATTATAGCTCATCCTATGAGGATGTGAAGGTTTGGAACATCTTGAACATGATAAATTGTTTTCTTATTTATTATTTTCCCTTATGGATTTTCAATTATTGAAATCACATATTTTGTTTAAGATCTTTGTTCTTATGTATGAAATACACTTGTTTTTAAGTGATTTTTATAATCCATTAAGGTTAGATTATGTATATCATAAATTTGCGAGGGAGACTTTATTACATAAGCTTTTCTCAGAGAATAACCTAGTTTAGAGAACTTTAGGAAAAGGATAGATATAGAAGTAAAAATAATGATTACAATTCCCCAAAAAATAGATCTAATAGAGGCCACACACATGGAGATCAATCACCAAGGACCACACCACTCCATAAAATTGTTCGAGAGAATAACCAGAAGAATTAAACTCAAATGGTACTCAACTTTAGAAAATTGCAAGGACATCAAGATATAGTAGAAAGAGTGATTAAACTCGAAACAACAATAAGTATCTTTGGGATCAAGATAGTGTTGCCCCATTCTTGAAATACAAGGGTCCCATTTGTGCAAAATATAAATACAACAAAACAGAGTTATTGAATGGCTTCCAACATACGATTCATTTTTTTCCCTAATGGAAAATTGTTATGTTCATTCATTTTGCATATCTCTACACATTTTATTATCAAGGTGCATCTAAAAAAGCTCCGAGGCACTCAAAAATCAGCGGGAAATAAGATGATACATGAAAAAATATAGTCAATGCAACTTATAGTTTGTAATTTCCATGTTGTGTTGGTACGGCATTCATAAACAGATCTTGATAATGCACAAATTCAATTATAATAAGGCTCCAGCGATCTCTGAAATGGTAAGCCCTACTTGTAAAATGAAACTTCACACTTACAAAAGGATCACTTTATATAGTAAAGACAATTGAAGGTTTACCTCCCACCATATTCCTACGTAGTCCTTTACAATTAGTATAGCCCTATGACAATGTGCAACACAAAGGTAAGCATCAAAGTTAAACTTCAAAATGTGGATCTAAATTCAAATTATGCATTACATGAGGAAACATATCAATGTCCTCTTGCTAAGAGGATATGCAATACACAAAAAATGTAAGCAATCAAGGCAATTGAAGGCTTTTCCACTGCCTAATTCTTGCTTAGAAAAAACCATTCAAAGATTCTAGGACAATTCAATAAGAAAACATTTAAAAGTACTCAAGAAAATCTTATTATACACCTTTAACTTGCTCTGTATGGACACTACCAATACAAACAATTAAAGCAATTGGACAATCTCCAATGGCCTTGATCGCTCACATTTTTCATCTTCATAGAAAACAAATGAAAGGTGTACACTAAGCTTTTCTTGAGTGAAAATTGCATAATAAGCTACAAAAAGTGATATTTCAAAAAGGAAACATTTCAAAGCATTTCTACAAGCATCGACAATAGACACGACCAATGCAAGTGATTAGGAAATCAAAGATTTTTTGATTTTGCTAATTGCTTGCATTAGTCATATCCATAAAAGTAAAACATAGGGAAAGCTTACCTTACATACATATATGAGCAAGATGTGGATGATCCTTATTGAATAGTGAAAAACCAAGGATGTGAGGAGCATGGAAGAGACTTGGGAAAGTGCACTAAAAAAATGCCACAAATGAAATGAGGATTTTATATAGGCTCCCTTGGAAGATGAGGGTCGATGCCACATGGAAACTCTTGATTAGCCCATGTAATCTTACTATTATAAATCCCAAGGTACCTCGAGATATGTCACTCTCATATTGGTCCACATCATCTAATTGTTACAAAGTCCAATTGATTTTTGCTACATGGAAAGATCTAGTTGGTCCACGTCATTCATCATTGAGTTAACCAATATCTCTTATAAATACTAGTTATTTGCCTTTGGTCCATTTTTAACCTTCAATTTTTTGCTTTACTCACAATCGAGACTCATAGTCTCCCTTCATGTATAGGACCAATTCAAGTGATAGTGCTTGTTTGACCAAGTTTGATTGTGTCTAATGACTTGCATAGGTCGTGATTTGATACTCACCTTGTAAACTTAAAGTGGCTAACATGGAGAAGAAAAGTGTCACTCAAAATTGCTCCATCTAAGAAATCACCTTATTTCATGGCTCTAGAGGGTCTCCCACTCCAATGGCAAGGACATAATACGAATTGAGAAAAAGGAGCTGATTAAAGAGGAATATGAGGTAAAGATATATAAAATGTCTCTAGAATCATTATGGATTTGATTCACACACACGTTTAAGGACATGACCAATGCAAATCATTAGGATCTATTTATTTCCTATGAGCGTAATGGATTGCATTGGCTCTACCAAAGAATCATATACTTTCTTACCCTTGACTTGTGCTTGTCAAATGCTTCATTTAAAGATTCTTCCATAGTAATATATACCTTCTTTCAAAGGGCATGAAGCCAACACTTAAAGATGAAGATTTTGACAATAGGTAGAAGGAGTTTTGGAATTTATTCCTTTGGAAGGAGATATTCTTTTGTTAAGGTCAGAATAGGAATTGACAAAGAGGATTTGATCTATACACTTAAATGTCTTATCCCACATTCAGCCAAAAATGCATTAAAGTAAAAAGACATGTACTCCCCCTCTCTATGAGAATGGAGGGTGCCCAATTTCAATGCTGACAGGTTTTCAGCCATAACCAAAAACTACTTAGATCACACAAGCACTTTCAATGGATACATCCATGCATGCATGGAAACATCATCAATGAAAGTCACAAAGTAAAGGTAGTTCCCAAAAGAATGTGTTTGCATAGGACCATAGACATCAATATGAACAAGCAGCAATTTTCAAGTAGCTCTAAGAGTGAAACATCTTTTGGGAAGGAGGAATCCTACATTTTTCCCAAAATATAGCCTTCATAGACATGTTTACCAGGTGCCTCAAGTTTGGGTAGAGAGAACACCAGTTACTATTTATGTAGGTGTAGCAAACTAGGAAAGTTCAAATGATCAAACATGCCAAATCTTTGCTTCTAAGATAGCCTGAGAATCATGAACTACACATGTTGAATCATTGATAGATTTTGCATAGACTATGAGCTTATAGAGCCCATGAAATAAAATGCCTTAAATAATAATAACATTGCCATTTTAGATATCATGAACTATACATCTATCATCAGCAAATTTGACAACCGGGCCGATCTTGGCTAATGCAAAAACTGACAGTGGATTTTTCTTGATCCCTCACACAAACAAAGCATCTAACAATGTGAAAGAACTACCATCAAAAGTAGTCAGAAGATCTTACCAACTCCCATGATAGGACAAGAGGATTTTTTGGTGCATGTGATAGTGTTCCGTCTAAGGGCAGGCTCAAGTGAAGTAAAGAAACTACGTTGCGAGGTAAAGTGTTTGCTTGCCCCAATGTCATGGATCATAGTTGCGAATAGTAGTAAACAGTCATTCTTCATTCTACAAAATATTAGCAAACTCTGGCTACAACAACCATTCATCATTCCTCCTTCCTAAAAGATGGTTTAGTAGAGCTACTTAAAAATTGCAGCTTGTCCATAGTGATGTATGTGGTCCTATGCAAATACATTCTTTTGGGAACTAACTTTACTTTGTGAAATTTATTGATGATTTTTTGAGGCATGCATGGATGTATCCATTGAAAGAAAAGTCCAAAGTCTTTGTGTGCTTGAAAAATTTTTTGGTTATGGCTAAAAACTTATCAGCATGTAAATTTGGCACCCTCCATTCTGATCAAGGGGGAAAGTATTTCTTCTAATATTAATGCATTTTTAGATGAATGTGGAATACAAATTTTGTACACTACCATATAGACCTCAATAGAATAAAAGTGCTAAAAGAAAGAACATATCTCTCATGGAGATTGCAAGGTGTATGGTCAAAAGTCAAGCTCTATCGCATGGCTTCTAGCTTGAGGCGATTATGTGTGCAGCATATGTACTTAATAGGTGTCCCACCAAAGCACTTTAGTCTATCACTCCATATGAGGTCTAGCATGGTCGCAAGCCATGTGCTGCTCATCTGCATGTCTTTGGTTGTGTGGCATATGCACTAGAGCCTCAACAACAATGCAGGAAACTAGATAAGACACTAGAGAAATGTATTTTTGTTGGATACAATTTTGAAAGCAAAGGCTATCATATGTATCATCCACATACTAAATGCATCTTGGTTATCCATCTCTACACTTGTAGCTCATTATGGCTAGAATGTACATTAGTTGGACAATAGAATTGCATGTTTAAATGGTGACTTACACCTGTGGTTTTGTATAGAAAGGGCATGAAAACAAAGTGTGTAGGTTGAAAATGCATTATATGGTTTGAAACAAACATCAAATGCTTGGTATGAAAAGATACATGCCTATTTGATTGCACATGGTTTTGAGAACAGTCCAACTAAGAGGGCCTTATATATTAAGCATGGAGATGTACTTTTGATCATTGTTGTCTATGTTGATGACATGCTACTCATTGGTCCTAATGAATAGCATACTTTTTATTTTAAGGCTAATTTTCATGCCTCTTTTGAGATGTCAAATTTGGAGCCTTTGCATCATTATTTGGGTATTCAGTTTATGCAAGTTGATGGCAAAAAATCTTTGTGTCAAATGAAATATATTGACACATTATTGCATCATTTTGGCCTTGAAGACTACAAACCTATTGCCACCCCTAAGGAAGTAGGTTTATGGTAGTCTTCATGATGTTGGAGATGCATTTGATGTTGTTCTCTATTAGAAGGTTGTTGGATGCTTGATTTACTTATGCATAACTCGGCTTGATATTCAATTTTTTTTTTCTAAGATGAGCAAGTTTATGCATTTCCCGAGTGTCAAGCATTGGAAAATGGTTAAGAGCATCTTTCACTACTTGAGTAGTACCCAGCTACTTTACTCCAAGGGGGGATCACTACCACTATTTTTACATGTTTTTTCTGACTCTAACTAAGCAGGTTGATATGACACTCATGTGTCCACTAGTGCTTTTTGCTTGATGCTTGATAGCTCATGCATATCTTGGTTGAGCAAGACGCAGCTTAATGTGGCCACATCTAGTTGTGAGGCTGAGCATAGGGTATCTTACATACCAACTATTGAGTGTGTGTGGCTCAGATGCATTTTGGCTGATTTGGGTGTTGATCAGTCTTTTGCAACTAGAGGTGCATTATCATTATGTCAGGGAGAGGCTGTCTATTGGAGAGATGAGTTTGGCATATGTGCCCACACAGAATAACATTGCAAATCTTTTTAAAAAGGCTCTACTTTGGCACAAGTTTGAAGCTTTCGGCAAAGCTTTGGGTTTATTTTCTTTTGTGGATTAATCTATTTCCACATAACTTAGCACTTCACTATACATGAGTGCTAGCTCCTTGTTCACGGCATCACTCCTAGGGGGGATTTGTTGATATATTTCGGTCGTGATGTGTGTGAACACATGTAGGAATGTTAGAAAATTTTTTCCCTATTTAGGAGGTTTTTCCCCTTGGCTTGTACATACACCTATAACCCTAACGAGTCAGTTATCTTTGTACATTCGCTTGGTAATACATTGAGCATTGTGTGTTGTTCTTTAAGTTTCTTCCTCTTCCTTGTGTTCTTTGTGTGCTTCCACAGACCTCAAAATTCAACAATATATTTATCCAAGCATCTTTGGAAAATATCCTTTGGAAAAGGTTAGAACAACAAGAAAATGTCGAAGGCTTCCCCCATCCCTGGGAGGATGGATTTTTGTTCACACTGTGGAAGTGGATCTTGTTCGTTTCCATTGATTATTGGATTTTTTTTCTCCTTGATCATTTATCAAGTGAAACACTTGAATATGAGAATCATCTTGATGGAGGGAAGGAAAATGCATTAAACCCATGTGTTGAAAAGACCTCAGATTTTGAGGGAAAAGAAATTGTTGAAGAGTTTAACTTTGATCCAAAGTGAGAAGAGATTAAAAAAAATTATGTGCCAACTTTCATAGTTGTGATAGTCGTAAGAGAGCATACAGAGGATGTTAATGTCTCGCAAAATACACTTCTCTTTCCAAACCTACCATTTTATTCTATCTATATACCTGTCAAGACTTCTACAATCTCCTATTTCCTTGCAACCATATCTAAATGGGTTTTAGAGAGGAATCTTGATTGATGCCTAATCCCCTTTGTAGCTTGAATTTTATTGAAAGAAAAAATGTACAAGTGAAGGGGCATAGCACCCATGGGCCCTGTTGTATCCCACAAAGCACATACTAGATTGGCCGAAGGTGATATTTGGACCAGAGAGCCCCAATGCAACTCGTTTAGTTTTGTACATTGGACTAGGGCCCACATCAAGCTACCATAGGGAGGGGATGTACCCTTGCCCCCTCCTCACGAGGAAAAGGGCCCAACCAAATATCCTAACGTGAAATAACACCCTATCTAAACTTGAAGAAACTATAAGGACATTAATTAATGAAGAAGAGGATAGAAAGAGGATCTTTTGAGCCTTGATTTGTGCTTGTAAAATAATTCATTCGAAGATTTTTCCAACACATTTTCTACCTACTTTTAGAGGACCCTTGAAGAGAAGCCAACACTAAGAGATAAAGATTTCCACAACATGCAAAAGGATCTTGGAGTTTACTCCTTTGGAAGAGGATATTCTTTTGTGGATGTTGATGAGGACATAGCCACAATAAGAATTAATATAGGTGAGCTAATTAAAGAGGAGGATGAGGTAAAGGTATGCCAAAAATCATTATAAATGCAATTGAGGGTCATCTTTAAGAGAGAACCAATGCAAGCAATTAGGCTCATCCTACTTTTTTTGATGCACTTAATTGCTTCCATTGCTTTTGTCCTAGATTCATAAGATATACTAGGTCATTTTGGTTATTTCTTTTACAATTAACTAGGCTCATCAATTTTTTTATGATGAGCCTAATTTCTTGGATCGTCCATATGTTAGAACCATGAGTCAAACTTGCTTATTAGCTTATTTCTTTTGTATTTATCCATCTCAAAAGAAGATAACTATCCAAGTAGAGGGAATGGTACAATGAGGAATATAGAGAATGGAGGAGAGGGAAAAGTGGATATACATTCAATAATACATTATCTTCCAATTATCAATCCAGATTTATTTTCCATGGCTTGCATAGCACAGTGAAGAACCAAATTTTGCACCATTCTCTCTAAAGACATTAACAAAATATATGGGTTAATTTCCATTCCCATTTAGCGCATTCAAAATCCTTCTTCTTGAGAGAAAAATTACATTTAGAATATATTGTCATGCCTAGGGCTTACTGTTTCAAGAGTTGGATACTTTCTATGCCAATTTAGCCATGCACTAGCTATTGAGGTGCCAAATGTAAAAGTTCTTGTTGGTTGTAGGCGGAAAGAGTATCTGCTCGACCATGGAATCCCATTTTTGAGGCGAACACTTCACATTATTTTACACATTCATTTGTAAGAGTTGTAGGTTTGAGAGAATATACATAATCAAATGATAACAAAATAACTTCTCAATGACTCTAAGATTTGCATGCAATGTACATATGTTTACATTTGTCAATTGTATTAGGAGTATAGGATCCCAAATCATGATAGCATGTTGCCTAAATATTTCATTTGAATAACATTTGGAATGTCTCTCTTGAAGATAACCACTTTAATAGCTTATGACTCTCATATGGAACATGAGCACACCTTAACTACCATAACTTCAATTATGATCTTACTTTGAAGCATGGAGTATCAAGTATACCAAGTCTATATTCCAAATCTATATTCATTAGTGCATTATCAATTCTTTTCATCTTTTTACGTTTTTGAATTTGAGCTTTATCAAGTTTCATTTCTAATTTAAAAAGATCAGAACATTCATTTTCTTTTATACAATAGTATTGAATGATATATGTTTGAAGTCTCCTAATATCTATCCACATATTGTTAAAATCATCGTAATTTAAATGCAAAGTTTTTTTTCATAATTCCTAAGGCATGCTTCCATGAATATGCTTATAGGCACCAAATATGGATGGGATTTTTTAATTCAAGAAAAAGCCTATACTTTCCTATATGATGAGATCTAGGCAAGCCAAAACTTTTTACTTTATTTTCTTTAAGAAAAACTAACAGCATACTTTTGAAATCATTCTAGAACCCTTTCTACTCAGTTCAAACTTCTTAAGCATGCCTTCTCCTCTGATTTCGACATATTTAAAACATCATTGTGATTCATATTTCATTACAAAAATATTCTTGCTCAAAACTAATCAACATGTTTAAACCTAGTACATAAGTTACATTATATCTAACAATTCCCATCCTCTTTTTCTTCAAGCCAGATCATTTAATCAAATCTAAACAAGGAAAAATGAATTTCTAACACATTATCAATCCTTTAAGAGTATCTTTCATTTTTCTTCAAGAGTCTATCTCAAATGTCAAAAGAACAAGCTATTTTTCTAGTTCCTTAATATCTAAATCCTTCTCATGTAATATATTTTGTAGATAGCTAATGTATTGCATGTATTCTTTTGACAACTCACAAAGCCTTGAACAATATCCATGTAAAGCATATTCACCATCTCCTATAAATATAATCAGATCATGAGTAGTATGAAAGGGTGGATACCTTCTAGTTCAAAGATCAAATGGATAAACAAATAGATTTGTACATATGTCAATATGCTTTTTTCCTTCTTTACATATTGCTTGGATTTCATTAGGTTGTAGAGATCTTCAAAATACCTTTCTCATTCTTACGTACTCTTGGATGAGCAGAATGTTGGTATGCAGTTTACCACACATGGTTCTATTCATGGAAAGATTAGTGAACGTGTTTGGATTAAGGTTCTCTATGAGGAGTGTATCATGAATAAGAGAAAAGAGAGGATTCTAAATATATGTTTTGGGAAATATAGTAAAAATGTAAAACATGTGTTGAAAGAAACTTATATAGCTTAAAGAACAAAAGGATTTAAAATTTGTCGAAGCTCCGATGGACAGAAACTTTGAGGCATATCACTTTTCATGATTTTCACACAAACTTTCTCTCTCTTCCAATATTAATATATTCATGTAAGATACATTTTAAATGAAGCTCTGGGGGAATTTCGGGAGATAATTTTACCATCTTAATCTAGATTGATCACAACTAATATAAAGCCTTAGATGGCTCATTTTATATAGAATGTTTAGTAATAATTTAAGTATCATAGTCATACCTTTCTAGCTTCCTCTTCTCTCTATTTGACCTTCTAGTTGTTTGTTGAGAGGATTGCCACATCCCTCAAATCTTGCACTTTGGCTTTGCCTTTAGAGCTCCAAGAAGTGATTTCTCTCCTTGGAGCCTTTTGATCATCTTCAGAATCACTTGATGCTTCAAGTGTGTGCTCATTCCTCTTTGATAGGGTTGGAAAGTCCTTCTCTTATTCATAAGGTGGTCTCCTCCTGTAATCTTCTTCAAACCATGATTTTTTTTCAAGAAGCACAACATCCCTAGTTACAATGAAACCTTTGTTGCTTGGATTCTACAACTTATAGTTACCTTTTTTATTAAGTTCATAGCCAATGAGAATACATTTCTATGCTTTAGGGAGGTCTTCTTCCATTGCAAGCCTTATATGGGATCATTTGATATAGAGCCTTTGATGGAGTTCTAATAAATGAATATGTGGTTTTTTATACCATCTCTTCGCACAAGTAGTTAAGGAGTTTCTTTTCATTGAGCATTGACCTTGAAACCTCCACAATCATCCTATTTCTTCTCTCTTCCACTCAATTTTGCTCACGAGTGTATTTGGTGGTGATTTCTCTTTTGATTCCTCTCTCTTGGAGATAAGAATCAAAGTCATAGGAGAAATATTCTCCCCCCTCGATCTGACCTTAGTCTTTTTGTGGTTTTACTTGTTTGGTTCTCTAGAAGAGCTAAATACATTTTGAAACATGAAAACATTTCATCTTTATTCTTCATAAAATATAAGATAGTCCATCTGCTACAATCATCTATGAATGACACATGGTACCTTGATCTCGAGATTGAAGGCTCCTTGCTTGGTCCCCAAACACTTGCGTGGATCAAATCCAATAGATCTTCATGTATTTAGCCTTTCTTGGTGAAATTCTGCTTGTGGGACTTACCAAATTGACAAGAACTACATTTGTATATCATAGGTTTTTTTAATATATTTGGTAGCCCAGTTACACTTTGATCCCTTCTCATTTGTTTGAGAACTCTTTCTCCTACGTGAGCTAAACTCTTGTGACAAATCTTTATCTCTCATAGACTTTGGGTGCCATAATTGAACAATGCATTAATGTTCTTGGTGTCTTGGAGTTCAAAAGTGAACAATCTACCTGTCTTTTCTCCTCTTGCTTTCTTCTTGAATCCCTGATGTGGGTCTTCATCAAATGCTCCATGCTTGATAAATCTAACTTGCAAACCTTTCTCAACAATTTGAACAACATGGATGAGGTTCTTGGTAATAGTAGGCACATAAGTATGCTTAGTAAGTTCATATTAACATTTCGAGTTTTCACATTACATATCTTCTCAACAGGATGCCTTGTGTCATCTCTTGTTTAGAATGCATGCCTATTCACTCGTTCTTCTAAATTTGAGAGTAGAGCCATATTTCTTGCTACATGATTAGAGCATCGTGAGTCTATATAAAACACATGCTCATCTTCCTTTCCTTCCTTCATAGTCATGTTCATGAGAAGATGTGAATCTTCTTGAGCTTGATCATCTGTATAGTTGTTGTAGTCTCCCATTCCTTCGTATCCACATTGGAAGTTATTGTCTGAGTTTTTCTTGTATCCATAAGAATTGGTGAACCTTCCTCTTGACTTATAAAGCCTCCTCTATTGTATCCTCTTCCTCTTTGATTCCTACGGTGTCGAGATGGTTCGAAGAAAGGAGGGGCAAGAGAAAGAGTTTGGCTTAAATTCTTATATCCTAAAAGTAAATTATTCGCATCTCCTTAACTTTTAAGCTTCAACAGCCAAAGCATTTCATTAAGTAATTTCTCATCAGTCTTTTGTACGGAAATTTCGAAAAAGGACTAGAAGGCTAAACGTCTGTCTATCTTAGATGTGAGAAAGTGGCACTGTTTCAATGAGCAAAAGATATGAAGGGTTAAGTTTCTTGTCTATGTTAATGAAATATAAAGAATATAAGTATTGAGTTTTCATTGATCCTAAAGGAGATGCGAAGCCAAAGGAAAGCATTTTCGTGAGCCTCTAAATTCAAACTCTATATGCATTAGAGAATATCACAATAAGCGTTGGGAAAAAAATAACATACATTGCTAAGTTCATGATATAAATGTATACACGAAACCATTTTCATATGTGCAGTCAAAGTAAGCAATAAAATAACATGCTTCTTCGCATTTCTAAAGCTGATCACAGGACTTAATAGAGTAGGGCGTTTTTTCAACTATTATGTTACTCAAGAAAAACAATTTACAGAACATCGAAAAGATTCAACGGTTCAATCAAAACCCATAGAAAATTATGCGCATTATTCTTTGTAGGACCACGAAAAATTCGAATACTGTGTTATACAGTTCATGGGATAATTTGGGAGTCAAAAAGGTTGAACATTTCGTAAAAGGTGAATGATCATAGCTCAGCATGAGAACAGTAAATGCATAATAAAACAGACTGAAATAAATAAGGCAAAGCTTGAGCTCAACATTAGATTGATTACAGTTGGGCTACAGGATCAGAGATAATAGCGGTACGTGAGCTGATAAGAGTGCGTCAAATAGAAATTCTTCAACAAAATTGATCAATGATCATATCTGCCTTATATCCGTGGTTAATCAACCTCTAATCTCTGCATTCTTCAGACCAAGGGTAGTGTCTTCTGTATCAAACTTTGTATCAAACTTTCAATGCAGATATGTCAGCCAGAAAGCTCCGCCATGTCCGATCTGACTTCAACACCTGAATATGTCCAATCTGATCTATTGGGCTCATCAAAATTACATAACATAATGCTCATTTGGACTATGAATCCCCATCGAATTTGTGTCTGTGTGCAGCTTTCATCATATGCCCTATCAAATGTGAAGATCTTTGAAGCGAATTCAGAAGAAAAACGTCCAGAAGCATTATGCACCACCTGGACAGTATTTCGCTCCTTATCGATGAGAACGCAAGATTTATGACCCGCAGCAATTTCTCTCTCGGAGAGGGGGCGGCAGCGAACAACTACTTGGACAGGCTCTTTGCAGTCGGATATCAAAGACCGACCAGCTGCAGATGAGGGAAAGGGGGAAGCCGTGAGAACCCGCGTAGGCGTACTCGTATACACAAGGGGCTTGAACTCCGCCACTTTCAAGTGACAAGCACTTCACCATAGTTTCTGAGAATCTGCTGGTTGTTGTTGCTTCTACACCGAAGTCATGACTATTCCCGAGACGTACAAAGATGCTGGGTTGCCCTCTTTCAAGAAGCACCGCCCTCCTCCGGAACATTTCTGAGCATCAAACCCGCTGCTTCTCTTGCATCAGCATTTGGATTCCATGGATCACCACTGTTCACAAAAACACGTCCTAAAAGTACCGAAAAATATGAATACTGAATTGCAATGAAACCCAATCCTCAAGGCACACCATAGAACGTTTTTCAATAACCACATCAAATGAATTGTCTTGGAAAGAAAGGTCCAACATATCAGCAACAGCAACCTTTACACCTGTGCAATTTTCTGACTCAAGACGTTGCTTTATGTCAATGTCCCTCGTGAACTTCCATGTACTGAATTTGCACTAGAATTCCTCGAGCATGTTGATTAACTCCATTTTGTAACGCTTCTTCATTTTGCCAATGACACGTGTTTATCCGATTTGACTTCAAATCTCGACCACAACGGCTCCTGGAAAAATGCTTTGTATGTGATTCGTTAGACCACGTATGGCAAAAGATGATGACCTTTGAGCTCTTCCCTTGCCATGTCTACCTCCTCTGTGTCTTCCTTTTGAGCCTCTACCTCTATGTGCAAAGTTGGACTAAGAAGTACTTCCTTCATCATCAAAATGCTTACCTTAGTCTTTGTTATCCTTGCTTTTATTCTTATCTATACAAAAAGCAGAGGATTAATTAACTTTTTGGTTGTCTCCATTCTTCATAAGCCATTAGGAAAAAAGGTGAACCCTGCATGGGCCTTGTAAGGATTTCTAATTTTCAAGGATTAAAAAGCTTAATCTAGGAGTTTAAGGGGACATAAAAAACCACTAGTGGTATTGTCCTATAAAATATTATTTGATGCACATTTGTATATAAATTATAAAAGGGAAACTTTTTTAGCCTTTGGATGCTTGATTTGAATGGTTCAGATTAATTCGAATGAAAAGGTAGAGAGAGGGAATCTGACAACTCGTGGGCCTATAAAGATTCTCACGCATGATCTTGCAACTCCTTCTGCAGATTTTTGGGCCATTAGATCTTGGTGAATCCAATGGTAAAGTGTGTTTGGGGCTGATCTCAAAAAGGGAGCATCCTGGAGCCTTTGGATTAACCTCTTATCTGACGGCACATGACAAAATGCGCCCTATCTCCTTGGATCCAAAGGCGGCGGTCAACGAGAGCCGTAGGATCCGTTAAAGATCCAATGGATGAGAATTAAGGCGCTCAACAACTAGCAGATTTGAATGGAGCCGTCGGATCAAAGTGTGAATCGTGGGGCTCATAAGAAAAGGTGCTTTTTTGGAGGCTCTTAAGATCTTAGCCATGCATCGCAAACCAATCCAAGGGCCCAAATGTAATCTTGCCTTGACTTTTGCTATTGAACCTTGTCCTTTGGATTTTTGAGGCCATCCAAGGGCTCTTATTCATCTGCAGGCCTTCCAAAACCATTCAAAAAAGCAAACCCACGAATTCTTGGTGGTTTCTTCTCCTTTGACCACACAAAAACAAGGGAAGCCTATGCCTAGTCTATGTGATTAAGGGACTAGACTGTGGCCACCACCCTCTTCTCATTGGTCCATCACTAATCACTCATGAAGCTAAAAGGCCCATGCAGGGTTCACCTTTTTTCCTAATGCTTTGCTTCATATGTGAGTAATTGCCCCATGAGTGTACTGAAGTCAGGAACTTGCATGTCCATGTAGAGATCCATAGCTGCGGTGAAGCATCCCATTTTTCATCAGCTTTGATCCCATTGATGACTGGCCTCAGTATTTGTTCTTCATCAATGACTTCTCAAATGCTTCAAAGTTGGGTTGCAATGTCCTTCATCTTGGTGTAAAAATCAGTCACACTTTTCTCGGGCATCTTCTTGAGTGTTGTAGACTCCATCCGTAGTTGATTCAGATTGCAAGGCTCAAGAAAACCCAAAGATATCAGCAATTTTCCACTTCATGACTTCTCTATTTAGGGTAGTCATGGGGTGTCAAAATACCCCTTTTCCTTGGTTTTCGTGGTAGCTCTCAGTGTGATATTCCCTTCAATATGTATAGACAATACATAAAAGCTCAGTACCACCAAGATTTTCCAAAAATCCTATGATAATTGCTCTAGTAGATCTTACTTGGAGTGAAGTTGGGGATTTTACGTTGGATGAAGTACTTGATCTTGGATGAATGATCTTGGAAAAAATATAAGGATGACAACAATCCATAATTTTTGCTAACTTGCACCAGAATGCAAACAGCGATTGCCCTAGATAGGGCAATACTACCAAATGAGGGTTTTCTTGAACTCTTAGAGGCTTTGATGCTTGTCTTATAGTTCTTGAGGCTTGAGTGCCTTTCCACCTGTTTTGGCACTAGTTTTGAAAGAGGAATTTCCCTTGAACCCCAGGGCTTCAGTCAATGGTGGCTGGTCCTTCCTCGTAGATATGACCTCTTTTGATAGTAAAAGTCCTTGGAGATCTAATCTATTTCTTAGGTACTTAAGTCATGTACAAGGACAAAGGTATTTGGCATATGTAGAGAAAGTACATCTTGGATGTATTGAAGAAGTATGGGCTCATTGGATGCAAACTATTTAGCAACCTAATGGAGGTAAGCATATAATTAACTTTAGTGGAAGGTAATGAAGTTCAAGATCCACTTTTGTATAGGTCAATACTATGCTCATTGAATTATGTGACTATCACATGGCCTAACCTAGCATATATAGTTTGTCTACTATCGCAATTCATGCACACACATAGGTTTTTGCATTTACTTGTAGCTAAGAGAATACTCAGATGCCTCAAGGGTACATTAAATGAAGGTCTTTTATATCCTTTTGAAGAAGATTTGCAGGTGAAAACATATACAAATGTTGCTTGGGATGGATCCAAAGAAGACAGGAGAAGAACAAGTGGATATGGATTGATGCTTGGCAAGAAGTTCATTTATTATTGGATGGCAAAGAAGCAACCTACAATTGCTCTATCATCCATGAAAGCTGAATACAAGGCTTACACAAGTGAAATATGCCTTTATCTGGAAGCTAATGGTTGAACAAAATTTGTAGATCAATAAATTTTCAATCATGTGTAATAACATGAGTAGTGTGTAGTTAACTTCCAACCCCATGTTCCATGCTAGGAGAAAACACATAGAGGTACAATATCACTACATCAACAAGATATTGATGGCTAAGGAGTTCAAGTGCAATGCGTAAGTACCAATGATCAATGTGGTGACATGTTCACCAAAGCATTGGACTCAGTCAAGCTTACAAAGTTCAAAAAATGCAGGATGAGGCTTTCAAAGTCAATCCTACAATAATACCTACTACCATTATGCTTCAAATCAGGAAGAGGATTCAACCTTAATTATGAATGCAACATGTGAAAGATCAAGTGAAGATCAAAGAGTTTTCTACATTGACTCAGGGTGTAGCAATCACTTGAGTGCCAACATTGCTTTGATGACTGATTTGGAGAAAAAGGTGAGTAATCATATAGTTCAAACAGGTGATAACACAAAGCATAAAGTGAAGTCCATGGATGGAAGCACTCTTTTGAGTAAGGTTTTGTATGTCCCTACAATTCCAAAGAATTTGATAAGTGTAGGGCAAATTGTAGAGAAAGGAAATGAAGTAAGGTTCACTAATGATGGAGTTTATGTGGAAGACCCTAGCCATGGGTATAAAAAAATTCTTTCAGGGAATAAAGAAGGAAGGCTCTTCACATTGAAGATTCAAAGGCAATGTTGGTCATGGCTTGTTCACTTATGGAGAACATAAGATCTCTGAGTTAGATGTTTGGCACAAAAGGCTTGGACATTACAATGAAAGAGGTATTAAGGACATGATTAACAATGTTTTAGTGCTTGGATTGCCTAATATTGCGCTTCGACACATGACATACAAGTGTGAAGCATGTCAATTGGGTAAAGCTCACAAGAAGACTTATGGTAAGAAAGGATTTATGTATTCAGAGAAGCTTGAATTGGTGCATACAGATGTGTGGGGTCCATCAAAGAACTTTAGCATTCATGGTTCCAGATATTATGTAATTTATGTTGATGATGCTACCAAGTGGATCACTATATATGTGATCAAAGATAGATCAGAGGTATTCAATATATTTAAACATTATCATGTGTATGCAGAGAGAATCACAGGGCAAAAATTGAACAGACTAAGGTCAGATGGAGGGGGAGAGTATTTCTCTAATAAATTCAGTGATTACTTATGCAATGCAGGTATAAAAAGGGAAGTTACTTGCAGGTACTCTCCTCAACAAAATGGTGTAGCAGAAAGAAGAAATAGAACTCTTGTTGAGTTTGCAAGGTCAATGATGAAGGAGAAAAATTTCCCTAATTATTTGTGGGCTGAGGCTGTGAATACAACTACTTATTTGGTTAATAGACTTCCATGTAAGGCTTTGAATGGTATGCCACCATATGAGGCATGGTGGGGTAAGAGACCTACCTTACATCATTGCAAAGTGTTTGGATGTTTGGCTTATGCATATGTACATTCTCAATTAAGGCATAAATTGGAACCTAAAGCTGAAAAGTATGTGTTCATTGGTTATGATGATAAACAGATGGGTTATAGATTATGGAGTCCATCCACAAATCAATTCCTTGTGTCAAAGGATGTTACATTTGATGAGCAAGGTACTTGGTATGCAGGTATAATTAATGTTCATGCAGGTGATCAAGAAGTCATGACCCAAAGGAAAGGGAAATCAAATATTCAAGTTCCTCATGATGAAGAGATTGTTGATGCTCAAATTGATAATGAAGAGTTGCCAAGGTTTGATCCAAAATATGAAGAACCAGAGACTTCAAAGAGTGGAGAAGTTAGAAGGTCAACAAGGAACAAAAAACAACCCATAAGGTATAGTTATGATACTTCATTTTTTACCACTAAAGAATATGCTTACATAGTGAAAGCAAAAGAAGTTCCTTCTACATATGATGAGGCAAAAGGTAAGGAAAATTGGGAGAGAGCTATGCAGGAGGAGTACGATGCGAATGAGACATGCGATTTGGTTCCTAAACCAAATGATCAGAAAATCATTGGATGCAAATGGGTCTACAAGAAAAAGAGGTATGCAGATGGAAGTGTGTCTAGGTATAAAACTAGACTTGTTGTGAAAGGGTATGCTCAAACATATGGTGTAGAAAAAGAAAAAAATAGAAATTTTTGGAACAAAAAATATTTCGTATCTTCAAATATCCTTTTCTTCTTTAAAATTTACAAATTTCCATTGCATATTGTGGAAAAAAATAATTTTTGTATGAAAACAAAAAAAACTATAACACTAATTACAAGAATATTCACCAATTTATTGTCTTTTCATAGTCATCTTGCATAATTGCCTCCCTTGACGCATCTATAGATGCTTCTTCTACATTGATCTGCCCCTTACTTCTCTCATAATATGAGCCCATACATCCACATCAAACATGTGAAAAAAAAAGCCTTTTATTTTCTCATATATTCTTTGAGATGGCCTTGGTCCATCTATCTTCTCTTGAAGAGTTCTAGGCATATGATTATATCAATTATAGGGATCCTTTTTGCATCTTAAAAATTGTATTTCTAGTTGGTCATGAAATTCCTTCCCATCATTTGAGAATTATCTCTCCTCCTTCATAAGGTCAGGGACATTTTTTGCGATAGGCTCATAGAGAACTATTTTTTCTTGATGTTAATATGAAAGTACTGGTTTATCTCCCTCCATTTTATGTAGCTACTCCTAGAAAACCACATCATGGATTGATATATCGTCAGTTTCCTCTTGACTATATAGTTTAAATCCTTCTGTTGATCATTATAACCTAAAAACTACAATTTTAACCTTTTGGTTGTAAAGTGACTCGCTTTGCATATAAAAAATAAATATAAAATTTCGTTCTAGAAAGTCTAAAGTGTAAGATAGGTAGTTTCTTATGAGTATATTTTAATGAACTAATTGATTTTTTAGATTGTAGTAATAAAAGATTCAACCATATATATAATAGGGAAACCCTTTCCTTTTAGCAAGCACCTTGTCATTCTAACAATGGTGCAAATTTTTTTTTCCATAAAACAATGTGTTGAGGCTTATGAAGCATCTTGAATTCCATCTTGATCCCTTTTATCTTGTAAAAGTATTCAAGATATTATTGATTTGAACTCATCACCGTGTTCTATATCTGTCCAAACGTATATCTATGTCATTGTTAAATATTCCTAGCAATTTTTATGCTTAAAACATTTTTGGTCCTTATTAAAAGTGCACCCAAAAATTCTTTCAAGCATTATAGACAATTTATGTAAAATAAGGTGATCCTCTCAAGGCCTATGTGAGTAGCTTACCACACAGCTCGACATGCACTAAGTCTATGGAAGCAAATACTCTGTTTATGTCTTTCTTGTGGGGATGCATTTCTTTTTTTTCTTACCCATATTCCTTCATTGTGATCAAAACAATTCTTAAGTTCAACTTCAACAAGGACTCCCAAGCTCTCTCTCACCACAAAGGATGACTCCAATGCACCCTTACTCTTCAAATTTTTATTTCTTTGAGTTTAAGTCAATAGGATCTTCTTTCTTTTTTTAGTTTCCAAATAGAACTACATAGAGAATCTCTATTTCCTACTCTAACTTTAGTCCGCCTCTATTTTCATAAAAAAGATAAAGTGCAAAGTCTACTAAACTCTTCTGCATAGTTTTATCTACTGATACAACTAAAGAGAAAAATGAAATAGAAGTTCAAAATGTACAAAAACACTTAATGAATGCAAGAAAGTGCTCACCAACACCTTCAACAAGGATTCTTACCACCTCTCCCAAGCTGCTCCAATAGAAACCTTTAAGAGTAGCTTGGCCCTTAGAAATGACATCAAAAGTTGTTCTAGATCTACTAGCACAAAACACATCAGCTTCTATTGGTGTATATCAACTTAAATGTCGATCCAAATAATGCCACATTATTTAAGTGTATGGATACATGCCTCATAGAATCTATCGAACTTTAGTTGACAAACACTTGGAAAATGATTAGCACACAAATGCACACACCAAAATAGCAAGAAACAAGCTTCTAGTGCGTGGAAAAAAACTTACCATGGGTAGAGATTAGGTTGGGGCAATCCAAGAACACCATGAAAGCTCCAAATGAAAAATGAGATGAAGACAAGAGCCTAAGAGATAAGATGAATGGAACTTTACTCTCCTTCCATAAAAAATTGACCTACGTTCAGGGTTTCTTCCATTTTTACTTATAAACATTTCCCTTTTCACATGGATATCTATCAAAAAACTTAAAAAAAAGGTTATGGAGCATGTTTGAACATCAAGATGAAAGCTAGAATTCTAAGAAAAATAAAAGGTGATAAGCATAAACCCTTTAGGATCAAGGAATCCTTGGCCTTTGAAAATTGTAATTTTTAAACAAAAAATCATACAAAATAGACATGCAATGTCAATAGTGCCTCTTTTAGTTCCATAATCATTCCATTGGTACGTCTTTATTACTTGGCTCTTTCCAAGAGATCTTGAATGCACTTCATGGTGCGAATTGAAATGTTTGATGGGCCATTAGGGATTCAAATATTTTCTTCATGTCTTTACTTCATTTGCATCTTCCAACATTTTTTTTTTGTATTGAATGAAACAGACAAGGAAGGTATGGTTAGCACGGAGGACGAGACCTCGAGAGCACCATTACCAATTTTGGACAAAGATTTGATTGTGGGACTATTGAAGGGGTAAGTATATATCTAATGAGAATCAAGGAAATCAATTAGTGAAAGTGAACTAAGGATATAGCTTTTTGCTTAAACTTATATGCGACATTCAGATCTACTGTTGGCATAAATGACATATTAAGGGGAGCTTGAACTCATTGTTTGCTTAATTGCATAAATGACATTAAGATCCATTATTGGCATAAATGCCATAAATGGCATTAAAAAAGTATAAGAGTCACTCACTTATTGATATTTTGGACATTGCAACATAATAAAAACGTCCATGAATTTGTTGCACAACGTAAACAAATTATCTAATAGCACTAGGAAGTATTGAAAGAGAAAAAATAATAATTCAAATGTATTGAGATTATGCACTTTTTGTTAGAATCAAAACATCCATTTTCATGCACAATTTAATCACATGTTCTAAGGACATTAGGGAGTATTAAAGTAAACACAATAAATGGTTAGCTTTGTCTAGCATGGCATTTGAGTTAGTTAGTTTTGATGCATTCCACATAATAATTAATAGATGTGAAGAAATTATAAGAGATTATGCAATCCTCTATGGAAGCTATTATTTCATTTTTTTCAATAACATGGGAATTTTGCATTGAAAATGGTTTCACTGAAGAGTCTCTAGGAGAGGCTACAAAGCCTAATGAGGAAACATCTCTCTTTGATATTCACAAAATATGTAATCAAAATACTTGAAGGATTGGAACACATATGCTTTGAGGTTTTTCATGTCTTAAAAACGCAACTATTACTCTAGACCTTTTATAAGAGACATCAGCATGTTATCACTACAACACACTTCTTTAATATCACCTTTAGGCTTTGCATGCTCAACATAAATTGATATCTTGTTTAGAAAATGAAAGAAATATGATGAAATGATTTTATTTTTGAGAGTTTGATCTTCAACCTATTCTCGCTACAAGATTGAAAGCTAACAGAAGACCACACACACACACACCCAAATGACCTCATTTATCTTCCACATTCAAGATTTTACATCAAGCTTATCCACAAGATGCAAACCTTGGAACTTTATTTTAGTTTCTCAGGGTGTGATATCTCAACCATGCACCCTCAATTAATTAGAAAAAGAAGAATAATACAAATAAATTGGGGAGAAATACAAAAAGGATAACGAGCCTTTCATCACCTTCTTGAGGGACTCATATGTGCTTGAGGTCTCTAAGACCCTTACAAATGGATGATGAGGAAATAGAGGGATTCTTTCATCCAAAAAATAAGGGGGAAGATACCAGATCATTAAGAGCAAATGTTTTCCCCCCTTTTCTAACCCTTTAAAGGAAGTTAACATCACTGAGGACCCATTCCTTTATCTTGTTTCTACTTTCCATGCAAATGGCTTCATATAGGGCATGGGTGGGTAGGGGAAGGGATGACTCAAACTCCATTTTTTAAATCCAATTTCTCCAAAAAGTTTTGCATGTCTCCACTAATTAAGGGTTGGTGGGAGAATGTACACCTTCCCTATGTAGCTTTGAAGAATAGATGGCCTCATAGGCACACTCAACGAACCTTTGTTCACTCAAATGAATGATTCTTTGAATTCTTAAGAACCAAACGTGAGAGCTTTTGTATGGCCTTGCCAATGCAATTTAAGTTACTCAGAGTGTTCACTCCTACTCTGAGAAGGAATGCCTCCAAGATAGACTAGTTATTGCCTTCACTCGACATGCACAAAGAGACCACTATTCACTCCTAGAGAAATTTCTCTCAAAATGTGTAGCATTTGGACATGAGCTTTGAGAAATAGTAGACAATAATAGATTTCTAAGAAGCCAACGATTTCAAGAAATGAGTGCTATTTGATAAGGAAACTCTACCCAACACTCAGACCTATGTAGCTCCTACACATAGAAATCTTTGAGCTACCTATGGCTGCTTAACATTTACATAAAATCACCCAAGAAAGTAGGGGCTTGCTAAGAAAGGGGTCTACTAGCTTATTCAAATCCAATGGCATCTTAAACCTATAGGATCATACATTCAAAGTGCAATGTATGTAGATATAATCTTGAAATGATTCCCTAGATGTTAGCAATCCCTTTTGCTAAATTATAGGCTTTATCACACCTAAGTGTGATAACTGATGATTGTTTATTATGAAGAGGCATTCAAATTCAAAATTTGAACACGAGGTCTCATGGTTAATTCCTTACTTCTTATTTCTCCAAGTGGCATCCACCCGAGCTATCCAAGGTACTAAGGTTTCCAAAGAAACCTTTACTACCTCTACCTCTCAAATTACTTCTCTGATTTCTACCACTTCTTGCTCTTGAATTAAAGTTCTGATTATATCCTCCACCATTCTGATTATTATACCAACGTTCATGAGCTAAATGATTAGTCTTACCACAAATCCAACAAGCTTTGACACCATCTTTTTTGCTTCTGCCTCTTCCTCTTCCTTTACCACCTCCTCTTCCTCTTAGGAAGTTAGCTTGACTCATAGTGCCTTCATCTTCATTCAATTGTTGCTTGCCTTTGTTAATCTTCTTCTTATCCTTTGAATACATTGCTTGACCTATACTCTTATCAACTCACCTTTGATATCTTGCTCAAAGGTTAGCATATGTCCTAGCAACTGATTCAAATCAGAAGTGAAATGATCTAGTAACAATTCAGTGGATAGAATAAATGCCTTCCACTTCTCATCTCCTCTCAAACCTCTGAGAATTTGTCTTACCAATTTGTCCTCTTCAATTTCTTCATCAACTGCTCCTAATGCATCTGCAATATCTTTCATCCTTGCTACATAATTAGAAATGGATTGAGAAGCCTTCTTCTTGAATGTGGTGAACTCTGCCCATTAAGATGCCTTCCTTGACTTTGTAGTGTTTTGGAAATGCTCCTCCAAAGCATTCCATATGTCACTTGCTCTTTCAAGTCCTCTAATGTGAGGTATCAAGTAATCATTGACTACTATGTAGATAATGCTCCTTGCTAGAGCATCCTTCTTCATCCATGCCTTCAAATCTGAGAGCTCTTCCCTAGTTGGAACACTAGGATCCTTAAATTTTGGTTTTTCTTCTTCACATGTGATGTACCCTATCAGATCTTTGCTCATAAGATGAGCTTCCATCCTCATTGACCAAGCAGGATAGTTTTCTCTATCCAATTCTTCTATCTAAAGAGAATCTCCCATCCTTTTTTCACCTATGTAATAAATTCTTCAAGCTTTGTGAATAATAAATGTACCTTTAATTCGAATTTAATTCCTTTTGATCCTCTTGATAGCTTTCAGGCCTCCTTCTCTAGCTCTCACTTCAAACATTTACCTTTTGAACCTTCAAAGATTGATTTTTGTATATCTGCAATATTCGAGGTCCTCCTTTTCTTCAAGTTTGGTGATTCTTGCTTTTCAACTCATAAACACAACCAATTTTGGAAAACTATTGCCAAATTATCAAGACTTGAGTCAACTGTGAAGAAACTCATTACGCAAAAAAGTCTACGGCACTTAATTTACTCATTGACTGATCAAATGTGTAAATTTTTCAATGAAACCTTATACAAGGTGATGCCTAAGGTTTGCACACCTTTTCCAAGTTAAGTCTCTTCAAAAGAATTAGTAGGTCTTGAGATTTCCTCCAAACAATGCACCTATGTCTCAAATTGTTCTTCTGTGTAGTTGACTTTGACACCTGCAACTTCTAATGCATGGTTCTCCAAACTAGACCCTGTTTATTCAAATGCTTTTAGCCACAAGTACCTTACCTTTCAACTTAAAGATTGAGTGCTTATGTGCTCAAAACTTTACACTGTGGAGTGAGATGTGATCAAAGCTTTGACCACCGGGATTGCGTCTGTTCCTATATTCACTTGTTCACATTTACATGTGTAAATGTTCCTATTTTCAATTCTCTCTATCTGACTATAATTAGCCTCTCAAAACTTGTAAAGAGCTCAATCAACTATAGAATGAGACTTGTACAAAAGAATTCCTGAAGAAGATGAACACGGAAGGAGCACTGAGCAAAAGATCGAGGTGCAATTTTTCAATTCTCTTCTATTCATGGAAAAATGTACAGCTAACTGATGCATCACATTCTTCACATTCTCAAAAGCTTCTAATGACTTCTAATTCTCATCATTTTTCATCTTTCTCATATTACATCTATAGTCAAGTATATATATAGACATTTACATCCTGACTCACCATGGATACAAACTTTTTATGGACTAATTACAAGAGTAATATACATCTATATACAAGCCTTCATCTTCTGATCATGCACTCATCTTCAAGGCTCAAATTTTAATCTTTGCTTTACTTCTTGACTTCAAAACTTATCCAAATCATCAATTGATGATTGTCCTACATCAATATAGATTTGGCTAGAGTGTCCCATTTTGGATTCTATTACATTTCATTGCAGAGAGTATTTCATTGTTTGAGGTACTTCTTGTTGTTGAATTTGAGTAATCTAGTCTTGACTTTAGATTGGTTACTAGCCTACTTGTAATGCTCATTTGATCTATTTAACATTATTTTGATCATTCCATGTCCTAAGGAATTGTACTTTCCTTATCAGCACTCTAGTGATTTTTCATCATTTTGACATCCCTCTCAAGTCGTATTCCTACACAAAGGCATGTCATAAGGTATACTTCCATAAGGAAGAATCCCCCTTGAGAAGAAGGAGTATTGGAATTATGGTCCCAATTTCCTCTTCTACAATGAGTGATGGCTTCATCTTCTACTATTATTGCATCCACTAATGTTATTTATGCACTAATTTGCAATTTTCCACCCACATTCACTAAAGGGAGGGTTGATGGAAGAAATTTCACACTCTTGAAGCTCACATTTTTTGAAATTTTGGACTCCTTTGAGATGTTGGATAATGTCATGGGGCTTATAGGTCCCAATCTGGAGTTGATTGTGATGGGAGATTCATCAAATCCTCAAGTGACAATCCAACCTGATCAAGATCTTCTTCGAGCTTGGAAGAGGGGGAATCATTTACCAAATGAGAAGCACTCTAAGTTAGAGAAGGCTAAAGAATTCATCAAGCGAATCAAGCATTTACAAGATCAACTTGATATTGTTGTTGTGTTCTAATAACACCTCAAAATCTACCTCACATGTGTGTTCAAATTCTTCCTGGTAGATATAATGGGCTTTAAAGTGCCCTTAATGCTAAGGTTAGACCCTCATGTCTTACCATTGAAGAGCTTTTTGTAATCCTTCTGGAAGAAGAAATGTTTTTGAAGAATACATAGGGTTCAAATGATCCAACATAATACAAAGTGCAAGGCTCTTATAAAATTTTAAAGATGAAGCCAACAAAGAAGAAGCTCATCAAAAGTTTTTTCTATTGCAAAAAGAAGGGTAGTGCCATTAAGTATTCAAGGAAGAAGGAAACTAGAGAGAGAAGTAATACTCTCAAATCCACATGGAAGAATAAGAAAACGATCCTCTATGGGCTTCCGTAGAGGAGGTATGTACATGTGCCCAAACTCGTGTGGATGAACCTTGTATATTAGATGGTGGGACATCTCATGACATGACCAACAAGGACAGGTATAGTTCCTTAATACTTCTACTAGAACCCATCAATGTAATGGTTGGAAATGACTCCAAATATACAATTGAAGGGACAAGAACCATCTTTGTTGTTGTTGCAAGTGGTGTTGAGAGACAATTCATGGATGGTTTGTATGTTTTTGCACTACAGAAAAAATATTATCACTTTTCGCCATTACAAATCCTTGATTTGAAGTACATTTCAAAAAGGATGGTGCAAAATTTTTGGATGAAACAAGTAATACTATAGGAAAAGAGTGCAAAAAGATAATTTGTATGAGTTTAGCAACCTTAGTGCTATAGAAGAAAAAGAAAAAAGTAGACTTTGGCATCAATAGTTTGGGCAACTTGGATTTGTTGCTCTCAAAGAGATGCAAACAAATGGGATGGTAGCAAATTTAGCTGAATTTTTAGAATTGGAAGAAACATGTGAAGCTTGCATTATGGACAAGCAACAAAGAAAGGCATTTCAAAAAGAGAGTTGCAATCTCAAGCTCCTCCAGAGTTGGTACATGCTAATCTCCGTGGTAAAACATCCGCTCCTACTGTGGGAGGATCTCGATTATTTATTGTTGATAGTGAATGACTATAGTGGAAAGATGTTTCTCTGGACAAGGGAAAGTCTCATGTCATGGAGCTCCACCTCCTTAATTGTCAATGTGAATGTCTGAGGTGTGTGAACGTGAAGGTGAAGGTGAGAAACACACTAGTGCACACACACACACACAATAGGAAGAGACAATAGGAGAGGCAATGGATGGAAATCCACTTCTTCTCATAACTCAAAGTACAAGAACTCTCATACCAAGCTCATAGATCAAACAAAGGAAATTTGCTAAATCCATCTCATCCATACCCACTTGTAATCATGATATACACACATGTACACATACGCATAATTATCCACATTCTTATTAATTTATTTTGTTTCTAGTTTTATTTGTTTTCGCTTTTTATTTTATAATGTTTTAGTAGCTTTGCTTTATAATTAAGGAGTTTCATGATCATATATTTATAGGTTCACATTCACACAAATTAGAAAACACATATGTAAAACACACAGATACACACATAAACACACACACACACACAAACTCATATTACTCTTAAAATACCAAGCTCACACTTACACACACAAACACGTTTCACCCACTTTTTTTATTTTGTATTTTGATTTTGTTTTCTTTTTTACTTATTTGTTTTGTTTTTGGTTTATTTATTTTTAGAGTAAGGGTTTTATTTACTTAGGGATGATGTGTGTAGGAGCTTTTGACCAGGTGTACATCATTTTAGGATATTCTTGTAATAAATCTTGCCTCGAGTTAGGTTGAATGATTGTTACTTTGGTTACACATGGAGGGAGTTCCTCTCATTGGAACTGAGTAGCAAGGGTTCATTTCTTTCCTGTTATGCACTCAATTTCTAAGTTGTACTTGGCCAAGTACATGAATTATGGCTTAAGTTGCACTTTGTTGGTGGATATGTATCTCTTGGGCATGAGTTTGGTGAACTAGGGACTGGAATATGGTTTCTTCAAGGATCGCCATTACCTTAAGTTGAGCCTCAATTTGAGCAAAGCATGTCTTGCCACGTTCTTCCATCGGATTCATCCATGTCGGGCATGGTATCTCAAAGGTGTCTTGTCCCTTGTGAATGACACATCTACTTATCGCTACCTCTATGGCTCATATTCCTCTTTGAAGGTAGGGTCAACGAGAACAGTGGTTGTTTCCTCTAGCTCTAGACGGTATAGTGGGGAATCCAGTCTCGGTAGTGTAATTTGTTCAGTCTGTTCTACCGTGTAGTTCTGAAGTTTTGTCACATGTACCGGTAATGTGTTCAGCTCTTCCAAGATCTCTAGAGGAGTCACATTTTGTTGGGAAGGTGAACCATGTTGTTCTCTTAACACTGCTATAGCTTTTTCATTCAGTAATGTGTTACATTCTTCTGTAAGTTTATCATAATCTTCAAGCAATTGGATGTGGTCCTCTAAGAGTAGCTATATGGTGTCAAAGGGGGTTTCTTGGAATTGTCTTGGACTAAGGGGCACACAAGGGTTATCCATGGTGACTTCAAAATTGTCCTGATTTTGCTCTTGAAACTATTGATCTCTTCATTTGTTGTAGCTAAGTGATGTTGGTGTTGAAAGTTTTGTATTTCAAGCTTAAGAGTGTGGGAACATGCCCCTAATTGAACCTTCCACATCATCCACTATCAAAGGAGGCTGATTTCCATGATTTGGAAGCATCAAAGCATGCCTATCATGGAAAGAAGTTGATTAGAGAAGATTTAGCTCACTGTGATTGGACCTCACTTTTGACATGTATATGCTTTTGATTGGTTAAAGAGGTTGGTATGTGACCTTTAAAGCCTCTAATGAGTTGTATTATGACTTACAGTCATGGAAATATGTGTCCAAGCTGCCCCCTTGCTTAAGCACACCCCCTACTAGCTATTCTCTACATGTTTTACAAAACTTTCACTTTTACACACTCTTTCTATGTAGATGATTTTGGCAGACCCCGTGGTCTCGTAATTGTTGTTTCTTCTTTATCCCAAATACATTTGCAATGATTTTTGTCTTGTTGGAGAGCTTATAAGTTCTAGCTATGGTGATATAAGCCTCGGGTTTAGTGCCTGCATATGTGTAGAGAAATGTCCAGAATAGTGTCTATGTAGTTATCTAATACCCTCTAAAGAGATCAAGTTATCTATTTTGTTGCAGCTAGTTGATGCAGTATCCAAATGGAGTGATTTTGCTCTAATTTGAAAGCTTTATAATTCTATTTTAAGCCTCAAGTTTCATTTTCATTCTTTGCATGTACGCGAAGAAAATCAAAAAATATAGAGCCTATATAAAAAACATTTCAAGATCCTAAGAGGGTTCATTTGCTTTTGTTGTGCACATAGGACCATTTATCCTCTAACAGTGGTATCAGAGCTATAAGTGGAGTATCAAAGAGAGAAGAAGGAGCTATTGAAGTGAAGACCTCATCAAATTTTGAAGGAAAGAAGCAAAGAACAGGCACATCAACAACAAACAAACAAGTTATGGAATCAAAGATGAAACTTCTTCAAGAGGAGTAGCTCTATTTTTTGAGGTAAAATCCATCTTTTCCAACTTCATTGCATCAAGGGGGAGTTTCAAAAGAGCTAGAAGGAACCATGGTTGATCTCAATGCTGAGATTGAGAAGCTCGAAAAGGGAAACTACCAACGGTGATCTAGAATAAGCAATTTTTTGATGGGGAAAGCTTTGTGGGGACTTGTGAGTGGTGGAGACCCAAAACCCTATATAGATGAGGTAAATCCAACCAATGACTAGAGAAGAGCAGTAAGAGAGTGGGATGAAAGGGACAAAAGACTTATTTTTATTTTATCTTAGCATATTAGCAACTCCATGATAGGACATATTCAAGATTTGGATACATCAAAGAAGGTGTGGGAGTGCTTGGAGAGATTGTACTAACCTCCACAAAAGCTAGAAAAAATCATCCCAAGAATGAGCTAAATAATCTTAAGAAAGGCCCCTCTCAAGGTGCTAATGACTACATTTAAAGGTTAAAGAGCTTGCAGATGCACTAGGGTCAATCGGTTGTGCCCTAGATAATGACAATCTTGTCCGCCACACCCTAAATGGACAACTTCAGTGTATGTAAGGGACTCTCTTCCTAATTTTGATCAACTAATCACTCTCATGGTGAAAGAGGAGATGAACCTTGGTGTTCATAATGCCAAGGATAGCCAAGGGCAATTATTGTATGCAGGTAGAGGATGAGGAAGACACAACCGAGGTGCTACAAGAGGAAGAGGAAGATATCAAAGCAGCCAAGGAGGTCAAGGACAACAAGAAAATGCAGGTCAAAGAGGTGGAAGAGCAGAGGTGGAAGATTTGGTGTAATAGGACAACCCACTTCAAATGGATGCTTTGTATGTGGTAAGTCTAGTCATTTTGCAAATGAATGTTATCATAGAGCTCAAAGACAAGGGAATCAAAGAAACAACAACAATTATAGAGGGCAAAGTAATTATGCAAACACATCATCCAGCCAAGGGAATGATTATTTACTTGCCATGAGGTATGGTGAAGATACAACTCAAGCTAGTGAAGATGTATGGTATGTAGACAGTGGATGTAGCAATCATATGTCATGTCAGAAGGATGTTTTTAGTAATTTGCAGGTCCCAAAGCATCAAGGAAATGTGGAAACAGGTAATAAATCAAAGCATATCATTCAACATGTGGGAGATATCAGTTTGGAAGGAAATCAAAGGGCAAAGTGCTTATCAGAGATATTACATGTCCCTTCTATTACCAAAAAGTTGATTTCCATAGGCCAAATGGTAGAAAAAGGCTATCAAGTTAGGTTCAATGCAAGAGGATGTTTTGTTGAAGATCCAAAGGCAGGTTTCAAGCTCATAGCAAAAGGACACAAGCAAGGGAGAATGTTCACAATGGACAAAAATCAGCCACACCATTCAATGTATGTCACATATTGAGACAAGAGGATAGGAGATTTGGATCTATGGAATAGATGAATAGGTCACATCAACCTACAGAAGCTCGAGGACATGCAAAGGAGGAGCTTGGTAAGAGGCCTACCAAATTTTATGTCTAAAATATTGCATGAAATTTGTGTAGCTTGTCAATAAGCAAAACAATCAAGGCTGTCTTTCAAGAAGAGAACCTATGTGAGTGCGAATGTTTTAGACCTCATTCACACAGATGTTTGGGGTCCAACAAGAGAAGCATCCCTTGCTAGAAATAGGTATTTTTTAACCTTCATTGATGACTTTTCAACAAAATATGGTTGTATGGCATTAGAAACAAATGAGTTGGGTTGCACTACTTCAAGAAATTCAAAGCATAGGTAGAGAAGGAGTCTGGAAAGTTTATCAAAACTTTGAGATCCAATGGAGGGAGAGAGTACTTCTCCCATGAATTTTCTGAATTTTTGTAGGTCAATGGCATCAAAAGACAATTTACATGCAGGTATACCCCTCAACAAAATGGTGTGGCAAAGAGAAAGAACAGACACATAGTAGAGGTAGCAAGGTGTATGCTTATTGAAACGAATATGTGCATTGTTATTGGGGAGAGGCTACATATACAGTCACATACATCATCAATCGATGTCCTACATCAATTATACATCATCTAATCCATGAGGAAGCATGGAGTGGAAGAAAACCTTTCATTTCACATCTTAGAATCTTTCGTTGTATACGCTATGTACATGTACCTCAAGAGTTGAGGTCAAAGTTAGATGCCAAATCTAAAAGGTGTATCTTTTTGGGATATTCTATGGAACAAAAGAGGTATAAATGCTATAATCCCATCACCAAGGAGCTGAAGGTAAGTAGGGATGTTGTCTTTGAGGAGTTGAAGCCTTGGTATGCATGCAAGAGTCCATTGTAGGTTGAAGAGACAGGTGAGACAAATAAGAAGAATGATGATAGAGTTCGGGAAAGCACGGATTTAAGTGCTCCAAGCAACTCATCCAACACAAGGACACCCTCATCATGGAGTGGAAGGCTTAGGGAAAGAGAGACCAGCTCTAAAGAAAAAAAATTTAAAGGCAAAGAGAAGATTTCAATTGAAGAAGGAAGCTATGTGGACAAGAGCATGTTGGAAGATGAAGAGATAGAAGAAATGCAAACCCTAGGAGTCGCAAAACAAAGGAAGAGGATGACAACCACACTTAATGGAAGTGAAAGAAGGTCTTCAAGAGTAAGATATCCAGTTCAAAGATTAACATATGATAGTTTCGTTGCAAAGCATTATGCATACATGACTCAGGTAATCAAGGACAAAGAACCGACTAGTTATGAAGAAGCTAAGGATTGCAAGGAATGGCAAGAGGCAATGAAGGAAGATCTCAAGGCACTTGATGAGAACCATACATGGAGCCCCCAACTCCAGAAAGCATGAAGGTGATAGGTAATAAGAGGGTTTACAAAATTAAATGAAATTCAGATGGTTCCATTGCTAGGTACAAAGCAAGGTTGGTGGTGAAAGGCTTCTCCCAAAGCGATGGGATAGATTATGATGAAACTTTCAACCCTGTAGCCAAGATGCCAAAAAACTAGGACTTTGATTGCAATGGCCACATCAATGAAATGGAGCTTATATCAATTGGATGTGAAGAATTCCTTCCTCAATGGAGAGCTTGAAGAAGTAGTCTACATGAGCCAACCTCAAGGATTTGCTAGTATGAGGTACCCAAATCATGCTTGCAAGATAAGAAAAGCATCATATGGACTAAAGCAAGCCCCAAGGTCCTAGAATCAGAGGTTAGTGAGGAGATAAGACGGTATACATATGCATCTATGTGAACAATTTGATCATCATAAGAAGTGATATTACAGGTACTAAAGATATCAAATCAAAGCTAGGAAAGGAGTTCAAGATATCTTATCTTGGAACACTAAAGTACTTCTTGGGAATCGAGGTAATCTATGCACACAATGGCATCTTCTTGATTCAAAGAAAATACTCGTTGGATGTGCTATACAAGTTTGGTATGAGTAGTTGTAAGCCACATTCTCAGCCTATGGAGCCCAATACAAAGTTGGTTGCATGTCAAGGAGAGGCTATACAAGATATTACACTAAATAGAATCATAATTGGTTTATTAATTTATGCTACATTCACTGAACCTGATTTTGCATATGTAGTAGGTGTTCTCTCTAACTTTTTGCATGCACCCACTCATGATCATCTTATAGCAACAAGAAAAGTGCTTAGATACATCAAGCACACCATCAACCAAGGTCTATTTTATTCATATGATGCTGATCTAAGCATCAAATGATATAGTGATGTTGATTGGGTAGGTAGCAAGGATGATCAAAGGAGTACATCGGGTTATGTTTTCATGATAGGTACAAAAGTGATCTCTTGGAGCTCTAAGAAGCAACCCACTGTTGCTCTTTCATCCACTGAGGTTGCGTATAGAGGTTTAGAATTGGCTACATGTGAGCTATTTTGGCTTAAGAAGCTACTTAAGGACTTGGAAGTGGAGTTGGAGGAGTTTCCTCTTTATGGAGACAACATTTCAAGCATCTACCTAGCTAACAATCCCATGTTTCATGCAAGGAGCAAGCACATAGAGGTTCATTACCACTTCGTTAGAGAAAAAGTGATGGCAAAGGAGCTAGATATAAGGTATGTGAACACTAAAGTGTAGGTTGTAGAAATGATGACAAAGTTTCTTCAAGGTACAAGCTTGGAGGATTCAAAGAAGCAATCAACATAAGAGACATAGGATGTAGCAACAAAGGAAAAAGACTTGAGCTTGAGGAGGAGTGTTGAAAGTTTTGTATTTCAAGCTCAAGAGTGGGGGAACATGCCCCAAATCGAACGTTCCACATCATCCACTATCAAAGGAGGCTGATTTCCACGAGTTGGAGGCATCAAAGCATGCCTATAATGGAAAGAAGTTAATTAGAGAAGATCTAGCTCACCTCTTGATGTGATTGGATTGTATATGATTTTGATTCGTTAAAGAGGTTGGTATGTGACCTTTAAAGCCTCTGATGAGTTTTATTATGACTAAAAGTCATCAAAATATGTGCCCAAGCTGCCCTCTTTCTTAAGCACACCCCCTACTATCTATTCTCTGCATATTTTGTAGAAATTTCATTTTTACACACCCTATCTTTCTAGATGCTTTTGGCAAACCCCCCCGATCTTGTAATTGATGTTTCACCTTCTTCTTGAATCCATTTGCAATGATTTTTGTCTTGTTGGAAAGCTTATAAGCTCTATTTTGAGTGATATAAGTCTCGGATTCAGTGCTTGCATATATTCAGAGTCATGTCTAGAATAGTGGGTCTATAGTTAGCTAATACTTAGTGAAGAGATCAAGTTATTTGTTTTGTTGCAGCTTGAGGCATCATCCATTATTCAAATGGAGTGATTTTATCTCGTTTGAAAGCTCTCTAAGTCTAGTTGCATCTTGCAAAGTTTCATCTTCATTAACTGCATGTACGCAGAGAAGCTTAGAAAATACAGAGCATATATTAGAAAAATTTTAGGATCCTAGGAGGGTTCATTTGCTTTTGTTGTGCACATAGGAGTGTTTATCCTTCAACACTTGGAGGAGTCCCATATTCCTATGAGTTGTGCATTATGTTCCATCTATCTTGGGATTTGATTCTCTGCCTCTGTGATGGCCTCTTTGGTTTTTTGCTCTAAATCCAACTCCATAATATTATATGAGTCCTTGACTTCTTTGTAGCGGGCATTGAGGGCAGCATTCTCAATCCTTAATGAATTAAGACTTGCTTGGAGCTACGTGGTGGTCCGTTGCAAATCTTGGTATGTCTAGCCTAAGAAAATGAATTCGGTGTGGACTTGATGCATGTTCTTAAACATTTTTTGTAGTGTGTTGTCAATAACACATGATGAGATGGTGGAGAGTGAATGCATGGTGGTATGCAGATAAGTGTGCGATGTAGAGAGGAAGGGAAAGGGAAAGGAAGAAGTGGATGAGCGATGGTGGAAACTAGAGTGGAAATAGTGAGTGGTGTCATGGTTGGTAAGTTTTCCATGCCATTGGATGTGTTGTCGATGGTGTAACTTGTGTATAGTGGAGTGCATGTAGGTGAAAATGATGATGGAAAAAAATAGCTAACGGGTAGTGATGGCTGAAGGGGTTGTATGGACTCAAGTAAGGGTATAGGAGATATATTTGTCTGGGGGGAAGGGTTGAGAAAAGCTTGGAGAAGAGATGGAATATAGGTGGTGCTTGCTGGGGTAATGGATGGAAAGGATTGGGTGGAAGGTATGTGGACAGGGGATAGAGATGGAAATGAGGGAACGGGTGGGAGAGATTGTGAAGGAGTAGAAGTTCAAAAGGTGGATCCTACAGGTGAAGGAGATGGGCAGATGAGCAATGGAAGTGGAGGGGGCCATGGTGGGTGCTAAAGTTACCAAGATGGTGTCTATTGATGGACTAGAAGTGTGGGGAGAAGATTGGGTTGGGGTATGTCGAGGCGTTTCGATAGACGTTTCAAGGCCTTGGGTGAAGGGTGAGTTTGGGAGGATGGGGGAAATGCGAGTTCCAGAGGGTGGATTGTGTCAACCTAAGGGATTGGTAGGGTTGCCTATTCGTGAATAGTGGATTGGCAGGGAAGATCAGGAGACACAAGGACCTGAATAAGTTTGCCCCCTTGGGTAAGATTCTTACCGGTTAGGTATAGAGCACAAGAGATGAGATATGAAAAAACTATATGTATTAATGCATGTAAATTACATTGACATTGGAAATGAATGATTGCACAATGTGAGGGCAATAGATGAGCTATAATGGGAGCTCATTATGCCACATAAAATCATATGAAATCTTTAACATACTTGGCTGCAATCCACATAACTAGATGGTCCTCTTTTAAAGCCTTTTTGTTGGAGCCAAGATTCAAATTCGAATTCAAGTCTTTGCCTAAAAGTGTTCAAAGGTTTTACGACTTGATTTGCCACAAATCCTCACCAAATAATTCATAGAAATATTCTCCTAAGAACTCGTGATCGGAAGTGTTTCCACATATGCACTCTTATAAGGAGTAAAAATCAATCTTTTACAGGAGATCATTCATGTGCTACTACATGAATACACACATGAACCTTATGATAAGTGATCATCATAATGCGGCATCCATTTTTCCTTGTTAATTACTATGTCCATGGTGGCTAATATCTCTGCCCATCAGTAAGGTTTGAACTCTTCATAATGGGCCATCCATTTTTCCTCGTTAACTATTATGTCCATGGTGGCTAATATCTATGCCCATCAGCAAGGTTTGAACTCTTCATCTAGAAACACCACAAGTGCATAGTCTAGGTCTTGGATGGTTATGGGGTGTTGTTCCATACCTAAGCCCCTAGCTTCTAATCTCTTTTGTTCGTTTTCTACTACTTTAAACATCCATAAGTATGTGTCCTCATGCAAGCATGAAGCATCTCATCCTATGGATTGCACTGAATTCATCTCTTCACGTGTTTGATGGATCGTATTCCATTGTAATGGTGGGATGTCTCTATGGTAATAATCCTTGAGATTGAATTTGATGTTCACTCTTAAGTGCTGCAAGTACAAGGAACAAGTTCCCCAATCATTTACTACTTGCAATTACCTCATAAAGTGTCATCCCAAAATCATCTCAAAGTTGTGTTTCTTTTTAAACACACATATGGCAAAGGTGTGCTCAAAATCGGCACCACATGTGGTGTGAGTGATTCCTTCCAGCAAACCCAAAGTCTTCTCTATATGGCCATCCACCATTTGCAACTTCATTCTAGTGAGTCTCAAAGCTGGCTTGCCCCATCTCTTCCAAAGGGAAATGGTGGCAATGGAAACTCATGCTCCTAAGTCTAAGATTGCCTTGGTAGTATAGCCTTGGTAGGAGATGGGTAGATAGGTATTTCCCTCTTCTACTTTGCTCACCTCTCCCATCCTATCAAAGGATATCTTGAGCACCTTTCCTTGCAATCTCCTCTAAGAGTAGGCATCGATAGTTACATGTAGTTGCTTTGCTACATGCTTCCACAACTCAGCTCTAACTTCAACAACTCTTCTAAAGTGAGATGGCACTTCACTTTAGTGTTTTTACTACATCTGTGTTCCTAGAAAGAAGTGAATAATCATTTCTTATCAAGATGGTGAGAGCTCTCATTTGAATTGACTTTGATTCCCATGGGTCAATGAAATGAGGTAATTCTTATAGGGAATTAGATTAAAAATATATTTGCTCACTTGAATGCACCTGGTCTTGTTCTCCACATATCAATGGTATGTCTTGAGGGAACTGATCGTGGAGATCATTTACTTCTTGGATGGGTGGTGGAGCTCCTTGCTCTTGCCTCCATTTCTCTTCTTGAATGTCTCTCATGAATCCTTTTGAATACTTATGGATTGAAGAGGAAAACCATCTTCGATAGAATTGGGTACTTATGACACTGGGTGGTACTTCTCTTGGTAAGCACCTAACGGAGGGGGCCTTTGTGCACTCTAAGTGATTCAACTTCAGCATCAGTTGTTCTAGTCTTTCTAGCAATCCTTGAAAATGCAACTCTCACTTAATTAGGTTACTCATCTCAGATATGGAGTTGCTTCTAACATATCGTGATCTAGATCAACCATTTTCATGTAGATCTTGGTTCTTTATATTTCTAAGTGTGCTCTAGAAAAACTCTTATCTAGTTCTTCTGCATTGGATCCGTTTTGCAACCTAATTTGATAAGCTCTAGGCATCATGTCCAAGTCCTTTGGAATATGTTCAGCTAGAACCGATCTTGGCTTGGGTAATTGGGGAGTTTGTGGTGGTCCTTGGGAAGCTAATTCTAAAATTTCTGGCCTAGTCTCATTTGAACTCCCTCTAAATCAATAAGAAAGTATTATGTCTTATCCCACTCTTAGAAAACTCTATGATGAAGGTCTCTAGAGAATGTTGGATATTCCTAAACTGTCTTTGATGTAGAGGTTGGAACCAAGTTAGGACAGTGTTCTTCAAAGTTAGTCCGAAGGCATTTCATTGAGTGAACTTGTTAATGCCCTCAATACTTGTTTGAGATCAACAACATGGTCATAGGGCTCACTAGTATCATGGAATTAGTTCTTCATAGATTTCACTAGGTAGCTAGGCCTCAAGATTCTTGGGGCTCCCTTGGTCTAGGGAGGGTAAAGTCATTCATGCCTCTTTGAGGTCTTTGTCCTCTAAGCCTTTCTTGTTCTATCCTATCTGTGTCCACTTCTTGTTTGTCTTTTCCTATAGTGTGTACAAAGGTCACTTATGGCTTCTCTTTGGATTTCTCATTATGGGTTCTGAGTACATGTGAAGACCCTAGTCCCATTTGGTTATGAGAGTTAGTGGACTTGTGTGAAGGAAAGATGGGTTCGTCTTTCCATGTGTAAGTATGTCTATTATGTTCTGGCACTACGAACACCCTTTCTAAAGTGTTTTCAAGGTAAACGATCTTTATTGGGATTTTTGGATCCTTGAATTCATAGATAATGACTCTACAAACATTGCTAGGCTTATCCAATCTAAACCTCCAAAAGGCCTCCTTAGTCTCTCTACTTATAAAGTTCCCAATGCTAGTGTTATCATGGGGCATCCATTTAGGGGTGATGATCCTTGATAAGACCAATTTGCCTCGAGGCATCCTAGGTTCTTGTTCCTTATGCTCTTGATCTATGTCTCCAATGTCTAAATCCGGCATAATGGATCCGAATTCATCTGTGTTGTCACCTAAGTTGTTCACCACATACATGGTTCCTTGCTTATCTATATATGCACCATTTTTTTATTTGAGCAGAGGGTGCTCAGTTTCAAAGGGTTGTTCCAGATTCCTAAGTTGAACTACAGACTTGCGTAGACCATCCTTGTAAATGCATGCACCTAGTGGGTTGGTCCTCATGTACTCTATTTTGGTTTTATAAGGACCCTCTAACATTTTCAAATGAGAAGTTATTGTTTTACCTCTAGGTTTCTCCATGCTAAATGACATCTCTGACTCACTAGTGTCTAAGCTCACCATGTAGGGATAATCACTCAACCATTGTGCCCATGATCTTGCAATGTGGTTCACACTCACTTCTGAGGATCTAATACTTCCTCGATTTATTTTGCCTATATGTTTTTCTGACCTAAGGTTCATCAATTTTGCTTCCCTTGCTATCCCAATGTACACACACGTAGAAATATTCCTTTATGTACCAATTACTTGTTTTTTTAATACCTCTTGATTTTTGTCTTGTATCAATTATACCGTCAAGAACAACTTTTCATTTCTTTGATTGGTTCTCGTGGCATCAATCTTATGTTCTTTTCCCTTATGTTATTGTATTATCGAGATTCCCTATTGTTGGACTTGAATTCCTTAAAGTTCTAGGACTTATATTCCTATTTCCACCAAAGTCTGAGTACTAGGGCCATGAGTTAGAAAAAAAGTGAATGGACAAAGAAGGGGAATATAATACCTTCCAACCTTGGGTTCCCGCTCTTGGTATGTCCCCAATATGTCCTTTCTTGGCTCGGGTGTTGCCCAAACACTGTTCCTTGCCTGGATCCTTGGTGATATCCACAACTTCTGGTACCAGAGGTCCTGCAAGCACCTAAATTACTTCAAAAAGTGAAATAATTGATCAAAATTTGCAAAATCCTAATTTCTATCAAAATGGAGGGACTATCAATATAACATGACACAATCGCGATGGAATGCGATAATTGCAATGGTCGAGGGCTATTGCAAAGGGTCAAAGGATTGTGTTGGTCTAATGGGATCACAATGGCATGGGTCATTCGTGATGGTTCAAGTTGTCGTGATGGTGAGGGACTATTACGATGGTCCATCCAATCGTGATGGTGCAATCCAATCACGATGGGGCAAATTATCACGATAGGGTCAAAGGATTGTGATGGTATGGCACAATCGCGATGAGGAAAATGGTTGTGATGGTTTGCAATAATCACAATGATGCAAAGAGTTGCAATGGCATGAACCAATTGTGATGTCTCAATATGTCATGATTGTGTGGTCCAATTGATGGTATCTCAAGATCTCAATGGCATGAGCCAGTTGGTGTCAGATGGATTTCTCCACTCTGACTTACATTTAGAAAAATTAAAATCTTCTTAAAAATTGGTGATCTATAAACCTTCCAAAATGTGTTCCATGTGACTTTTTGATTTGAATAATCTCTTTCTTTAATACCTATAGGCAAAGAACAAGAGGAAGATGTGCTATAAACAAAACATGAAGGGATGTAAGTAATGAGAATAATTGTGTACATGGATTAAGGGTATTTGCTATATGAGTTTATGTTATTAACTTGTTTAGGATGAGAAAAGAAGGCCATGGATGTTAGACATGTGTACGTGAAGAAGAATTCCATGGTCATGATCATATAAACCCTCCATGATCATGTATGCTTTTCATGAGAACCCTTCATAAGCATGTGAACTCTTCATGACATGCAAGCATTTATGTGTATGAGGAACCCGTAATGACTATGTCCATTGGAACCCTCCATACATAACCCTTACTAATGACATGTGTGCATTGTATGTTTATATATGTAAACCATATGTGGATATAAAAAGTATACTATCTGCATATGTGTGAGTGTGTGTGTGTGTGTGTATATATATATATATATATATATATATATATATATATATATATATATATATATATATATATATATATATATATATATATATATATATATATATATATATATATATATATATATATATATGTGTGTGTGTGTGTGTGTGTGTGTGTGTGTGTGTGTGTGTGTACATCAAGTTAAAATTTATGACTTAAGCTACTTTTGGGGGATCTAAAAAATGTGAAAACCGGTAGGCTTGTTCTATCCAAGCTCCTCAAGCTCAGGGACTCCTTTTCTTGCACAAAATGGAGCATCGGATGGCAAAATTGGGTGGTTCTATGTTACAATGGTTAGTGATAAGAATCAATGTTGATGTTTCAAACAATATTTAATGGGTCTACAAATTTTATTTATGGGGCCCCTTTTGTCTCCATCATATACTTCTTACATACTTCCTCTTCATATATGCCTTGAATTGCTATCAACAAAAGATGTGGGTGTATTTCACTCAAGAGAAGATTCTTGCATTTGACAAATTTAAAATGTGGCATAAAAATTTTGAAACTATAACAAGTAGAAAACAGAAAATGTTCTATACTAACCCAGGGGGACAATTCTTATTGACAAAATTCAACAACTATCGCAATGCTCATGGAATCAAGAGGCGACTTACCACAACCCATACACCTCAACAAAAGATCCACTACATGTTGAAATCTCAAGATATGCCTTATTCATTTTTGGTAGAAGCAATTAATATGACTAGGTACATTTTTAATAGATGCTACACAAAGACACTGCAAGGCATTACTCCTCAAGAAGCATACTCTATTAAGCAGCTTTCAGCTATGCATTTTAGAATTTTTGAATGAATATTATGAAGCATATAGACTTTGGGATCTACAGGAATGGAAGATCATTTTCATCCATGATGTGGTATTTTATGGGTGAGCACACCCATTGGATGACAAAGGTAAACCCACTATCTCATCAATGTTAGAGTTTGAGGTCCATGGAAGCACATGAACATCACAAAGAAGAAGAAGAAGCTTGGAGCACAACACACAATACCCAATGTATTACCAAGTGAATGTACAAAGATAACTCGCATGTTAGGGTTATAGGCGTATATACAAGCTAGGGGAAAAAAACCCTCCTAAAGAAGGAAAATGGTGTTCCAATAGTCCTAGTGTGTTCACACACATTACCATCAAAAGATATCAACAAATCCCCCTTGGGAATGATGCAATGAACAAGGAGTTGGTACTCATGTATAAGGAAGTGCCAAGATATGTGTGAAGGGATCAATCCACAAAAGGAAGTAATCCCAAGTGTTTGTGGAAAGCTTCAAACTTCTCCTCAAGTAGAGCCTTTGTGAAAAGATCTCCAATGTTATCCTATGTAAGCAAATATGCCAAACTCATCTTCCTAGCAAAGAACCTCTCCCTGACATAATTCTTTGTGCAAGCATGGAACATAGGGTTCCTCGCAACTACCAATGCACTCTGACGTTTATTGAAGATAGTGGTGGCAAAGACTATTGCGAACATTTGTTTTATGTAGGGTACAAGTTTCAAATTATGTAAATACCTTTGGGAAGTCTTCAAATACTTCAAGAAGGCTCATATTTATTCATAAAATATATCCAAAATACCACGTGATTTCTAGAACATGGTGAGTCAAATTAGTGAGTCACAAGGGAGCTGCAGTGGTGTCCTAGTGGAAGGTCGATGTGGCTAGTTCTCAAAGTCCATCAATACTTTGCTTATTTGAGCACTTGAGTCATGTACTACCTCCACCCAAGTGTCTACCACGAATTTAGATGTATTAGGAAGGTTTTAGATTAGTTTCCCATGCTATAAAAAGAGGAGAAAAGTCCTGATCTTGTGGGATGTCCAAGAGAGTCATATGTGTATCTCTATGCTGCTGTAGTTTTGTATGCAGAGATTGCAGAGCTTGTATCTCCCTCATTATATATCCGAATTACATATTTGATAGCTCATTTAAAAGCTCTTATTGTCTACTTTTGTCTTGTAAATTTTCATAATCATTGGATTTGTGAGCGGAGAGAAGTACTCTCTGCAAGTAGTGTGTGTTCTCTGGTTTTACCCCCTGCTGAAGGTCTCCACTAAACCTCAAACTTGCAGAGGTCATATCTCCTTGTGTATGTATCCAAATCATGTGTTCTTTGGCTTGCTAGAAAGCTCTCAAAGTCTACATGTATTCTAGAAAGTTTAAGATTCATTGGAGTTATGAGTTAAGAGCAGTAGTCTCTGCAAGTGATGTGTGTCCTCGGGTTCATCTCTGTTTCAAGGTCTCCATTAAAGCTGCATATTGGAGAGGTCATAGCTCATTGTGTATTTATCCATTTGACGTTTTCTATAGCTTGTTGGAAAGCTCTTAGAGTCTAGTTTATGGTGTGAAATAGTTTTGGAAAATTCTAAGTGAGTAAAGAGCAGTTTGCTCTGCAACAAAACTGGTCTGTGCATACAAGTTTGTGAAAAAGTCAACTAGGTCATGTTGGGTTTCACCTACTTCTAACTGTACTTTGGAGATCAATAAACTCCAACATTGGTATCAGAGCAAGTACTTGGAGGCTTGGAGAAGGTTATCATACCTTGATGAAGAATTTGAAGCTATCAAAGAAGCAGTTCATCATCAACACTACACAAAGGGAGAAGAAGATCGCAAGGAGGCATCTCAAGCAACATCCAAGCAAAGAAAGTTGCACATACCTCATTTACAAGGTAAATATTATATTTCTTCTCATCACACACATTGGAAAGAAGGCTTAAAGGAGGAAGCTTAGCATTTGTATTATGGGAGACCAACATGCACAAATTGAGAAGCTTGATAAGACCAAATATCAAGCATGGAAGTTTAGAATCACAGCATACTTGCAAGGTAGAGGCTTGTATGGTTTGATTAACGGCACAGATATCAAACCCACATTACCAAAAGACCCAAATCAGCAACAATTGAGGGAGTTTAGACTTTGGAATGAGAGAGACAAAAGGGTTATATTCATTTTATCACAAAATATTCAAGATTCAATGGTAGGAGGACACATACAAGATCTAGACACAAGTAGAGATGTTTGGCTTGCATTGGAAAGGTTGTATGCTACAGGTACAAGAGCAAGGAAGATTCAACTCAAAAATGAGTTGAATAACATAAAGAAAGATACAAGGACATCGGTCAATGATTACTTGTTGAAGGTTAAAGAGATTGCAGATCAACTAGGATCAATTCAAGCTCATGTGGAGGACGACGACTTGGTTGCAAATACTCTCAACGGACTCAAGGATGATGAGAGATGGAAACCATTCATTACTTCAGTTTATGTTAGAGGAGAATTACCAGACTTTGATCAGCTTGTTGCTCTTATGGTCACAGAGGAGATGAATCTAAATGGCTCTACTTCAAATAAAAAAGGATCGCAAGGACAAGCTCTTTATGTAGGATCATCAAGAGGTGGAAACAGAGGTAGAAGAGGTTCAAATACAGGTCGAGGAAGAAGGAGCGATGATCAAGGGACTTCAAGTGGCTTCTTCAACACAAGAGGAAGAGGAAGATCAAGTGCTAGAGGTACGAGAGGCTACTACAACTACAATCAAAGACAAAGGAGTGAAGATAAGAACAATTGCTATATATGTGGAAGGTATGGACACTATGCCAAAGATTGTTATCAAAATGAAAATAATCAAGGTGGTAATCGAAGAGGAGGCTATTCAAGAAGAGGTAAACAACAAGGAAATTATGTAGTTGAAGGTAAAAGTGATTATTATGATTCTCTTCTTATGATGAATGTAGAAACTAAGATGAATTGCAATAGTGATGTATGGTATGTAGATAGTGGTTGTTCTAATCACATGTCTCATGATGCTTCATGGTTTTCTAATATGCATAATCCTTCATGTAAAGGTCATGTTGAAACAGGAGATGATACAACACATAAGATTATGCAAGTTGGAGATGTCGTTATGCAGGATAAGAGCAAGACAAATTGCTTGAAGGATGTATTTTATGTGCCAACGATCACTAAGAATTTGATGTCAGTTGGTCAAATGGTAGAAAAAGGTTTGCAAATAAGATTTAATCATGCAGGTTGCTTCATTGAGGATCCAAAGCAAAGGAGGTTAATTGCTAGAGGTCAAAAACAAGGTAGATTGTTTACATTCAAGGTAAACCCAAATCATACAAACTATTTCTCTTATGGTATGCATCGAATAGCAGAGCTTGATCTATGGCACAAAAGGATTGGACACATGAATGTACATAGGTTAAAGGAGCTATCAAAGAAGAGGATTGTTGAAGGATTACCTGATCTTACTAAGCAACATATGGTGCATCTTTGTGAAGCATGTCAAATGGGTAAGCAGAATAGACAACCTTTCAAGCATTCAAGCTATGTAAGTGATGGTTTGCTAGATCTCATACACACAGATGTGTGGGGACCTACTAAAGAGGCATCCTTGGTTGGTAATAAGTACTATGTATCATTCATTGATGATCATAGTAGAATGATATTTGTGTATTTCATTAAACATAAGAGTGAGGTCTTTGATTGTTTCAAGGAGTTCAAATCATATGTCGAAAAGCAATAAGAAGCTAAGATCTGATGGAGGGGGAGAGTATTTCTCTCAAGCTTTTACTGATTTTTTGTATGATGAAGGTATCAAAAGAGAAGTTACATGCAGGTATACTCCATAACAAAATGGAGTCGCAGAAAGAAGAAACAGAATCATAGCAGAAGCATCTAGAAGCATGCTTAATGATATGTGTTTGCCTAATTTTTTTTGGGCTGAAGCTGTTAGCACAAGTGTTTACATTATGAATAGAGTTCCGACTGCTGGAGTTCATCATTTGACACCATATGAGGTATGGCATGGAAGGAAACCAAGTGTAAGTCATTTGAAAGTATTTGTTTGTGTATGTTATGTACATGTACCTAGTGAGGTGAGATCTAAACTTGATGCGAAATCAGAAAAATGTATATTTATTGGTTATGCAGATACTCAAAGAGGATATAGATGCTATAATCCTCATACCAATAACGTTGTTGTGTCAAGAGATGTAAACTTTATGCAGATAAGAATTGTTTGCAGGTCATGGATGAAAATGAAGAAGGTGTGGTTGAAGGAGATGAATGCATAGTTCAGCCATCAGGAAGTTTAAATGATGAAACGAGTGGTTTGGATGAAGAAAGAGGATCACCTTTCAATGGAAGATTAAGGCAAGAGTCACCTCCAAGTGTTAAAAGTAAAGGTAAACTCAAACTTGTTGAAGTTAATGATGAAGGAGAGGAAATTAGTGATGTATGTGAGTATGGAGAATCATCAAAGGTTCCTAATAAGAAAGGAAGAGCATCTACATTGGAGGTAAGAAGAACTTCAAGAGTGAGTAAGCAACCTGAAAGGTATACTTATGAATCTTTTATGAATACTCATTATGCTTTTATGACAAAAGTTGAGCAGGAAAATGAACCCACATGTTATGATGAGGCAAAAGGAGATGAAAAGTGGGAGAAAGCAATGAGAGAAGAAATGGAAGCACTACAGGATAACAAGACTTGGAATTTAGTTCCAAAGACACCAAAACAAAAGGTAATTGGTTGCAAGTGGGTTTTTAAGATTAAAAGAAATAGTGATGCTAGTGTGTCAAGATATAAGGCTAGACTTGTAGCAAAAGGATATAATCAAACTCAAGGATTGGACTATGAGGAGACATTTACTCCAGTAGCAAACATGGCAATGGTGAGAACTTTGTTGGCTTTAGCTGCAAGTAAAAGGTGGAATATATATCAACTCGATATAAAGAATGCCTTTCTTAATGGTGAGTTAAATGAAGAAGTGTATATGTCACAACCAGATGGTTATGTGGATGCAAAATGTCCTAATCATGTATGCAAGTTAAAGAAGGCATTGTATGGTCTTAAGCAGGCACCAAGGGCATGGAATGCAAGGCTGGTAAAGTATCTTATGCTGCAAGGATACACAGCGAGTCATGCTGATCCTTCACTTTATGTAAAACATGTAGATGGTATGTGTGTCTATGTATGCATTTATGTGGATGACTTGTTGATTACAGGGAATGATGCAAAAGCAATTGATGAGATAAAAGGTAATTTGGGAAAGGAATTTAAAATTTCAGATCTTGGTTTGCTTAGATACTTTCTTGGGATTGAAATTGTGTATGGCGATGAAGGTATGTGGTTGATACAGAGAAAGTATATATGTGATATGTTGAAAAGGTTTGTTATGCAGGAATGTAAATTTGTTTCTACTCCAATGGAATGTAATGTAAAGTTGAGTGCAAAGGAAGGTGATGAGTTGCATGATATGAATGCATATAGATCCATGGTAGGATCTTTGATTTATGCAACAAAAACTAGACCTGATATATGCTATGCAGTGGGAGTATTGTCACAGTTTATGCATGAACCTAGAGTACCTCATATGCATGCAGCGAAAAGAGTGCTTAGATATTTGAAAGGTACCATGAACGAAGGATTATTTTATAGTCATGATGCTGATCTAACTCTTAAAGTCTTTAGTGATGCAGATTGGGTTGGAAGCAAAGATGACAGAAGATCCACAAGTGGATATGTGGTAATAGCAGGAAACAAGACATTAACATGGAGTTCAAAGAAACAGCCTATAGTTGCTTTATCTTCTACAGAGGCTGAGTATAGAGGTTTAGCATTGGCTACTACTGAGGTTATGTGGTTTAAAAGGTTGTTTCATGACTTGAATGTGCAGGTTGATGTACCACTTATCTATGGGGATAACTTGAGCAGCATTCATATGACCTCAAATCCTATTTTTCCTGCTAGAACAAAGCATATAGAGGTTCACTATCATTATGTTCGAGAGAAGGCCATAAACAATGAAGTACAAGTTTCTTTTGTGGGAACAAAGGATCAAGTTGCAAATATATTCACCAAATCCTTGGATGTACCAAAGCTTCAAAAATTCAACTATATTCTTGGCATGAAGGAAATAACCTTTGAAACTTGAGGGGGAGAATATTGCGAACATTTGTTTTATGTAGGGTACAAGTTTCAAATTATGTAAATACCTTTGGTAAGTCTTCAAATACTTCAAGAAGGCTCATATTATTCATAAAATATAGCCAAAATACCACGTGATTTCTAGAACATGGTGAGTCAAATTAGTGAGTCACAAGGGAGCTGCAGTGGTGTCCTAGTGGAAGGTCGATGTGGATAGTTCTCAAAGTCCATCAATACTTTGCTTATTTGAGCACTTGAGTCATGTACTACCTCCACCCAAGTGTCTACCACAAATTTAGATGTATTAGGAAGGTTTTAGATTAGTTTCCCATGCTATAAAAAGAGGAGAAAAGTCGTGATCTTGTGGGATGTCCAAGAGAGTCATATGTGTATCTCTATGCTGCTGTAGTTTTGTATGCAAAGATTGCAGAGCTTGTATCTCCCTCATTATATATCCAAATTACATGTTTCATGACTCATTTGAAATATCTTATTGTCTACTTTCTTCCTGTAAATTTTCATAATCATTGGATTTGTGACCTGAGAGCAGTACTCTCTGCAAGTAGTGTGTGTTCTCTAGTTTTACCCCCTGCTGAAGATCTCCATTAAACCTCAAACTTGCAGAGGTCATATCGCCTTGTGTATGTATCCAAATCATGTGTTCTTTGTCTTGTTAGAAAGCTTTCAAAGTCTAAATGTATTCTGGAAAGTTTAAGATTCATTGCAGTTGTGAGTTAAGAGCAGTAGTCTCTGCAAGTGATGTGTGTCCTCGAGTTCATCTCTGTTTCAAGGTCTCCATTAAAGCTACATATTGCAGAGGTCATAGCTCATTGTGTATTTATCCATTTGAAGTGTTCTATAGCTTGTTGGAAAGCTCTTAGAGTCTAATTTATGTGTGTGAAACAATTTTGGAAAATTCTAAGTGAGTAAAGAGCAGTTTGCTCTGCAAGAAAACTGGTCTGTGCATACAAGTTTGTGAAAAAGTCAACTAGGTCATGTTGGGTTTCACCTACTTCTAGCTGTACTTTGGAGATCAATAAACTCCAACAAAGACAAGCCAACACCCAAATCAATGAAAAGGCTTTTGAGCCACACACACTCAACAGTCACTGTGAAATTTGCCCTATACTCAGTCTTACAACTAGAAGTGGCATAGTAGGCTGCTTCTTGCTCAATGAAGATATGCATGAGCTACCAAGCATGAATCAAAAACCACTAGTGGACACATGAGTAACGACTATCATAGCAACCAGCCTAGTCAAAGTTAGAAAGAGCATCTAAATCTAGCGGTAGTGAACCCCCTTCAGGATAAAACAATCCAAGTAGTTGGTTACCACTCAAGTAATGAAAGATGCGCTTGATTGCTTGCCAATGCTTGACAACTAGGAACTGCATAAACTTGCTCATGTGAGAGACAACAAATTGAATATCATACCACGTTTTGCATAGCTAAATCAAGAATCCAAGACCCTCCTACTAGAGAACAAAATCAAATGCATCTCAAGCATCATGAAGACTCAATCGTAAACCTGTTTCCATAGTAGTGGAAATAGGTTTGCAATTGCAATCTTCAAGGCCAAAACCATGCATTAATATGTCAACATATTTTGTTTGGCACAGATTTATTCCACAATAAAATTCCATAAATTGAATTCCCAAATAATGATTCAAATGCCCCTAATCTCACATCTCAAAAGAGGCATGCAAATCAGCCTTAAAATCAACAGTATGCTTCTCATTAGGACCAATGAGCAGCTTGTCATCAACATAGACAACAATGATCAGAAGAACATCATTTGCACACTTAACATATAAGGTGCTCTCAGTTGGACTATTTTCAAAACCATGTGCAATCAAGTAGGCATCTATCTTTTCATACCATTGGTGCTTGCTTCAAATCATATAATGCCTTTTTCATCCTACACACTCTATTTTCATGCCCTTTTGTACAAAACCATGGGGTTGAAATACATACACTTCTTCATGTAAGTCGCCATTTAGAAGATGTAGTTTTAATGTCCAACTAATGTATTCCAACCATGATGAGCTGCAAGTGCATAGATGCTATGAACGGTGGTCATTCAACATGTGGGAGCAAAGGTCGCATCAAAATCAATGCCTCTCTCTTGAGCATAACCATTTTCCTAATAATGGGTACATAGAGAACCTAACTCAAAATGTTTGTTCTGCCATTGGGGGCTTTGACATTGCTAATCCTTTCCACATTATGTTTGGTATTATCCACTATGTGTACTTCATGCTTATGCTTGGGTTTCTCCAAGTCTGATAGAAGAGAAACATTGCCTGCAACATGGTTTGAACAACCAGAATCTATGTAGAACAAATGCTCATATTCTTTACCTTCTTTATGAATCAAATTCATTAAGAGTAATGAATCTTCATGTGATTGATCCTCTAAGCAGTTATTGAATTCCCTTCTATTGTGTTTCTATTATCATTGTTGTAGTTTTGTTAAACTCTACCTCTTGTGTTGCCAAATCCTCCTCTACCTCCTCCTTTTTGTGCTCTTCCATTGAACCAACAATTCTGAGTGGTGTGGTTGGTTTTTCTATAGATGGTAGAAGGTTGGATCTCTTGTCCCTTTTTTTTGGTCCTGCTTTGCTCCCTCATCTTCCCTTTCTGCTTGCTCTTTCCTACATAGTTTTCTTGAGATATATCTCCATTATTACCCTCCTTCTTTCCTTTGCTCTTCTTATCCTTCTTGTTTGCATAAAGAGGACTTGTTGATTTACCTTGATAAGAATTTCTTCCCTTCATAATGTTTTTGGCCTCTTGATTGAAGAGTTATCCAAGAAATATGTTGAAATCATCCGTGATAGGATCATAAGTAATTGTAAATGATTGCCATTGCTTATCATTCATAATACCATTTAGAATATGCCTCATGATAGCCTCTTCTTCAATCAGCTCTCCAATTGAAGCTAATTGATCTGCTATCTTTTTTACTTTAGTGAAAAATTTTGTGATTATTTGCTTTGGTGTCTTCTTCATTTGGTTGAACTCATTCCATAAGTGGTTCTTCCTAGCTTTGGTGCTAGCAGAGGAGAATGTCTCAAGTGCATCCCAAGTTTCTTGTGATGTCTTGTCACCTCTAATGTGTGGTAATAAGAAATAAGAGATAGATTTTAATATATAAGACTTGGCTTTAGCATCTCTTGCACACCATAGTGTAAGCTTCTCAAACTCTTCGTGTGGGTCAGCCTTTGGATGGGCATAACCTCATCACCTGCTACAATTCCATAAAGATTTCTACCTTGCAAGTAAGCTTCCATTCTGATTTGCCAAGCAACATAGTTGTTCCTTTCAAGCTTCTCAATCATTGAAGGAAAGCCATCACCCATCTTGATGCAGCTTTTATACCATTGAAAGTGCTTGGAGAATTGAAAATTAGTAGAAATTTTTGATTGAAGATGTTGAATTTTGGTCCAATTAATCACCATAAGACTTACCCTTTAGATTATTGAAGTTCTAGTAGACCTTGTTAGCTTCCCTATCCGGCGAGCAACATTTGCACATTGGGCCCCTCTCCTATTGATAGTCTGTCGAGCCCCACCTACGCTTCAAGGGTAACAGTGAAGCATGTGGGAGTGGGAGTAGGATCTTGAGGATGAAATCGATAGGAGGAGTAGAAGTTGTTAGCCGCCAGAATGGAATTATTATATTTAGCATAGAAGAAATGTAATTCTGAAAAATCGCACACACACCGAAAGGGCATAGCGCAAATGTTATAAACCTTTTTGATTAATGAAAGGAGCGTGCGTAAGACAACAGGACTCGACGCCAGACTGTTGGTCTGGGCAAGTGCCTAAAGTTGAAGCATGTCGCATTGTCTACATCTCTGTGTATTCTTTAACCCCGTTAATATAGTTCAATAATTACTTAAGTCTCTGCTGAAGTGTTAAGTTAAGATGATATTGCGATTAAGTGATGTAGTCACGCATCTATGAGTTATTGCGGTGAAGAAGTTGTAATTCACAGAGCAGAGAAGTAGTTGATAAACAGTCTCTTTCAGAAGTTTTAAGTCGATGTAGTAGCATACAGTGAATTAATAGATTGGGAAAATACAAAACAGGGCCTCTGTTTTACAAACCCCTAACCATCCCAAGAACCCAGGTCGTAGTAGTTTAAATAAGATAAAACAACAATTTAACACTGGTGCTGTCTGTGGGAAATGGAGTAGCCAATTGAAGAAAAGGTTAAGGGTCGAAGAAGAATCCTTTGATATATGCCAGTAACACGTTCCGGTGAATCTTATCCCAACTACCGAAGTGATCAACATCCCTGGCCAGTTCGGAGTTCGTTAGGAACACCCTCTAGTGGTAGAAGTGAAGAACAACCAAGTTCAGTTGCAAAAGGTCCAATCCAGCAAGACTTTTACTTCTTTAAGATTGATTTTGATAAAGCTTATGATAGAGTTGAGTGGAACTTTATTCTGCAGTCTCTCCATGACATTGGTGCAAGTAAGAATTTTATCAGGTTTGTTAGCACTCTGTTCAGTAATGCTTATTCCAGAGTTTCTTTGATTGGGAGACTGTCTGACCCTTTCCCCCTTAAAAGATCTATAAGACAAGGTTGTCCCCTTGCTCCTCTCTTGTTTGCTATTGTCAGTTTTTGTGGGGTGGTAATGATCAAGTCCAAAAGATTACCAAAGTCTCATGGAATACTTGCTGCCTCCCTAAATGTGAGGGTGGGTTAGGTATATGATGCCCCATAAAAATGGCTGAGAACATGATTGCCAAATGGATCCACAGATGCAGCTGCTCCAATGACCTGTGGGCTATTTTACTCAAGAGAAACACTAATCGTTTTCATCTGCAGAATTACAAAGCCTGGAAAGTGATTCGTCTGTGGGACATCCTGGTCTCCCCCAAGCACTTCGTACCGGCTGGTAGTCCGCTCGCAACCAGAATGTGGAAAGTCTGGATGAAGGTGAAACAGGCTTTTACTCCTCAGGTCAATCTTGTTTCTAACAAAAACTTTCTTCTGCATGAGTCTCCGTGGCTCGGTTGGAATGCTCAGAATAATAACGACCCTCTTGAGATCAAGGAGCACAAGTGTGCTAAGGCGGGATTCAAAGCCTAGGAAGACCATCTATCAAGACAGTCTTCTCTCTGATGTTCAGATCGAAAACATAGATCACCTGTCTGCTGGTTGTCAACAGATCCTTAAAAAGAAAGTTAAATTCCTTAGGGAAATGCTGCCCACCAGTCAGGACAAAAGGATTAAGTTGGAAGACATTACTAAAATCATGTTGCAGAACTTCAAGAAGAATAAAGGCTCTGTTGAGTTCCTCAGGAACAAAATCAACCAGAGATGGAAAGTCAACTGGTCCTCGCATCAATGGAGATACAGGTTCAAATGTATCTGGGCCTTCCCAAATAGTAACAAACACTCAATTCTCCAATGGCTCATTATTCATAATGGTCTTTGGATTGGAAGTCGTGCCCAAAAGATCAGTATTAACGCTGGGAGTTGTATACACTGTGGCAAGGAGGAAGATTTACCCCACCTGTTCATGAATTGTGTGGTTGCTAAGGAGTCCTGGGGATTACTTGATCAAATTGTTTCCCTTAGGGGCAGAGGGGCTATCTCGGGGCCTGAAATATTACTCGGCTGTTGTATTGATCTTGATCTTGTCCTATGGAATTCGTGGAGGAGTATTATTCGATGGCACTTATGGAGGGTTCGGAACTTGGCTGTTTTTAAAGCCAATTGGAACCTGAAGTCGGCTCTGTCTAAACTCCAGAGTGACCTGTCCACTGCCGGCAATATGTGTATTGCTGCCATGAAAGACTGCCCTTCCAGTGAGTTTACTAAAATGGAGATTGTTTCCTCTTTACACTATACAAGGTGGAAAACAAAGTTACTTGAGCTTTACTCTCCCCTGAGATTCCTCATGACTTGTAATCTGTAGCTGCCCTTGTGGGTTGTGGGGTGCACATCTTGCCCCTTGTACACCGTATACTTTTGTACACTCTATACTTACTTCTTGGCATTAATACTATCTTTTTGCTATTCTCGCACCTGAAATGGCGGCCCAACCAGTTATGTGTGCTGGAATGAACAGGCCTCAAGCAGATGTAGTGTCGCCACTTACAGATAGACCATTGCCTAGTTTCGTCACGTGGCTTGATCAGAATCATTAATTTCTAATGTTCATCGTCACCTCTTCTCATGATATCTCTTTGCAACAGGGCTTCTATGTACAACGAGCTAATGCTTTCTCTGACCACTAAAACGAGTTGTTGCTGTCTCTGGCGGTGGAGAAGAGGCGCCCGACTATACTGGGACTGATTATCATGAATGATGTAATCCAAGATAATTCCAGAAATGCAAGTGAAAGTGCCTTACTCCAATCAGCATGCCACGGATACTGAATCCTGGCACAAATTTAGATGTAGTGCATCTGTACAAGACGTCCTTGACTGGTTGTGTCAGCTGCACACAACCAGTATGCCTGTGAATCCAGCTGTAGATAGATCATTTCCTCTCTCTCTCTCTCTCTCTCTGTTGCTATCTGATTATGGATTCTCAGTATGCTTTTGTTAGACTATTGTTGTTGCTGCAGCAATGCTGACTATTGTTGTTGCGGCAGCAATGCTGATAAGGAAGCAAGAGCCTTCTAATGACAAAGAGTAGCTTGGCGAACATATCATGGGCCTGAGTGTTGAAAGAGATTTAGAAGGGGATAAGTGTCAGATAAACGACAGCGTTTGCAGATAAACGACAGCTTGATGTAAGTTGATGTGACGAAAGATACGTGGAGTTGAGGGTATGGGAAATTCTGCCTTAGGATTGACGATCGTACTTTTGGGGGAGCTTCAGATCGGGGGCTGATTTGGTTTTGATCTTTGCGGAACCCTCGAGCTTGTCTCTTGCCTGAGGGACTGTTCAAACTTCCACGCTGCTATGTTTACTCTTTATCCACCACGTATCCTTCTGCTTCAACAAAGATGAACACACAGAGTGCCCTTACTTGCATCAGTGGACAAAGCATATTGTCATGATGCAGAAAAGATATCACATGCATAGAAAGGGGGCAATGAGTGGTAGAAAGAGGGTGGGAGTGAAGTAACAAAGGAAAGTAGGTCTCAAAAACGCTTTAACAATCTCCACAAGTAGTAATTGCAACCAAACTAGTTTACAGAATCATAGCCACAAAAATGTGATGACAAAAATATATCCATAGCTCCCACAAAACATGGTGTGAAGAAGTGTTGATAAACACTATTGAAAATGATATTCAAGGTTGATAGTATGAAAGTGTTTGTAAATATTTCAACATGATGAGATGCAAGAACTCGATGACAAAACAATATGCATGATCAAGTGTCCTCACAAAAAGGGTGGGAGGGTGGGAACAAGTGGTAGAAAGGGTGGGTGGGAGGGCAAATAGTATTCAAAATGCTGTCAAAGCATGAAGATGAAGACAAAAACTTCAACATCAAAAGAATACTACCACAAGCACCATCACCACCAAAATCACCACCAAATGCACCACCAAGACCTCCACCTAGCGCTCTGATACCATGTAGAGAGTACACATGCGGAAGCAAAATGAGAAGGAGAGTGTACTCACAAAAAAAGAGTGTGTGAGACCCAAATGAGTAGACCATGAAATGGGTAAACTCATGTGGATTAGAAATGGGCTTGCCAAGAGCATGGAGTAGGCTCCTCAAGCTTCTAACCAAATACAAATGGGGGAGAGGCCCTCCTTATATAGATTTGGGAGGGGATCTTCAAAGTACATCTGATGTGGGATAATTCTCTTGAAAGGAGAATGAATACAACTGGTAGAAGCACATAGCAAAGGTACCCAAATACAAAGGAAAATACAATATAAAATGGAAATAACTAGAAATGGAGTGCCTCCTAGATACAAAATGGAGATGCACTCATGCCGATATAAATGTAGATGAAGTAGGAGCAATCATGTCATCAACAATATGAACTTTTGAGATAAGTGATCAATCATTTAGGCTTGGAATAATTGCACCAACAGCTCCCCCTCAAGCCTAATATGCTTGGGCTTCAATTCTCTTTAATCTCCTTCAATCCAATCATCATCTTGAACCTGTTCAATTTAGTTCCATCCAAAGATTTAGTTAACATATCTGCACATTGCAAGCTTGTTGATACATAGGACAATTGTATGTCCTTGCTAAGTAGCTTCTCTCTCACATAATGATAATGCACTTCAATGTGCTTAGTCCTTGCATGATATACATGATTAGCAGCCAAACGTAGTGAGCTAGTATTATCTCCAAACATCATTAGAGTGTATGTATGTAGCCCCAAGTCTCAGTAGAGTAGCTTTAACCAAATTGCCTCTTACGTTGCATTTGCAAGGACCCTATATTCAGCTTTAGTTGATGACAGTGCCACAGTTGGTTTTTTCTTTGATGACCATGAAATCAATTTAAATCCTGCAAAAGATAAGTAGCCAAAGGTGCTCCTCCTATCATCTTTTGAGCGAGCCCAATTTGCATTAGATTATCGCTTGATATCCAAGTCAGATGTAAATGGATAGAATAGCCCTTCATTTATGGTACCCTTTAAGTACTTTAAGATCCTTTTGGCAGCTTCCATGTGAGGTTTTCTTGGAGTATGCATGAATTGACTCAATGTACTCACACCATAGCATATATCTACTCTTGTTAGGGTTGCATAATTGAGACTCCCATCAAGCCTTTGATAGCTTGTAATGTCTTCAAGTAGTTCTGCTTCATGAGTACTAAGTTTTTTATTCAATTCCATGGGTGTGCATGCAATTTTTGCATTTTCCATTTTGAACTTGACTAGTATATTATGATTGTACTTTCTCTCAGTAATGAAAACACAACAATCTATATAAACAATATCTAAACCAAGAAAATATGTAAGCAACCCAAGATCATTGATCTTGAACTCCTCCTTCATCTTGGTTTTAATCTTCTTGATGCCATTGGCATCATTTCCTGTGATGATCATAATGTCATCCACATAAAGACATAGATAAATAACCTCTGAAATAGTCTTTTAAATGAACAATGAAGAAATTTTCCTTGCTTACAACAAAACCTTGGTGCTGCAAGTATGTAACCAGCCTATGGTTCCAAGCTCTAAGAGCTTGCTTTAAACCATACAGTGCCTTTCTTAATTTACATACATAATCATTTTTGTCTTTGTCTTCATATCCTGATGGTTGAGCCACGTCGACCTCTTCAAAGATCCAACCATTAAGGAATGCATTTTTAACATCTACTTGGTATAGTTTCCAATTCTTTGAAGTAGCAATATTTACTAAAACTCTGATAGTTGGCATCTTGGCTACAGGTGAGAGTCTCTTCATAATCCATTCTATGGGTTTGAGCAAACCCCTTTGTTAATAGCCTTGCTTTATACCTGTTTATTGTGCCATCTGAATTGTTTTTCACTTTGTAAATCCACGTCCTGGATCCTATTACCTTCATGAATGGGCTTTTGGGAACCAAATCCCAAGTGTTATTCTCTTGAAGTGCTTCAATTTATTCTTGTATAGCTTCTCTCCACTCTTCTTTCTTGTTGGCTTCCTCAAATGAAGATGGTTCCTCTGACATAAAGTCTTTAGTTATGTATATAGAATGCTTGGTGACTAGTGATGTGTCATAGCCATACCTCATAGGTTTCTTGCTTTCCCTTCAAGATATTCTAAGTGCTTGATTGAATGACTCTGGAATGTCTTCCAATTTTTTGAACTTTGCTTTGCCCTTGGAATTCCAAGCTTTGAATTCTTCAAAATCAATTTGTTCTTCATCTTCTGAGTTGACATCTTCTGATGTATGTGGTTCTTCCCTGTTCAGATTTGGAAATCATTCTCCAAATCATAGGATAGCTTTATTTTCTTGCAATCATCCTCAAACCAAGAGTTATTTTCATCAAATACCACATCCCTACTAACTGTAAACCCTTTGTTAGTGGGATTATATAACCTATATCCTTTTTTATTCTGATCATAGCCAATAAATATGCATCTTTCAGCTTTTGGATCAAGTTTTCCCCTAATTTGAGAGGGTATGTGTGCATAAGCAATGCACCCAAAGATCTTACAATGATCTAAGGAAGGTCTTCTACCATTCCATGCCTCATAAGGTGCCATCCCGTCCAGAGACTTTGATGGAAGCCTATTAATTAGGTAAGTGGCTGTGGAAACAACCTCTACTCATAGATAATTAGGGAGTTTTTTCTCATTCAACATTGATCTTGTAGCCTCTACTATTAATTTATTTCTTCTCTCTACCACTCCATTCTATTGAGGAGTGTACCTTGTTGTAATCTCTCTCTTTATGCCTTTGTCATATGAGAAATACTTGCCACCTCCATCAGATCTGAGCCTCTTCAAACTTCTACCTGTTTGATTCTCAACCAATGCCAAATACTTCTTGAAACAAGTGAAGACTTCATCTTTATGCTTCATAAATTAAAGTATTGTCCACCTACCATAGTCATCTATGAATGAAACATAATACCTTGATCCTAAAATTGATGGCTCTCTAGTAGGACCCCACATATCTGCGTGTACAAGCTCCAAGTAGTCTTCATACATGTATCCTCTTTTGTTGAGTGGTTGCCTATGTGACTTGCCCAATTGGCATGCTCCACATTTGTAAATCATGTGTTGCTTGGAAACATTTGGGATGCGCACACTCTGATCCTTGCATATTTGCTTCAATATTCTTTCACCTATATGTCCTAGTCTCTTATGCCATATCTCCAATTCAGATAGAGTTTGATAATTGAAGAGAGCAATATTTCTTGTATCTTCAACTTCAAAGGTAAAAAGTCTACTAGATTTCTCACCTTTTGCAATCTTCTTGAAGCCTTGTTGAGGATCCTCCACATATGCTCCATGCCTTGTGAATCTAACCTATAAACCCTTCTCAACAATGTGTCCAACACTGATTAGATTCTTGGTTATTATTGGCACATACAATACCCTGCTTAGAAGATTCATGCTACCATCAGATGCTTTAACATTTAAAGTCTTGCTTACTGAGTGCCTAGTGTCATCACATGTCTAAACTTCATGCTTTCCTTTGGGTTCTTCAAGGTCATACAATAATGCTACATGATTTGAGCAACCAGAACCAATATAGAATAGGTACTCATCATCTTTACCTTGCTTGGCGCATTCATGAGTAATAGGGAATCCTCTTGATCATCTATATAGTTGTTGTAGTCTCTTCTTCCTCTAAAGCCTCCTTGATAGTTGTTGTTGTAGCCTTGGTTGTAATTGTGATGGTAGTTGTTTCCTCCATTATTGGACTTGCCTCTTGATTGTCCTTAGCCTCCTCTAAGGAAACCTCTTGCTCTCTGATTCTTTGTGTTCCTTAAGCATTCATATGTGGTATGATTGATCAAGCCACAAATGTTGCAAGGTGAAGAATTGTATAGTCTCCCCCTGCCTTGCTTTCCTCCTCTGCCCCTTCCTCTAGTAACTCTTCCTATACCTGTGAAATTCACTTGGGAGGTACTTGCATCTTCTTCGTTCTTCTTACCTTTGCTTTTACCTTTACTCTTATTCTGCATGTCCATATATAAGTCCATTGCTATGGTAAAAGACTCCCATTTCTCATCAGCCTTGATGCCATTTATGATCTGCCTTACTATCTGCTCCTCTTCTATTTCTTCTCCAATACTCCCAAGTTGATGAGTTACATTCTTCTTCTTGGTGACATAGTCAGCTACACTTTGCTTTGGTTGCTTCTTCAAGGTTGTGAACTCCATCCAAAGCTGGTTCTTTTTGGCCCTTGTATTTGATGAGAAGTATGAAGATAGTACTTCCAAAGTCTCTTGGGAACTCTATTCCTAATATGAGGTAACAAAAGATCAGATATTGAATTGAGTATGTAAGACCTTGCTAGAGGATCCTTTGCACACCATGTAGCTAGTCTCTCTTGCTCTTCTCTTATAGGTTGGTTTTTGCTTCTGAAGGTTGGCATTTCTTCATCTCCAGATATGTATCCATATAAGCTTCTTCCTTGGAGGTAACCTTTCATCCTTAGGGACTAAGCTAGGTAATTCTCCCTGTCCAATTTTTTAATGAATCATGGAAATCCATCTCACATTTTACCTTGATGTTGCTTTGATACCATTGTTGGAGGAGATGGTGGACACCTTCCAGAGATGAGATGGTGCTACAAATTCTTGCTTCACACCAGCCAAAGTTGAGTTGAGGAGTGCAAAGTAGACCACTTGAGATTTCCAGGAAGCACAAATAATCACCCAAGTACTTTGGAAGATGATCCTCAAATCATTGATCAAAACAAATCATTGTTCATTTCTCCTTACAGGTCACTACACCTATAAGGAGAAATGAACAATACTCCTTCCTGGTAACAATTGGAAAAAATCCTTTTGGGAATATCTAACTGACTAAGATATCTAAGCTTCATAAGCTATTTCACTTAAAATGATCAACTATGATCAGAGAATGATGCTTAGCAAAACTGAGATGCATCCTGACATTTTAGGAAGTTATCAATTTTCAAACTAGAGAGCAATGTTTTGAACATATCTCAAGAATGAATGAGGAAATTGTGATGAAACTTTTTAACACACAAATAGACTATCTAATGAATCTATTCCAACTTAAATCACTGAAAATGATCAAGTACACGCTGAGAAATAGGTCAGAGAAGCTCACTATTCTGGGTAGTATATGACATAGTAGAAGAGATGAGATATGGGAAGATTATATGTATTAATGCACATAAATTACATTGACATTGGCAATGAATGATTGCAGAATGTGAGGGCAATAGAAGAGCTATAATGTGAGCTCAATATGCCACACAAATTCCTTTGAAATCTCTCCTATATCTCCCCTCTTTTCCATGTGACTAGGTAAGCCTCTTTTATAGCCTTTTGTTGGAGCCAAGATTCAAGTTTGAATTTGAATCTTTGCCTAAAAGTGTTTGAAAGTTTTAGGAAGATTTGCTATAAATCCTCACCAAATAAATTGTGGAAAGATTCTTCTAAGAACTTGTAATTCGAAGTGACTCCACTTATGCACTTGTACAAAGAGTAAAAATCAATCTTTTACAAGAGATCATTCATGTGCTAATACATGAATGGATATATGAAATTTTAAGATAAGTGATCAATCATTCACACGTACACACACACACATATTATATATATGTGTGTGTGTATACACACACATACACATACACATTCACATGTTCAAATTTACACATACATACATACATATATACATATTCACATATACACAGATACACACATTCATACATATAAATATACATACACAATCACACAAATACACATTCACACATACACACTACATACATTTACGCATGCACACTTCATGCACACATACAATTTAAAGTTTTATTGCTTATAGATCCAATTGTTTTTTTTTCTGTATATATATGTGTGTGTGGATGTGTGTGCATGATTGTGTGTATGTGTGCATGTGTATGTGTATGTGTGTGAACACATGTGTTTATGTGTATGTGCATGTATTTGTGTATGTATGTGTGTATGTGTATGTGTGTATGTGTATGTGGATGCATGTGTATCTATGTGGATGTGTGTATATCTATGTGCATGTGTATGTGTATGTGTGTGTATGTATGTGTGTATGTATGTGTGTATGTATGTATGTATTTGTGTATATGTATGTTTATGTGTATGTGTATGTGTATGTTTATGTGTATATGTGTGTATGTATGTGTATGTATATGTCTATATGTGTGTGTATGTGTGTGTATGTGTATGTATACATGTGCATATGTGTGTGTGTGTGATTTATGTATGTGCATGTGTGTGTATGTCTATGTATATGTGTGCGTATGTGGTGTATGTGTGTGTATGTATGTGTGCATGTATGTGTGTTATGTATGTGTGTGTGTTATGTATGTGTGTGTATATGTGTATGTGTGTGTGTATGTGTATGTGTGTGTGGATGTGTGTGTGGATGTGTGTGTATATGTATGTGTGTATGCGTGTGCATGTGCATGCATATGTACATACACACACATACACACATACACATACACACACATACATATGTGTATGTGTATGTGTATGTGTGTGTGGATGTGTGTGTATATGTATGTGTGTGTATGTGTGTGTTATGTATGTGTGTATGTGTATGTGTGTGTGTGGTATGTATGTGTATGTGTGTGTATGTGCATGTACATGTGTGTATGTGTTATGCATGAGTGTGTATGTTTACATGTATGTGTATGTGTGTGTATGCATGTCTATAAATTTAATTTTTTCTTGTATAATGTCTTTTTTTTTTAATTTAATCTTCAAGAAATATTGCATGGTAGAAACAAATAAGAGAAGGCCTTACATACCACCTAAGGCATGGTAATATTGTCATAAAAAGCTACATCTACAAGACAAGTTTCCTTAGCAGAAGGTATGTAAAATAGTTTATATTGATTTTTGCAAATATTTACATTTAATTACTATACTTTTGTTCCATTAAATAAACACAAAATTGAATTAGGTCATACGTCACGTTTAGGTCATATGAAGCATGAAGGTGTTGTTGCTACATTTGTAAGTATATGTATTATTGAAATTACTTTTTTTATTTTATTTAAAACACTAATCATTAACATTTTTCATTTAGTTCAATGCAGCGTAAATATTATGGTCATAATCCTATGAAAGAAAACATTGAGTAGGTTACTTATTTTGGAGTTCGTCATCTGAGTGAGAACTTAGTAGATCATCCAAAGGATTTTGTGAGTATTATTAATTGATATAGTTTACTTTATTTTGATTTACATTTTATATATTTTTATTTATTTATGTTTGTCAAATGTAATCTATGAGTATTATGGAGAGGACGATATAGAAGGGGTGGACAAATAGACACAGGAGGGATGATATCCCAGGCTAGAGACCCCTCTAGCCATGCCTCTTCAGATATATCACATGGGAATGATAATCATGATGATGATTCTCTTGATGATTGATATAATATACATTCGATGTATTACATACATTGATGTGTGCATGCACACACACACACACACCCATAAACATAATTTTGATAATTTTAGAGCATTAAACTAATTTATTTTATTGAAGTTAAATATATGAATGAAATTTACTAATGATCTTTATTATAGTTTATCAATAAGATGTGATTTATTACTTTTTGTGTATGATTCATTCATATATGTATGCATTTTTGTGTATGTATGTATGTATATATGCATGCATGTGTGTACATACATATTTGTAGGTATGTATGTATATGTATGCTTGTTTATGTATGTGCATATGCATGCATGCATGCATGCATGTATGTATGTATGTATGTATGTATGTATGTATGTATGTATGTATGTATGTATGTATGTATGTATGTATGTATGTATGTATGTATGTATGTATGTAGATAGGTAGGTATGTATGTATGTATGTAAGTATATATGTATATTTGTGTATATGTACATATGTATGTGCATGAGAATGTGTATGTGCATGCATGCGAATGTAGATATGTTCATGCATGTGCATGTGCATGTGTATGTGTATGTGTATGTGTATAAGTATGTGTGTGTATGTGTATCTATATAAGTATTTGTGTGTGTGTCTGTGTATGTGTGTGTATGTGTGTGTATGCATGTATGTGCATGTATGTGTATGTATGTATGTATGTATGGATGTGTGTCTTTGTGTGTACGTGTGTGTATATGTGTGTACGTGTGTGTTTATGTGTATGTGTGTGTGTGTTAATTATGCATGTATATGTGTGTATGTGTGTGTATATGTGTATGTGTTTGTTATGTATGTATTTGTATGTGTGTGTATGTATGTGTATGTATATGTGTGTGTCTATGTGTGTTTATGTTCTTTAACTCTCTCTCTCTCTCCCTCTCTCCATCTCTCTCTCTCTCTCTCTCTTCTCTCTTTCTCTCTCTCTCTCTCTCTCTTCTCTCTTTCTCTCTCTCTCTCTCTATCTCTCCCTCCCCCCATCTTTCTCTCTCCCTTCTCTCTCTCTCTCTCTCTCTCTCTCTCTCTCTTTCCCCCTCTCCCCTTTATTCTCATGCATTTAGCCACCGTCTCCTTCAACATCCTCAACACTTCAACTCTATTTCTGCCCATCCATCTCTAGCTTTCTCTCTCTCTCTCTCTCTCTCTCTCTCTCTCTCCCCTCCCCCCCCACTACTATGGTTCTAACTGTTGCTATTGTCTCTTAGCATCCGTGTTTCGGCCCTAGAGTCTTTCGATTTTGACCAAATATGCTCTTGTGCTTCTGTTCATAATTGTTGCTATCATCGCCTATCATCTGTGTTTGGGCCCTAGTGTCTTTTGATTTTGACCAAATTTGGTCTTGCGCATTTGTTTAGAGCTTTGCATCTTGTTGTGGATCCAACCATCAACTTCACCTCTTCTATTTCTCTTTGTATCTCTCTACCTCTCTCTCTCTATTCTCTTAGCTTTCTTTTTATGTATGAGTCAATTGTGTGCTCCTTTTGCCAGCAAAGTCTATCCCTTCTCTCTCTCTCTCTATCTCTCTCTCCTTCTTTGATCGATCAATCTCACTTATGGCCATCACCACTACCTCTGCCATCACCTGCATACCCCTACCATTTTTTTTTCTCTCTCTTTCTCTCTCTATCTCTCTTTCTCTCTCTATCTCTCACTATGCACTACACTGCATTGTCCAAAGCACTACCATGACCTATCCCCACATGCCTCGCTCTCTCTCTCTCTCTCTCTCTCTTAGCAATGAATCATACCTGAAAAAGGTCCATTAGAAAAAACTAACTAGCACAAACATCTTTTATATGCCTTTTTAGATACACACTCACGTCCATACTTACCTCTTCACTTCGCTCACACATCACACTCATGCACATGGAACTAACACACACACTCACACATAAGCACACACCACTACAGAGAGCCCACACATACACATGCACATACATAAATGGATACTGCATGCACATACATCTCTGCATTAATATACACACATACGAATTTCTTTTTATTTTGGGTTCTTTGATTTTCTTTTTATTTTTATTTATTTTTGTTTTTTTTTGTTTTGTTACATTTCCTTTTTATATTATCCTTTTTTATTAATATACTCTAAGGACTATAACTACATACATATGAACATATATAGAAATCTATCATGCCACAAATCACTTAAAAAAGGGATACTTTTTATTGGTTATGTGGCCTTAAACCAAGAGGAGTAGAGAGAATAGATATATAAGATTTCTCTCTTTTTAGAGGTGGTTCACTTATAAACCAAGCTCTGTCACAAAGCTACAAGAAGAAGAGGTGTCCCAATTGTTCTTTGTTCCTGGAACATCTTTTACACCATGGAGGTCCAAAACCCAACATTCTTACTCTTTCATTGATGGAAATCTCTTTGTGACTTGAACATCTTTTCATAAGGTTATCTGATATACATGAGATTCCATCCCCCTTGATGTTTGTATCTCTCCTCATCTAAAGGACATGAAGTTGTGTGATGATCATCCTTCTCTACTCCACATTCTAATCTTATTGCTTGAGAAAACCAAATGATGAAATTTGAGTCTTAATGGGTCAATATCTTATAGGAAAGTTAAATAGTACATGTGTTTGTTTAAAAGATATGGTTGTGCTTTGAATCATGTCTTGAACAAAACTCTTAGTTTCTTACAATGATAGGTTGTTCATGTAAATGATGTTAAAGAACAAATGGAGTTTTTATTTTTTAAAATTTATAAATGGAGGTTCAACCAAAGCCTACTCTCCCGAGCTTTAACTTTGAAAGTGCAACTGTACAAGTGAATGGGCATAATATCTATGGGACCCCCCGTATCCTACAAAGCAAGGGTTAGACAAGGTTACAACATTACAACTGGTTTAACTGGACATAGTCATACATGTCCAATCCGAGGCTTGAACCCTGGACCGCTGCCTCAAGAGGCCAAAGTTCAATCAACTGCCCTACGGGACCTGGACAGAAATAATGGAATAAACTCTCATTGCCAATCTCTAGTAATTTAGAAGAGAGACTGATTTGTCCATCCACCGGCTCAAGTGAAGGTTCATTTGGAGTTTCCGAGCCCCGACCCGTGCACATCGCTCTTCCGCTTCGTGCCATTTAATGGTGTGGCTGTTTTGCGCTACCTCCTCAAGCTTGTTAACTGTGACCACGTTGCTTGAATTGGAACGAAAAAAAACAAGCGGAAAGGCGAACGGCCGTTTTCTCGACTCATTTCCGTCGCGGCATGATACGTGAATGAAGGCATAAGTCGTCTCATAAGAGCCCAGTAAACGAAACTAAACTAGAGCGCCGACGGGACGATCGGAGTGCTGTAGATGGGTTCATTCTTTCAACATCGGTTTCGCTATTTCGTTCTAAAAGCACGCGACTCGATCTCCGCGCACATTGAGGTGCATCTTAATCTTCTGTTGGTTCACGAGTAAAAGCTATTGTCTATGCTATGCATTCCATGTGAGGAGAAGAACGACGCTCATATTCCTCAAGCTTTCTGGACAAAATGAATGAAGTAGAGAGACTTCTCCATGTTGACCACCTGTTTTCGTGTCAGGTTTTTGAAAGATATCCCTGAATGATGTCCAAAAATGTCCAGCCATGAAAATGAAGGCTCATCACCTAATATCCTATTTACAGGGAGTTGATAAGCAGAGTTTCAGTTTATGAGCCACATAATATCTTCAATAGGATAACATGCCTCTGTATAAGAGGAACCATGTTGATGAAATAACAGACCTAGATCCAGTAGGTATGCTTTTGTTTATATTCCCCTAACGAGAGCATTGGTAGATATAGGTTAATGCGAATCAATGATGACTTGAATGCCTATGCTGTCTCAGCAGTTGTCTCGGGATAGGTCTCAGTCAACTCAACTTTATGAATTGCATGAGGCACTGTCTGGCCTGGACGGCAGTTACTGGTGTCTTCCACTTTCTGTTGGTTCCTCAGGTTGTGATAAATCAGAAGCTGGTAAACTGTAATTGTTTCAAAGAGTCTTCATGCTTTTCCACAGCTTACATACTTAAGTGTACCAGGTAGGGTTTAACGTATTATACATTTATGCATAAAATTCTTAAAGAGTGAGAAGGAAATAGCCGAAGTTTTGAAAAGCAAAGAGGAGAATGAATGTACACCTCATCACTTGCAGGTAGAAATCGAATCAATCATTAGGGGAAAAAATGAACCCTTGAAGGGCCTTTTAGATTAAGGAGTGATTAAAGATAGACCAATGAGAAGAGGGTGATGGACACAGTGTAGTGGCTTAATCACATAGATTACGCATAGGCTTCCCTTGTTTTTGTGTGGTCAAATATGTAGATACTAGGTAGAATCCGTGGTTTTCCTTTTGAGTGTGGTTTTGAAAGGCTTACAAATCATTTTGAGCCCTTGGATTTCTTGATGTTGGTGCAATTAAAACCAAGCCCACATACTAGGCTAATTGGCACATATGTTATGGAATCCTATGCGATCAACCTCTTGTAAAATCCATTTGCACTTATCTTAGTACAAGTGTCCTACAACCGCGAGGAAGTTAGCAAGCATCAAATCTTGAAGTTTTTGGTTGTTGAGTAATGATAGAATATATCCTATACTTTAGGATTCACTTTTAGGTAGACTCTTTGAATTTGAATTCAAACTTTGGCTCCAAACACAACTATAAAAAGAAAATCACAAGACCCGTGGGATATCTTGACTCCATGAGATCATTGTGAAGAGGATCTATTGTGAATTGAGAGCTCATCTCATAGCTCATTCACCTCTCACACATTGAGCAATATATGATTGCCAATGACATTGTATTTGTATAGGATTTAATATACATATTATTATTACATTCTCATTTCACTTCTTTGCTATGATTACATCAGAACAATGATTTTCTAAGAGCTTGTTTTTAGTGTATGATTGATCATTTGTCTGTCAGGGGAGCACTAGATTGTGCTCTCTGACTACAGTAGACAAGATTTCAGAAATACACTTATGATTACAAGAACACCCACGTAGGGGAAATAATACAAGAAGACGTTGTTGATACAAGATGTCCCACAACCCGGGACCAATAGGTATGGAAAACTGGACTAGAGATGATATAGGAGATCCCACAACCCGGGATCGTAAGTATGAGACAAGATGTCTGGACTACAAGAACTCCCTTCTTGGAGATGAACTGGATACACGAAAGAACTCGACAGGATCTCGTACTACGAGATTACAAGGGGACAAGATAGTATGTCCGAGAACTAGACTAGAACAAGGAACAAAGCAAGAACTAGAACTGGAACTTGTAGAGTACTTACTTGGCGGCCACGACTCCTTGAGCTCCCAAGACTGGTATTGGCAAGACTGATTATGAATGTGGCCAACCCCTCCTTATATAGGTTTTCAAGGGCGGTTCCCAAGGGCGGTTGCGACTTGATGATGTCATCGATTTGGATCAAGACCTCCGGGAGTCAGAATCAAGCAAGAAGACAGCCGATCTTAGGGTTTTGGCACGTTCCGGACGCAATGGAAGCATTAGCTTCCCCAAATTCTGAACCAATCATGAGATATAGGATTCACATGGAATCTGAGATTCAGGATGGTTTCCCTTGTCCATGACATTACCTCCCCCTCAAGCGACGAGTTCCATGAGGAGCGGTCACGTTCTCTGGTCTCGGCTTCATTGGATTTCTCTTATGGAATTCTCGAACCTTGATTGGTGCTCTTTGAAGGTTTTCTGCAGGTTCCCAAGTACGATCGCTGATGTCATTCCCTTTCTAATGAATAAGGTACTCTAATCTTCCTCGGGATATTCTCGAATCTAGGACATGCTCAACTTCAAATTCTTCATGATCATCAATCTCGATAGGTGGTGAAGGACTAGGTCTCTTCCCCCTCAATGGTGAAATCTGATATGGTTCCAACATGGATACATGGAAAACTGGATGTATTCTCATGGTACTTGGTAGCTGGAGCTTGAAGGTGACTGGATTAATCTTGGCCAAGATGGTAAATGGACCAAATCTTTGATGATCTAACTTTGCACAAGGCTTTGAAGTTTGCAAGTTGTTTCTGAGTAACCATACTTTATCCCCAATTTGATACGATGGATTCTCGACACGATGTTGATCTGCATAGTACTTATATTGTTGTTGAGCTTTATGGATCTCTTCCTTGAGTTCTTTGTGAATGTCCATCAGGTACTGGCCCTTGTCTTTGGCAGCTTGGTCCTTGACATGATTTGACAATTGTATATCCATACTTGGATGTTGTCCATAATTAGCAAAGAAGGGAGTCTGCTTAGTAGACGAATGAACACTATTGTTATAAGCAAACTCTGCAAAGGGTAAAAGCTCAAACCAATCATTTTGATGATAGTTGCTAGTGCAACGGAGATATTGCTCCAGGACTTGATTCACTCGTTCTGTTTGTCCATCAGTCTGTGGATGATTTGTTGTAGATAGTTTAACTTGAACACCAAGGAGCTTGCAAAGACTGTTCCAAAAGCTGGATATGAACTGTGGACCTCGATCACTGACAATGTCATCAGGCAATCCATGAAGCCTAAATATATACCTGAAAAAAAGTCTAGCAGTGGCTGCACCTGTGATTGCCTTGGTAGTTGGAATGAAGTGTGCCATCTTTGTAAATCTATCCACAATAACAAGAATGGCATCATACTTATCTGACTTTGGTAGATTTGTGATGAAATCCATAGACAATGAAGCCCATGGCCTTTCTGGAATAGGTAGAGGTTGCAAGAGGCCATGAGGTTTATGTCGGGGTACCTTAGATCTATTGCAACAATCACAGGTTCGAATGTATTCTTTGACTTCCTTCCACATCTGAGGCCACCAAAAGTCCCTTGATATGAGTTCTATTGTTTTATTCACTCCAAAATGTCCTGCTGCAAGGTTGTCATGGCGTTGTTGAAGTACTTGGATGCAAGGTTGTCATGGCGTTGTTGAAGTACTTGGATCCTGGGCTTTCCTGGAGGGACATATAATAGGTTCTTATAGAGTAGTAAACCATCCTTTTCCTGAAATTCGTTTACTTCTTGGAATTTTCCTTCTTGAGCTTTCTGCTTAACATTACAAAACAATTCATCCTGTGGTAGATTCTCACGGATTAACTGATTCAAGGCTGAATCTTCATGATGGCTTGAAGAGATAGCTGCTAACTGGAGATGCTCATGCTTGGGTAATACATTCTCTTGTTGATCAAAGGCCTCTTCACCCTTCTTTGGTGCAAGGTAAGATCTTCTAGATAGGGCATCTGACTGACATTGATGACATCTTGGACGGTATGTGATGACAAAGTCGAATCTGGATAAAAAGTTACTCCATCGAGATTGCCTTCTATTGAGAATCCGGGTGGTCATAAAATACTCTAGGTTCTTGTGATCTGAATACACAATGACTTTATGAGCTGCTCCTTCTAGATGGTGACGCCATGTATCAAACGCGTCTACTATGGCAAGAAGTTCTTTATCATGAATTTCATAATTAATTTCTGGAGGGGAAAACTTCCTTGAATGATATGCAACTGGATGTAGGTGTCCATCATCTCCATATTGGGAAAGAATGGCCCCTAGAGCAAAGTCCGATGCATCTGTCTCAAGGAAGAAGGGCTTACTGGAATCAGGATGAACTAGAACTGGAGCGGTAGTAAATGCTGATTTCAAGGTCTGAAAGGCCTTCTCTGCTTCTTCGGTCCATGAGAATTTGGAGTTCCTTGTAAGCTTGGTAAGAGGTGTCACTATCTTGGAGTAATCTCCGATGAATATCCTGTAGAAATTAGCAAACCCCAAAAAACATTGTACATCTCGAACACATGAAGGTGGTTGCCAATCAAGGATTGTCTCAATCTTCTTAGGGTCCATAAAAATTCCTTTATCTGATACTATGTACCCTAAAAATTCCACTTCTGTCTTATGGAAAGAGCACTTCTCCAATTTCGCATATAATCCTTTTTCTCTTAGTTTCTCTAGGACTATCTTTACATGATCTTCATGATCCTCTATATTTTTGGAGAATATCAAGATATCATCAAGGTATATTACAACAAAATCATCTAAATATTCTCGAAAGATATCATTCATCATATGTTGGAAGACAGCTGCAGCATTTGTAAGACCGAATGGCATAACTACATATTCAAAATGCCCATACCTTGTTCGAAATGCTGTCTTCCATTCGTCTCCTTCTTTGATCCTCACAAGGTTGTAAGCTCCTCGAAGATCAATTTTCGTGAAGAATTTTGCTTTTCCAAGGCGTTCCAAGAGCTCTGATATGAGTGGTAGAGGGTATCTGTTTTTTATAGTGACTTTGTTCAATCCACGATAGTCTACACACATTCGGAGAGTCCCATCCTTCTTCTTTACAAATAGAATAGGAGCTCCTGTTGGAGACTTCGAGTGTTTGATAAACCCCTTTGCTAGATTCTCATCAATGTTCTTGCGTAGTTCTGTAAGTTCCTCTGGAGATAGTCTGTAGATTGGTCCAAAGGGTGGCTGTGCTCCCTCTTGAAGATCTATGGGGAAATCATAAGGTCTATGCTCTGGGAGGATATCTGCATTCTTCTTTTCAAAAACATCTTCAAAGCCTTTGTACTGATTGGGTAGCTGTACTGGATCATCTTTCTTGGATTCTTGAGCTGGTATGGCATAGATCATATATGTAGGTTCCTTCCTTACTACATGTATGAAGGCTTTGGCTCCAACATATGTTGGGTTCTTCTGGATATCTCGACGGGTGATTTTATTCTTTTCCGAATTAATGTCTGGATTATGCTTCTTTAACCAGGGCATTCCAATGATAACTAGATGTACAGGGCTCGATATTACATTGAAACATGTGGGATTCATGGTCACCAAGGTGTACTCTTAATGGTGTGGTTTCCATGGTTATATTCCCAGATGCTAGAGGTCGTCCATCTACTACTTTAGTTACTACTGGTTTGTTCTTCCGAAGTACAGGAATTCCATGTTTCTTAACCAATCCTTCATCGATGAAACATGAGGAGGCTCCTGAATCTACTAGGGCTGTAAGGGAAAGGGTCTTCTTGGGCATGATTAACTTGACAGGTGCAAGACATGTTTCTATGGGTGTAGCTGGAATTATGAGACCCTTTCTTATATCATGGTCGGGCTGCAAGGTCTCTTTTACAACTGGACTTCCTCGTTTCCCTGCTCTACAAGGGTGGCTGAGACTCTGGAGTTTGTTCTCTTGTTTGGACAATTAATTGCAATATGTCCAGGGTTTCCTCTGTAGAGACATAACTTATTAACTCTCCTTCTCTGTTTCTCTTCTAGTGTTAGAGGCTGAAACCTAGTTACATCTATTTGCATAGGTTCAGGCATGGACTCATCTTTAGTAGTGGGTTGGAAAGGTGTCCACTGGCGAGGTCTTCCTTCTACTTGTTTTTCTTGTTTCCTTTCAAAAAGTCGGTTATCACATTGAATAGCTTGCATGATATATTCATTCAATGTTTTAACCTCTGGCATCGTGAGCAAAAGGTCCTTCACATCATCTCTTAAACCAATTTGAATTGGCTTATGAAATAATCTTCATGCCAAGTGAGATCACATATCAATTGCCTAAATTCAGATGCATAGGTAGAGGCAGGGCGGTTACCTTGACGTAACTTCCGAAGTTTTGTTTCTGCTACTCGACTTGTATCTGCATCTCCAAATGTGGCGGAGAGTTCTTTGAGAAACCCCTCATAGTCTTGAAGTACTGCCATGTTCTTCTCCAAGATTGGGGCAAACCATGATAATGCTTGGCCACAGAGCAAGGTTCCAATAAACCCGACCTTGGATGCCTCGTCAGGGTATCTATCAGGTTGCACACGGATGTACAATTTAACTTGCTGGAGAAATCCACGAAACTTTGTGCGATCCCCATCGAACTTTTCTGGCATGCAAATCTTGGGTTCCTTCATAAATGATGTACTAGGCCGTTGATTTACTTGAATGCTCCCTTGATTTTCTTGAAGACTCCCGATTGGTTCTTGTAATTCTTGGAGGAGTGCACCTACATGCATTGGATGTTCCATCTCGACTTGTGTCTGTCAATGACTTAGGTCTTCGACTTGTTGTTGGAGACTCTGAAGTGATGCTACGATCTGTTCATAAGCATTCTCCATGATGCCTGGTCTTGGATAGAAGATAGTCTTGCCAAAATGTCAAGGGAGCACTAGATTGTGCTCTCTGACTACAGTAGACAAGATTTCAGAAATACACTTATGATTACAAGAACACCCACGTAGGGGAAATAATACAAGAAGACGTTGTTGATACAAGATGTCCCACAACCCGGGACCAATAGGTATAGAAAACTGGACTAGAGATGATACAGGAGATCCCACAACCCGGGATCGTAAGTATGAGACAAGATGTCTGGATTACAAGAACTCCCTTCTGGGAGATGAACCGGATACACGAAAGAACTCGACAGGATCTCGTACTACGAGATTACAAGGGGACAAGATAGTATGTCCAAGAACTAGACTAGAACAAGGAACAAGACAAGAACTAGAACTGGAACTTGTAGAGTACTTACTTGGCGGTCACGACTCCTTGAGCTCCCAAGACTGGTATTGGCAAGACTGATTATGAATGTGGCCAACCCCTCCTTATATAGGTTTTCAAGGGCGGTTCCCAAGGGCGGTTGCGACTTGATGATGTCATCATGATGTCATCGATTTGGATCAGGACCTTCGGGTGTCAGAATCAAGCAAGAAGACAGTCGATGGAAGCATTAGCTTCCCCAAATTCTGAACCAATTATGAGATATAGGATTCACATGGAATCTGAGATTCAGGATGGTTTCCCTTGTCCATGACATTGTCATGATTTAAAGCATGGTAGATTCAACATATTGTCTAATATATGATTGCAAAGTTTCATTATTATTGCTTCTCTGGATCGTGAGATATTAACACATCTCTACTCTCTGGTCTGTTGACTGATGCATCCCGTAATTGTCGGGAAGGTTCTGTGATTTGCTAAACACCATTCTCTATGTGTAGTCCATCATTTTTGATGAAATCACTCATGATTGGTAGCTATTTAAGCTAATTAGAGGTTCCCAAAAGGAATTGAGCTAATTATTGCCGTGTTAAGAGAATTGTTCAAAACATTGAACATGTGTAGAAACAAGAATAGCAAGTTTTTTGGTCTTGAATCAATTCCTACCTATCTGTTTTGATCCATTGATTAGTGGATCATGCTCCAAGAAACATAATGATTATTTATGATCATTAGCATGCTAAAGAGGCCCACTACACTATTTAGTAGTTGTTCTTGGCTGGTGTGAAGCAGGTTTAAGCAACACCTATTCATCTTTGAAGATTATCTTCCATCTCTTCCAACAGTGGTATCAGAGCAACAACAAGCAAGATGGGAGATGGATTTCCATCTTCATTGACAAATTGGACAGAAACAACTACTCAACATGGTCACTAAGGATGCAAGCCTACCTTCAAGGAAGAAGTCTATATAGATACTTAGGAGATGAAGAGATGCCAACATTCAGGAGAAAACATCAATCTACAAAGGAAGAGCAAGAAAGGTTGACCACATGGTATGCAAAGGATGATCTTGCCAGGTCTTATCTACTAAACTCAATATCTGACTTCTTATTGCCTCACATTAGGAATTGCAAAACCTTCCGAGAGACTTGGGAAGTAATCTCATCATTTTTTTCATCAAATACAGGAGCTAGGAAGAATCAGCTATGGATGGAGTTTACAACTCTAAAGAAGCAACCAAAGCAAGGAGTGGTTGATTATGTAACCAAGATGAAAGATGTGACTGACCAACTTGCAAGCATTGAAGAGGAGATAGAAAAAGAACACATGGTAAGGCAAATCATTAATGGCATTAAAGCTTATGATAAGTGGGAGTCTTCCACTACAACAATGGACCTCTACATGGATATGCAAATACTTGACCTCAACACCTTGATGGGAAAACTCTTCACCCATGAGACAAAGCTCAATAAGGATGGTGACAACTCTAGAGGTAATCAATCTTCTGCCTTTTATGTAGATAAGAATAAAAGTAAGGATAAAGGTAAAAACAAAAAGAATGAAGAAGAGGCTAGTACCTCTTAAGCTAATTACAGAGGTAGAGGAAGAGGTGCTAGAGGAAGGGGCAGAGGAGGAAAGCAAGGTAGGGGGAGATCCTACAACAATCCACCTTGCAACATTTGTGGTCTTGACTCTTACCAACCACACCACAAAAGAATGCTTCAAGAATACAAGAAATAAAAGGGGAATAGGTTTCCATAGAGGGAACTATGGACAATCTAGAGGAAGGTACAACAATGGAGGAAGCAACTACAATCATAACTACAATCAAGACGACAACAACAATAATTATCAAGGAGGTTTTAGAGGAAGAAGAGATTATTATAACTACACGGAAGACCAAGAGGATTCTCTACTCATCATGAACATGACATCCAAGCATGGTAAAGATGATGAACATCTTGATTCTTTTCTATATTGATTCATGTTCTTCAAATCATGTGGCTGGAAATGTAGCTTTATTATGTGATCTTGAAGAACCCAAAGGGAAGCATGAAGTACAAACAGGTGATGACATTAAACACTCAGTCAAGCAAATTGGAAATGTCAAGTCTTCTTATGGTAACATGAACCTCTTGAGTAAAGTCTTGTATGTGCAAACTATAACCAAAAACCTAATTTGTGTTGGACAGATTGTTGAGAAAGGCTTACAGGTAAGATTCACTAGTCATGGAGCATATATAGAAGACCCTCAACAAGGATTCAAAAGGATTACTAAAGATGAGAAATCTGGTAGATTATTTACATTTGATATTGAAGACACCAGGAACATAGCACTCTTCAATTACAAGAATAAAACCCTATCTGAGCTAGAGATATGGCACAAAAGGCTAGGACATAGGAGAAAGAACACTAAAACAAATATGTAGGGATTAGAGTGTGCTTGGTATTCCCAATGTGACCAAGCAACATATGATATACAAATATGGAGCATGTCAATTCGGTAAAGCCCACAGACAACCTTTCAACAAGAAGGGGTACATGTATGAAGACTACTTGGGGCTTGTACACACTGATGTGTGGGGCCCTAGCAAAGATCCATCAATCTCGGGTTCAAGGTACTATGTTTCATTTATAGATGATTATAGTAGATGGACAATCCTCTATTTCATGAAGCATAAGGATGAAGTATTTACATGTTTTAAAAAGTACTTGGCATTAGTTGAAAACTAAACAGACAGAAGCTTGAAGAGGATAAGATGTGATGGAGGTGGTGAGTACTTTTCACATGAATTTGATTCATTCTTATAGGACAGAGAAATAAAGAGGGAAGTCACAACAAGATATACTCCTGAATTGAATGGAGTGGCAGAGAGAAGGAACATGTTAATAGTTGAAGCTGCCAGATCAATGTTGAATGAGAAGAAGTTACCTAACTACCTATGGGAAGAGGTTGTTTCCACAACCATTTATTTGTTCAACAGGCTCCCATCCAAATCCTTGGATGGAATGAAACCCAATGAAGCATGGAATGGTAGGAGACCTTGATTGGACCATTGCAAAATATTTGGGTGCATTGCTTATGCAAACATTCCTTCACAGATTAGAGGGAAGCTTGACTCTAAAGCTGAAGAGTGTATATTTATTGGGTATGATCAAAACTAGAAGGGCTACATGCTATACAATCCCACTAACAAAGCATTTATAGCTAGTAGGGATGTAGTGTTTGATGGAAATAATTCATGGTTTGAAGATGATTACGGGAAAGTCAAGTTACCTTATGATTTGGAAAGTGATTTTCCAACTCTCACTCAAGAAGATCAACGATTACCAGAACTTCAGAAGATGTCAATTCAGAGGATGAAGAGCATATTGACTTCAAGGCTTGGAAGTCAAGAGGAAAGACCAAATTCAAGCAATTGGAAGACATACCAGAGTCCTCCAACCAGGCACTCAGGAGATCTCAAAGGGAAAGCAAAAAGCCCATAGGGTATGGCTATGATACATCATTAGTCACCAAGCACTTTGTGTATATCACTAAAAACTCTATGACAGAAGAACCTTCTTCATTTGAAGAGGCTAGTAAGAGGAAAGAACGGAGAGAAGCCATGCAGGAAGAAGTAGAAGCACTTCAAGAAAACCATACTTGGGACCTAGTTCCCTAGAAGCCAAGCATGAAGGTAATAGGATCCAGGTGGATATATAAAATTAAAAAGAACTCATGTGGTTCTCTAAACAGGTACAAGGCAAGGTTAGTGGAAGAGGGGTTTGCTCAAACCCATGGAGTGGACTATGAAGAAACTTTTTCACTTGTGGCAAAGATGCCAACAATTAGGGTTTTGGTAAGCATTGCTGCTTCTAAAAATTGGAATCTATATCAATTAGATGGCAAGAATGCATTCTTAAATGGATGGATATCAGAAGAAGTGTATCTGGCACAACCACCAGGTTTTGAACATAAAAATAAATTAGGTTATGTATGCAAGTTAAGGAAGGCACTTTATGGTCTAAAGCAAGCTCCTAGAGTTTGGAACCATAGGCTTGTGACTTATTTGCAGGATCAAGGTTTTGTGGCTAGCAAGGAAGATTCTTCTTTATTTATAAAGAAGACCAACTCGGAGATGATCTACTTATGTGTCTATGTGGATGACATTATCATTACAGGGAATGATGCTAATGGCATCAAGCAAGTTAAGGCTCAACTAATGGAAGAATTTAAAATCAGTGATCTTGGTTTATTAACATATTTCCTTGGTCTAGAACTTGTGTATACAGATTCTGGCATATTTATTACTCAGAGAAAGTATATTCATGATATGTTGGTAAAGTTCAAGGTGGAGAATACCAAAATTGCAGGTACACCTATGGAATTCAACCATAAGCTTAGTTCTCATGAAGGAGAGAACTTCTTGAGGATATTACAGGTTACCAAAAGCTTGTAGGGAGCCTCAACTATGCTACCCTAACAAGAGTAGACATTGCTTATGGAGTAAGCACATTGAGTCAGTTTATGCATGCACCAAGGAAGCCTCACATGGAAGCTGCCAAGAGGGTGCTAAAGTATCTAAAGGGTACCATGAATGAAGGGTTGTTTTATCCCTTCACTTCTGACTTAGACATAAAAATGTATTCTGATGAAGATCTGGTTGGCTTCAAGGATGATAGAAAGAGCACTTCAGGGTACCTAACTTTTGCAAGTTCAAAGCTTATATCATGGTCATCTAAGAAGTAACCAATTGTGGCCTTATCATCCACAGAAGCAGAATACAGAGGTTTGGCAAATGCAACTCAAGAACCTATGTGGCTCGAGCAACTCTATGCAGATTTGGGGTTACATGCTTACACTCCAATAATCTTTGGAGATAACACTAGTTCACTTCATTTGGCTTCTAATCCTATATATCATCTAAGGACTAAGCACATTGAAGTGCACTATCATTATGTAAGGGAGAAATTGCTTAGCAAGGATATTCAACTATCCTTTGTATCAACTCATTTACAATGTGCAGATATACTCACAAAGTCTTTGGATGGAACCAAGATGGATAGATTCAAATTGATGATTGGTTTGCAAGAAATCAAGGAGAAATGAAGACCACGCATGTTAGGCTTCAGGAGGAGGAGTTGGTGCAATTAAAACCAAGCTCACATTCTTGGCTAATTGGCACATCTCTTATGGAGTCCTATGTGATCAGCCTCTTGTAAAAACCATTTGCACTTATCTTGGTAAAAGTGTCCTACAACCACGAGGAAGTTAGGAAGCACCAAATCTCGAAGTTTTTGGTTGTTGAGTAATGATAGAAAATATCCTATACTTTAGGATTCACTTTTAGGTAGACTCTTTGAATTTGAATTCAAACTTTGGCTCCAAACACAACTATAAAAAGAAGATCATAAGATCCGCGGGATATCTCGACTCCATGAGATCATTTTGAAGAGGATCTATTGTGAATTGAGAGCTCATCTCATAGCTCATTCACCTTTCCTACATTGAGCAATATATGATTGCAAATGACATTGTATTTGTATAGGATTTAATATACATATTTATCATTACATTTTCATTTCACTTCTCTGCTATGAATACATCAAAACAGTGATTTTCTAAGAGCTTGTTTCTAGTGTATGATTGATCATTTGTCATGATTTAAAGCATGGTAGATTCAGCATACTGTCTAATATATGTCTGCAAAGTCTCATTATCATTGCTTCTCTGGATCGTGACATATTAACACATCTCTACTCTCTGGTTTGTTGACTGATGCACCCCGTAATTGTTGGGAAGGTTCTGTGATTTGCAAAACATCATTCTCTGTGTAGTCCATCATTTTTGATGAAATCACTCATGATTGGTAGCTATCTAAGCTAATTAGAGGTTCCCAATAGGAATTGAGCTAATTGTTGCAGTGCTCATAGAACTGTTCAAAACATTGTACAAGTGTAGAAACAAGAGTAGCAAGTTTTTTGGTCTTGTATCAATTCCTATCTATGTGTTTTGATCCATTGATTAGTGGATCATGCTCCAAGCAACATATGTGATTATTTATAATCATTAGCATGCTAAAGAGGCCCACTACACTATCTAGTAGTTGTTCTTGTATGAAGTAGGTTTAAGCAACACCTATTCATCTCTGAAGATTATCCTCCATCTCCTCCAACACTTGAGAGATCCAAAGGCTGAGATAAAATGGCAAAAGTCAAGGTGACTTTGATCTTGTACCCTTGGATTGCCTTTAGAACAAATGGATAGGATCAAAGTAATGATGACGGACTGCGTCTATCTTTGTACATCGTTGGATCAACCTCAGTATCGAACGATTTGGTTTGAATTCTCTGACGAAAAGGCGTTTCCATTTGTAGCCTTTGGATGGAGCCATGATCAATGGTTCATATTGAATCCATGGAAGAGCTTGGCACCTTTTAACGACGGCCGTTGTATGATTATGATCATCTAAAGGCTATTGTTCTTCCCCGATTTGTGATCAGCGCCATTTGCGCTTCTTCGTTGGATCTCCTCTGATCGGAGGGCCATAAATACTGCAGAGAGTGTGAAAGCTTGTGGAAACACTCCCCTGAAAACTAACGCGCCTCTCTCTCTTACTTTTCATAAGTTTTAACCATAGTTGTTTCCTGACGCGTCAGCTACATGTAGCTGACGTCAGGAAAAACTTACCTGACTGCTGCGTTACTGACGGGTTACTGACGCGCCTGTTGCAGTTTTTTTTTTTTTTTTTTTTTAAAAAATCACTGTACCCTTGCATTTCCAGAGATATACTGTTTGTGCAAATTGGGCATTGCTGGGAATATTGTTTAGAGTCATATCTGAGCTAGTCACTTACACTGTTTGTGCAAATTGGACATTGCTGGGAACATTGGATTTCTTCTGGCTAGTCACTTATACTGTTTGTGTGAATTAGGCATTGCTGGGAACATTGTTCAGACTCATATTTGAGCTTGTCACTTATACTGTTTGTGGAAATTGGGTATTTCTGGGAACATTGTTCAGGGTCATATCTAAGCTGCATGCATATACACATGTTGTACATTCAATTTGGGAGGTAGTACAGACCTGCTAGGTATGCCTTTTTGAGTGGGTCTAGGGTCCCCCCCCCATCAAGCAAACAGCTCTACATGGCAAGCTTTGCAGAGTCCCAGCAGAGGTCTCTTACATTGCTTAGAGTCATATCTGAGCTATTGTAGGCTGCAGGAATATACACCTATTGGGTATGCATCTTTGAGTGAGCTTCTGGACTCCCCTTTCCAAGCAAAGAGCTTTAAAGGATAAGCTTTGCACAGTCGCATTAGAGCCCTCTTACTGTCCCGAGCCTATACTCTTTCATGAACCATGTATAAGGTCTCTCTGTACTAATTTCTTAGGTTCTCACATGCATTCCTTTTTGACTTCCTCAACCATGTATGGACATTTATACCTTAATAATTACTCAAGAGGCCTTACATGCAGGCATATCACGACTGAAAACGGAGATATACTCAGCTCAATTAAGTTCTGACCGTAGTCTCTTCAAGACCGAGCCCTAGTTAGTTTATTGTCGATGTGCTTCTCTCTACACTACTAGAGCATGTTAACTCAGGTCTATTTGAGGATCACGAGCCCAATGATATAAACTATGTACTAGCATAAGTCTACTCCTCATGGTTAAGCCCTATCATATATGTAGCCCAATGCCAATAAGCTACTAAGAGGACTCCCATTGTGGGCAACAAACTCAAGATGAACCACTTCCTATTCATGTGTATTTACAATTTAAAGTTAAGAATCTAGTGCTATTACTACCATGGTGCCTCTATTAGTTTTTTCGACTTTTTGGTAAAAATTTTAGGCGGCGTCAGATAACGTCAGAAACGTTTTACCTTACCCGTCAGACGTCAGATAAACGTCAGAAATCAGAAGTCAGAAACACGTCAGAAACAACTATGGCTTTAACATACACCATTGATCAAATAGATCCAAAGGTCATGCTCACGATTTGAGAGTTCCCATTCAAGTCTTTGTCAGAGAATATTTTAGTCTCCAAACCACTAGTGGTTTCATGTGGTCTGATAATCTCATCTTTTAAGCTCCTTAATCCCTAAAAATTAGGAATCCTTACAAGGCCATGCAAGGTCCACTTTTTCCCCTAATGTAATTTCTGATTTGCAGCTCCTTCCACTCCCCCTCTCCCCCCCTCCCTTCCAACCCCCCAAAAAAGAAGAAAACCTCCTCTCCTTCCTCGTTTCCAATCCCACAAAGAAAGAATGAATAACTTGTTGTTAATTGTATTTCGGGGGAGTGAATTCTGTCTTCAGTAGCTCTTTGTTCAAACTTCAGACATTATGCTTATTGTTTGTAGTGATTTTGAGCCCCATGGAATATTGCAATGTGAATCACAAGATTATAGAAATAAAAGCTGAAAAGAAGATAAAATTAGCTGCATAAAATGAGAATGATTACAAAGCTATAGTATTGAATCTATTCCTAAATACTATTCAAGAATATATATGCTCTCCTTGTTCATTTAAGTGTTATTGTGATTTTCATGTGAAAATTTTGGGATATTACCACATAATCATGAGTGCTTATTATTATTAATTTTTTGTGACTTAAGGTTATTTTTAAGGGTCATCACTAAGAATATTATGATTGATGTTGACATTTTTGAAGCTAAATCTTACATGCGATGATCATGGGAGCAAGTAAGACTTGTTTCTCCTCATGAAATTGAGACTTCGAATCTTATGACTAATATTGAACCATCAAACCTTTTGAAAGCTAAAAATTACATCACATGATCATGGGAACAAGTGGGACTTGTTTTTCCTCAAAATTTCAAGACTTGCATCTAAAGCTCTAAAACTAGTGGCTTTGTAAATCACATTGAATAAAAATGTGTATCAAAACATGCCATTCTCCCTAGTCTTTTTAAGAGGAAAATTAGATGAAAGGAAATGAACATAATGTTGGACATTCCAAGAATGGAACAAAGTTCCTCTTTTTTGCGTTTTTAATTTTAGTATAGCTAATTTAGAAATCGCCTCAACTCTTGATACCATGTATGTAAAGGGAAGGGGGACTTATCTCAAAACTTAAAACCAAGTAGATGGATTTTGGATAGAAAGTCAGAGAGATCATACACACAAGATCGAAGTAAGGTAGAAAGAGAAAACACTAGATAGAAGGAACACTAGATATGTTGAACTCTAAGTGAATAGAAATGGACTCAAAGTAATGTGAATTCAACTATGGAGCTCAAATGCTAAACAAGAAATAGTTGGCTCTGACCACCCATGCACTCCCACTATGGAGATGAAAGGCCTTTTTATAGTTGGTCCAAGCTTCCTAAGTCATGTTTCTTGGATTGGTCTTTGCAAGGACCTCTTCACAATGGGAGATCATACACACAAGATCGAGGTAAGGTAGAAAGAGAAAACACTAGATGGAAGAAACACTAGATGTGTTGAACACTAAGTGAATAGAAATGGTGAATTCAACTTGGGAAAATATGTACAATGGAGCTCAAATGCTAAACAAGCAATAGTTGGTCCTTCCCACCCATGCGCTCTCACTATGGAGATGAAGGGCCTTTTTATTCAAGTTGGTCCAAGCTTCCTAAGTCATGTTTTCTGGCTTGGTCTTCACAAGGACCTCTTCACAATCTTTGAGAAGACCACGAATCAAAGTCATTCCCCTCATGTCTCGATTTCAAAGAGATTTTTAGCATCTGCATATGCAAACTTATATGCACAAAATCAGAAAGATGCTATGGATGATGTTTAGACCCTAAATTTCTAGAAGTAACAAAGTTATTAATTTTTGAATTTTTTTTCAAAAAAATTTAACAAACAATTTTTGCTTTTAAAACAATAAATTTTTATTATTTTTAGCCACAATAAACATAGATCAAGATAATATATATTCAATGAGAGCTCAAAAATCCCAATTATTAGGAGCAAATTGAACTATTATTTGATCTTTTTGGGCGAGAACACTTGCTAATTTAATTTCAACACATAAAACTTCCCACTGAGATTTTACATTCACTTCCACTCAAAGTGAGAGTATTCAACTTCAATGAAGACTTGCAATGTGTTACTTTAGTTCATGTAAGGCTGAAAAACACCTCTAAGAAGAGATTTAGACATAGTTATTAAAGTTTTTCACGATTGAATTCTCCCAAAATTTGATAAATTGCTTCAAATTTTAACTATAGGGTTAAGTGCAATCTTCCTCATGCCACAAAATGCCTTGGGCTTAGCATAAGCCGAAGTAGAAAAGCATTTGCAACAACTTTGTCATGATGGAACATCTCAAGGTTTTAATATGGAGTGAAAGAGGTGGTCAAGAGCCACATGATGATATGCTCGATTGCACCAAAACACAAAGAGAGTGAGCTGTTAGCGAGGAGAGAGAAAGTAGAAAGAAACCTATGCAAAAATTTGAAGAAGTTGAAGTTGTGGAAGTTCCTTTCAAATTATGGGACTTTTGGGACCAAGTTTTATTTATAAGTGACTTTTAGGTCATTTGGGCATATTCATACACGTCCATCAACCAAAAGTTATTAAAATTCATGTAAATGCCTTTAACTCGCCAATTTGGGGTCCAAAAATATAATAAGAATATTTTTGAAAAGCTCCAAAGAGAGCTATCACTTGAGGGTCAAAATATACAAAGAAATTTCTTTGGGCCTTTCTCCCCTATAGAATGAAGAGTCATAGCTCTTTACTTACAAAAAAATTATTGCACTTTAGCCTGTTGGATTCCTTTGATACATGCACTAATACTAAATTGTTAGGCAAGGAGAACTTTTAAAATAATTACACATGTTACACGAGATCAAACACACAATTGAGGTAAAAATTATTAAAGATTTAAATTCATATATGAGTTTACAAGATAATGAGGTACTCTTAAGATCACAACAAAACTCACTACTCAAATGGTATTACTATGAGATCCAACATGTGAGAGGGAATCAAGATAAGGTCAAGGTGAAGAAGTTTAGATAAGAGCTGATGTAAAACACTCCTCAAAAACATATGCAACACTAGCGATATTCCTCTAGTCCTAGGTGAAGATGATGATGAAGACTATCATAAGCTCCTTGATATAGAAAATGCACTTGTGTCTAGTTTTATTAAAAAGCTCAATAAAAATCTAGTGGCATATCGATGATGACATGGTAGGGAAATTAGGTGCAAGCTTTAGATCTTTAACATGTAGCAAGTGGTCTTGACTTTTGACTTAATTTACGTTAACTCTAAGCTATTGTTGACTTTCTACTTAGCATTGTTTGGAGAATTAGGGTTTGATTTTTGAGAGATAAATTAGGGTTTGATTTTTGAGGGATAAATTAAGTTTTGTTGGTGGAATATTAGGTATGATTGGAAAAAGCTCTTAGAGAGTAGAATAAAGGATATGGAGTTAGTTTTCCAATTCCTAAAATATCAACTTTGAACTAATATAAAAACGTCAAAATTATAAAGTCCTAAATATATAAAATGCGGGACAATTATGAATTCATCTTCTATAATTCCCTACAACATGGTGGAAGAAATATGGAGTGAGTACTCCATTATTGGTAAATGTTTTTGAATCTATTATAGTGCTTTTATTATTGCAAAGAGTTAGAGACACTTAGATCTAAGAGCTTAAGGCTCATGTTTTTTTTTTCATGTTGGTTCTATTCCATACAAAGAAAAGGAATAGATTCCTACTCAAATTGAGAAGCTGGGTTATTGCCATTGCAATCTCAAGTTTTTGGAGGATAAAAAGATCAAAATAGCCTCCATGCAAGTAAGTATATTTTTAGAGTTGTAAGTTCATAATCTATCTAAATAGTTACAAATGTAATCAATCTAAAATTTTAATGGATATGGGTCATATGAAGGATATTTTTCAAACCCCTAATGAAGAGAGGGATATCTTTTCCATGCTTGCAATGGTCTTAGAGGTTTGTATGCTAGATTTGTAGTTGCACTCAAAGGTGTAGGACTCATACATAGATCACAAAGACTAAAGTATGTCAAGCATGATGAATTGAGAGTCTAATACATTCTTCTATTTATATGTATTATGTAGTGGATACATCATTGTTGTCTATTCATCATCCATGCAAGTATGTTTGGAAATGTGGATCCTCTAGCACTTAGACGCCATGCTATAGAGAGAGAGATGAGAAATTGTTCTAGTGTATTGGGAGGAGGCATTGATTTCATCTTCTAATGGAGATGATGTCTTGGCATCAAAAGTGCTCGAGGTTAGAGCTATGTTCAGACATATGGAGTCTGATAGCACATGATCATGGAGTGGTACATTTGATGGGGAGTCGAAAGGTGATGACTCCATTGATTGACATTGCGTAGTCATCTTAATTTGTACTTAAAGGACATAGTGTGAGAGTGATCACTTGGAGTTTTGGTTGTCCATATGATTTTTGTATGACCATGACAATGAAGTATCATGAATTATGTGACTCATACATGGTCCACAGATTCGTGATTTGTGTTAGTGTATTATCATGTTTGATGTCGTATGGTTCATGTATCATTGATTCTACTTGTCTTTACTCTTGACATGGCTTTATCAATTCTGTATGAGTCATGACTCATGGCTCATGACATTCATGTGCATATATGCTCTTTTATGTTATGAAATATATATTTATCATGATTAATGATGGGATTTGAATTCATTGTTAACTTCAAATTACCATGTCTATAGTCTATTTAACATTTCATGTATACCATGCTACATCCCTGCATGCGAGTCACAATGTTTCATGGTTGGATCGGTGCTTACATTCATCACGAATGGTAAATGAAGTAGGACAAAAATTCAGACTTTGAAAAGTGATAGAGGTGGAGAGTACATATCAAAAGACTTTAAGTCTTTTCTTGAAGACAAATTTATCTCTCATCAACTCACTATTGCTTACACGGCATAAGAGAATGGTGTTGCAGAGAGAGAATAGGATACTTGGGTGAGATGATGCGTAGTATGATGTCATCCAAAAAGCTTTCTTCTAAGTTTTGGTTTGATGCAGTATACAACTAATTACATTCTGAACAAGTCTTCCACAAAAGCTTTAAAGGTTATCACACCTTATGAAGCTTATTATGGGAAGAAACACAATGTGAGTAATTTCAAAGTTTTTGGTTACCCGGCTTATGTTCACATTGAGAAGAAGCATCGTGGTAAGCTTGATGTAAAAGCCATTAAAGCTATCTTTATTGGTTATGCTATTGAAACCAAAGGTTACAGATTCTGTTTCACATACAGGTGATATCCTACTCTCATGCAATGCATATATTGCATAAGGTCAAATTTATGATAAGAAGGCAGAGATTCTAGATTTCATAAAAACAAATGATTATGCATTTTTTCGAAAGAATTTGGATTCTTACATTCAGCCATACAAGGGGGGTGATGAACCTTCTCAAAACTTAAAAATTGCACTTGATAACATGAATAATGCATGTACCCTATCAACTACAAATTTTCTTTCCCATTTTTTGTTTGCATCTTGTGCTAGACTTCATTATGGCTGAGTTTGCCCATCATGTGCATAAGCGATAGAAAATTCAGTTCATAGAGCTTCTTGTGCGTTCATGCTCATGGTGTGCGTGAGCATGTATTCATTCTTAGTTCTTTATCCACTATTGGGCACTGATCACGTAAGCAGGGATGTCATAGTATTGAGTTGATACTACGCATAATGGAGTGGATGGTATATAGTCTTGTGGTTGATCTTGACCTTATAATTGCACGTTCATTTGAGGGGTGAATTTGGGCTTTGCCTGGATTCATCTTGGTATATATGAGGGAAGTTTGGGCACCAGAAGCCCCAATTTTAAGTAAGGCTTGAGATTCTGAATGTGAAAATGTTGACTCAAAAGGTGTTCTAGGCTTGCTGTCATTAAATCCAGGCATATTGTACTTGCATTCCGCATATCCATATGTTTCATACATATGAGGTTATTTCCAGTCTAATTGAGAACATAAAGCATATGCATTGTTTTATGCACTTGAGTTTGAGAAGGATATGTTTACAACAAGGTAACATTGAATGTGACTCTGAGAAAATTTTTTATAAATGAAGCCAACTCAGGTGAAAGACTTGGACAGTTTGTAGATAGAGAAAGAGAATTATTTGCATCAAATTTGTGACAATGGGCTTGTTTAGGTTTTGATATAAATTAAAAGATCTTGGTCTGAGCTCCATATTGTACCCTTCTGTTTCTTGAGAGTTGCTCTAACTTCTAAGTGAACGGGAATGAGGAGAGAGGAAGGACTCGTGGAAGAATTTTCAGCAGGAGGGAAAGAGGAGCACTTAAGCTTTTGGAAGCTTTTACAGTTAAAATGGATTTCTATGGCCTGTGGCTCAAAAGTATGGTGTGAATCCACCAAAAGCTGGCCAATGCGCCAAAGGGCATAAAGAATTACTCTTTTGCCTGAATTTTAAATTATGTATGAATAGCTTTTTAAAAACAGCTATAACATGGAAATAAAAAATTCTATATATAGGAGAGTCCTTGGGGCTTAACCAGCAATCACCCCTACAAGGGGCTTTGCCTATATCATTGTAGCTCAGTTGCAATATACTTCTAGTGTGGGAAACCTGCTGTAGAGTTGTCCATCTAACCATCCAATGATAATTGGTCTAAAGAAGTTCGTAACCTGCTTCTTTCTCTCTTTCTGAGAGAGGAGAGACTATGCATACCTTACCCACTTCATTCAATGATAAAAGACCTTGCTTGAACGTGATTTACTAAGAAGCAAAAATAGAGAGAACAATGATATCCAAGGCTACTTGGGTTCAGAGAAAGAATTTGAACCATTATGTGAGTCAAAGGATGTGAGCTCATGAAAAACAAAATACAGATGTGATATATACCACATGATGGCTTGTCTAGCTCTTTTCTCAAGAGCTGTCTAGTTTGGATTCTATGTACCATGTCTTCCACTCCCCATGCCATTTTGGATGGAGCTATGATTTTCATTTACATTATGATGATCGTCTTTTTGCCACCATCATCCAGGGACTTGAGCCTGCTGTAGAGTTGTCCATCTAACCATCCAATGATAATTGGTCTAAAGTAGTCCGTAACCTGCTTCTGTTTCTCTTTCTGAGAGAGGAGAGACTATGCATACCTTACCCACTTCTTTCAATGATAAAGGCCTTGCTTGAACGTGATTTACTAAGAAGCAAAAATAGAGAGAGCAATGATATCCAAGGCTACTTGGGTTCAGAGAAAGAATTTGAACCATTATGTGAGTCAAAGGATGTGAGCTCATGATAAACAAAATGCAGATGTGATATATACCACATGATAGCTTGTCTAGCTCTTTTCTCAAGAGCTGTTTACTTTGGATCCTCTTATGTACCATGTCTTCCACTCCCCATGCCATTTTGGATGGAGCTATGCTTTTCATTTACATTATGATGATTGTGTTTTTGCCACCATCATCCAGGGACTTATTTTCTTTTTATCATTCAGGACTCTCTTCCCCCCCCCCCCCCCCGCCCCTTTCTTTTTTCAACACAGTATTGCATTCTTTCCAGGATAAAGGATTGCCGTGAATAGTCTTATCCAGAGTTTCTCTTGGGAAAGGATTGCCGTGGCTTTTGTTCTTAATGCCTGCAGTGAATGCACATTTCTGTTTGATTTTTTGTGGCATGGAAGATTACAGTGTCTCGAACAAAGTACCCAATGATCAAAGATCCATTAGATGCCAGAACTGTTCGAATTTCTATCTTTTTTTTTTTTGTTTGGGGTTGAAAACAATCTCTCTTTATTGTTTACGAACAGGAGACCTGAGGGGGTCAGCAGGCCTTAAAGGATGTAGTAGTTCTGACAGTGTGGTATTATGTGCACCACACATTTAATAGTTATTCAAGTTGTTTGTGAACTTAAATGCAGGTATTAATACTACTTTGAACTTGAGTTAACAGCTAAGATTGCTTGTTTTAGAAGAAGCTCTTGTATGCTTTTCTATTATTAAACAGATGACAGAATCTCTTTTGGGGATCATCTAGCCATGTCTCCTTCATGAGTGGCTGCTTCTTTGTTCAGTAAAATCTTGAAAGATTTCCATAGGCAATTCGATTCATAAACGATGCTTTTACTTGTCCTAGATAAACTAGCTGGTTTTTGTGTGAGAGTGAAATTGTTTGTAGACAAGAGTACTTCACGTTTCTTTTTTTTGTTGACTTATTTTGGGGAGAAAATTGAGGTGGGTTTAAGGTTTGCTTAGATTCATCTTGGTATATATATAATTGAAAATTGAGGGTGAACAAGGAATTGATACTTTAAGCTCGTGTGTGTGTGTGTGAGCATGTATTCATTTTTAGTTCTATCCCCACTATTGGACACTAGTGGATGACTTTAGTGGGCATGTCATAGTATTGAGTCAATACTATGCATAATGGAGCTGATATGCTCTATAGTAGTGTGGTTGACCACCATGAGCTTATAGTTGTACTTTCATTTGAGTGTGAATTTGAGGTTTACCCAGATTCATTCTTGGTATATGCAATTAATACTTAAGTTACCATGTTTGGAACTGAACAGGAGATCGATACTTGATTTTTTTAAGGTTAGGTCTGTTGAGATGGTCATTGAATTTGAGTCGCGTTAATTTTTCCTTTCTGTAGTATGCTACCATATAATATGAAATGGGTCTTATTACTGTTAAACATGATTTGTGGAAGTCATAGAGTTAAGAGTTTGAAATTCTTTTTTCACTTCTCCTCTACTCTCCTATTTCTTCAAGCCTGAACGTTAAGGAACTTGATACTCAACTTTTTTGTAATTCTTTTCATTAACCCAGTTTTTATTCTCTAGTAGTAGTATTGTTATTGAAGTTTTTGAAGTACTGTACAGAGTTATGAGACGGGGAAAATGTCAACCAAAGAACTTTTCAATAGGATGTGGAAAGATGTCTATGAAGACCGCCTAACAGTGATGAAAAGATACGGAGGAGCTGCAATGGAGCCGACCATATATGATGGAGAGAAGATTCTTGTTCGGAAGATACCCTTTCCCAGCACTCGGTACTTTCTTAAATATTATTTGTGCATAAATGGTTTTAGTTTAATTAACATTAGATGCATCAAACAGGTCATATGCTTTGTTGTTAAGGTGCAAGTTTCATGCCATCCGAGACTGGATAAACTAGTTGGTTTCAAATAGGATCTTAGGAGTAGAAGGAAGAAGCATGGGAAATTCAAGGAATTTCTGGCAGTAGGCACTGGTGAAAATCGGCATGCATATAAATCTCCATTTCCATCTCTTTATTCATTTTTCCATGTGTTCTGAATGTTATGATGCATATTCTGTTGCGTTTAAACTTTATTATAATGCATTCTATAGACATATAAATCTGTGTGGGGTCCGAGCAGGAGAGAAAGAATAGGAGCTAACTTCTAAGATTGCAAGATAGGGTGAAAGATATTGAGAGGTAGAAGCAAATCTGAATAGTCTGTTTAGACAATCATAGATGCTATAAGACTGTGATGGCCGCAGCTGGAATACTCAGTAGAGCCATACAGGTCACCCCTTCCTCCTCTCCACCCAATCACAAAACACACACACAAAAGAAAAGGGGGGGCTCCCCACAAAAAAAGGAGAGAACAAAACTGTTGTGACTTGGGGAGCTTGGTTACAGTTGGAAGATGTTTAGGTTGTCATCACCGTAAGATGTTTAGGTTGTCATCATCTTAATTGTAAACCATCTTTTCTCTATGTGGATCTTCAAGCAGATTGGACCATAAAAGAGTTCTTCTAGGACCTACATTTGCTTGAATGAATGATAATTTTGACCCTTCAATACATGGATTTAATATTATTCGTCTTGTTTGAGAAAGAGATCTTAGATCTCAATGATAGTTCTGAGTTGTATTAGCTTTGTTGAAGAACTGGATGGTATTCTAAGGCTCTCTTCATGTGTTCAAGAAGTCTCTTAAAAAGGTTCATTTGCAACCGCCCTTCCCTCTCTCTTGCTTTGCGATGTTGTAGCTATTGGTTTTTGAAGCCCACAACCAATATAGAGAGAGAGTATGTAGAGAGAAAGAGAGACAAGTAGAGACAATGTACACAAGAGATGTGACAAAGGAGCAAAGAAGCTCCAAAAATAAACGCTAAACTTACAAGAAGTGCTCTTTCATACCCTAATTGGAAGAGGTTGAGGAAAGCTATCATACAACATGAAAATAGTGTGTATGAGTGGTTCTTATATAGACAATAGTCTCCCAACAAAAGCTTAGGCGAAAAATCTGAAAAAACACCAAACAAGAAGAATCCAAAAAAATCTCCACAAAAAGAGGATTTTCAGAAAACTAGAGGGTTTGTTAGGGGCTTAGATAAAGCCATCAAGAGAGAGGTAAGAAGAAATAGACGCTCGAGGAGGCGATCATGTATGCTCAGATAGATGAGGTTCATAACCATCCTCAGGAAAAACAAAATCTTTATCAAGAAACAAAGATCACAAGGACCTAGATTATCTACTGAGTAGTTTGAGAGAGCCAAGAGAAAGAATTTGTGTTTTAGGTGTTTGTCTCCTAGCCATTCACAGCGGTAGTGTCCACTCAAGGGGGGGGGGGGAAGAAAAGAAGAGAGGACCAGAGAGTAGTACAGCCTCTGATAAGGGTAAAAGGAAGTCCACCTGTGTAGACACTTCCTATTCATGGAAGCTATAGCTGCAAGGGAGTGGAAGTGATGCACGAGGACATTGAGCACACATGTTGTTTGACATAGTCATTGTGGTCATCTCAGTTTGGACCACATGACTTGGTTAAACTTCATGGTAGTGTACATGGGACAAGGGTCACGGGTGCGAGTCATGATAGATGACTCTGTGACTCATTGTCATGGACAAGGAAACCATCCTAAACCTCAGATTCCATGTGACTTCTATATCTCATGATTGGCTCAGAATTTGGGGAAACCAATGCTTCCGTTGCGTCCGGAGCATGTCAAAACCCTAAGATTGATTGTCTACTTGCCTCATTCAGATATCCAGAGCTCATGATTCGAATTGATGACATCATCGATGAAATTATCAATTCGTAACCGCCTTTCATGAACCGCCCTTGAAAACCTATATAAGGAGAGGTTGACCACATTCATAATTAGTCTTGCCAATACCAGTCTTGGGAGCTCAAGGAGTCATGACCGCAAAGTAAGTACTCTCCAAGTTCCAGTTCCAGTTCTTGTCTTGTTCCTTGTTTCAGTCTTGTCTAGTATAGTTCTTGGACATCCTGTCTTATCCTCTTGTAATCTCATAGTACGAGATCTTGTCGGGTTCTTTCTTGTATCTAGTTCATCTCCCAAAAGGGAGTTCTTATAATCCAGATATCTTGTTTCATACTTGCTATTCCGGGTTGTGGGATCCCTTGTAACATCTCGTCGAGTTCATACCTTTGAGTCGCGAGTTGTGGGATGTTTTGTATCAGTTACATATTCTTGTATCATTTTCCCTACGTGGGTGTTCTTGTAATCAGAAGTGTATTTCCAAAATCTTGCCTACTGTAGTTAGAGAGCACAATCTAGTGCTCCCTTGACATTTTGGCAAAACTCGCTTCCATCCAAGATCAGACATCATGGAGAACGCTTATGAACAGATTGTAGCATCACTTCAGAGTCTCCAACAACAAGTCGAGGACCTAACTCATCGACAGACACAAGTCGAGTTGGGACATCCAGTGCATGTAGGTGCACTCCTCCAAGAATTACAAGAATGATTCGGGAGTCTTCAAGCAAATCAAGGGAGTATTCAAGTGAATCAACAATTTAGTATATCCTTCATGAAAGAGCCCAAGATCTCCATGCCAGAAAAGTTCAATGGGGATTGCACAAAGTTTTGTTGATTCCTCTAGCAAGTTAAATTGTACATCCGTATGCAACCTGAGAGATACGTTGATGAGGCATTCAAGTCGGGTTTATTGGAACCTTGCTTTGTGACCAAGCATTACCATGGTTTGCCCAAATCCTGGAGAAGAACATGGCAATACTTAAGGAAATACTTCCAACCCACTCATAAAGGTGAGTCCATGCCTGAACTTATGCAAATAGATGTAACTAGGTTCCATCCTCTAACACCACAAGAGAAATAGAGAAGGAGAGATAACAAGTTATGCCTCATTGAAGCTAATTGTCCCAACAAAAGAACAAACTCCAGAGTCACAACCACCTTTGTAGAGAAGGGAAACGAGGAAGTCCAGTTGTAAAAGAGACCATACAACCGGACCATGATATAAGAAAGGGTCTCATAATTCCAACTACATCCATAGGAACGTGTCTTGCACCTGTCAAGTTAATCATGCCAAAGAAGACCCTTTCCCTTACAACCCTAGTAGATTCAGGAGCCTCCTCATCTTTCATCGCCAAGCATCAAGAAAAGCCCATTGTCTGTTCTGCAAGTATGCATGAATTTAGTACCCTTTTTGAGAAGGCTGATTGTTAAAGGTGTTGGGGTAAAGCTCTCAATGAACGTTCTATAGTGTATACATGTGTATAGGCCTATTTATAAAGGCTAAGTCACTTATTCTTTATTTTTTGGCCCAAGTTCAATGTGAACTTGGCCAACCCTAAAAAGGGTTCTATATAACATAATAACACTTTTGGCTCTCTCACTTTTAGAGAAGCCACCTCCAAAGCTCCTCCAAAGCTGGTCCTCTCTCTCTCTCTCCTCCTCTGATCTGCGCCTTCATTTCTGTCGGGCGCCTCCATCTTTGAGGCACATACACACGTTCTCTACCCCTCAACACCACATCTCAACCCTAACAACTGATATCAGAGCTGTTTAGGGTTTCAGAGTTGCTCTACAGGTGCTGTATAACAAAGAAAACCCCACTTTTTGCGATAATCTTTGATTTCATCACAAAGAAAGTTGCTCCGAGGCCAAGAGAATCACTTTGCGTGTCTCAACAGCCTGGAACAGGCTGTTTTCAGGTGTTTTACAGGTTTAAACAGGTGTTTCACATGTCATAGCAGCAACAGACAGGACTGGGACCTTATGTATTGATTTGTGGCAAAAGAAATTGCTTATGTACAACAATTTGTGGCATTTTTATGAGAATTTCAAAAATTTCTGAAGCAAAATTTAGGGTTTTTGCTTCTATTTGGTTCTAAAGGCTGCATTATAGCCTTATCTATGCACATTGAGGTCAAAAGAATTCAAAATTGTTGATTTTTGGCACAAGTTAGCTTGCTTGAATTTTTTGCAAGAAAAATTCAGAAAATTTAAGATTCTATTTTTGTGCTCCAATCGACTCGATTTTGCTCCATTTTGCTCCATTTTGCTCCTACAGGTGTTTGAAGCTGTTGTGCGTTACTTTTAGAGATGGTACATTGATTTTGGTGCATTTTGCCCAAAATTTCAGCACATTAACCTCTTATTTGTGTAATCATGGCATCGTCGTCCTCAGATATGAAGAATCTCTTTGAGATTCGCCGCTTTGAGGGCACATGATTTGATCTTTGGAAGGAGCGAATTCAAGGAATTCTCTTCCTCAAAGATTATGACAGAGCATTGGAAGCATGAAAGTCGGAAGACATGTCAGATGATGCATGGCATAATCTGAATAGGAAGGCCGTCACTTACATAAAAGTGGCCGTATCTGATGACATTTTTGTAGACCTCAAGGATATTACTACAGCTTCAGAGTTATGGGCCAAGCTTAAGGCCACCTATGAGAACACCATACCTGTTAATCAGGTACACTTGATGAGGAAATTAGTTTGCATGTAGTTGGATGAGTCCAAGAGTGTTGCAGAACACTTGTCTCATTTTACGGGTACTCTCTCACAGTTGAAGGATTCAGGGATGCCTCCCTTTGTTGATAAGCTAGAAACTATCTTTTTACTTATGACACTTCCTGATTCTTGAGAGACCTTGGTGGTCTCATTATCAAATAACCCCAATCTTACTTTTGATGGTGTGAGGGGTTCTATATTGAATGAAGAAATGAGGAGAAAAAGCAAGTGGTGAAGGAAGCACTTCTGCAAACATGGTTAGAGGCAGATTAGAGAAGAAGGGCTCTCATTCACAGAGGAGTAAGAGCAAAAGCAAAGAAAGGGGAAGCTCCAGGAAGAAGCAGGGTACTGATGTGACATGTTATCAGTGTGGTAGGAAAGGCCATAAGAAACCAGACTGCCGATTCTATAAGACAGAGCTTGAGAGGAAGAAGAATGTTGGAGACAAAAGAAAGGACAGGAGAGAAGACAAGACGGATGGATAGGACAGCCAGAAAGAAAAGGACAAGGCCAATGTGGCCTCTAGTGTTGTGATTGAGGAGCTTTCGAATCTGGAAGATATTCTGTTCTACTATATCAGTTGATGCCTCTTGCAATGTTTATATATAGGACATGTTGATCACTAAAAGTGATCTAATTGATGCTTTATTGATTGTAAATGATGCATTATCCCAGACATGGATTGTTGATTCTGGTGCTTCATTTCATGTGACTTTTGTGAAGGAGTGTTTTGTTACTTTTCATGTGGGCAGCCGTGGCCATGTATACCTAGGGAATAATCATGCATGTCTTATGGAAGGTATTGGCACTGTGCATCTTTCAACAGATGGAACGAATGAGCTACAAATGAGTTGGTCTTGCATAATATGAGATATGTACCAGGAATGAAGAAGAGTTTTCTCTCTGTTGGGCAGTTGGGTAGATGGATATGCATGGTTACAGTGTTTTATTTGAAAGAGGCTCATGGAAGATGACGAAAGGGTCACGATTGATTGTAAAAGGTATAAAAAGGGGAACTTTGTATTGCTTGCATGGAAAGGCCTTGTCTGGCAAATTCATTGCATTGGCCGAGATTAATTCTCATATGGAATTGTGGCATAAAAGACTTTGCCATATGAGCCAAAAGGGTCTATCCAAACTTTGTAACTTGAAGAAGCTTTTGTAATGATTGTCAATATGGAAAGCAAGTGAAAAGTTCCTATTACGTTGGTGCGTCTCGTAAGTCTTGTATATTAGATCTTGTCCATTCTAATGTATGTAGCATGCCCACCGAATCTATGGGGGTGCTTTATACTTTATTTCTTTTGTTGATGATTTTTCTAGGAAAATTTGGGTGCGGCTCCTCAAATCAAAAGATGAAGCATTTGCTGCGTTTAAAAGATTTCATGCATTTGTGACTACTCAAACAGGTAAAAAGTTGAAATGCTTACGTACGGATAATGGGGGTGAGTTCACAAGTGCTGAATTCAAGAATTTTTGTGAAAATTTGGGCATAAGGAGGGAGCTTACTGTTCCATACAGCCCCTCTTCTAATGGTGTGGCTGAAAGGTATAATGAGACTCTTTGTGAGAGGGTGAGATGCATGCTGTTCAGAGCAATCTCCCTCATGGTTTTTGGGGAGAGGCTCTTAAAATTGCAGTACATATATGCAATCGATTCCCTCACACGTCCTTGAAAGGTGACATCCTTGAAGAGGTGGTTTGGTCTGGCAAACCTGCATCATATGATCACTTACGTATCTTTGGCTGTGAAGCTTTTGTACACATAAGACCTGAGTTGCGGAGTAAGCTTGATGTTAAATCCATTAAAGGCCTCTTCATGGGTTATGGTGACGAAGGTGAAATGGGTTGTAGGATACGGTTACCTCAGCTCAAGGGGGTCATACGCAGCCGGGATGTTGTTTTTAATGAGTCAAGGCTGCCACAAAATAATGTTGTCTCGAAACATGACCATAAAAAGGTCACATTTCAGCAATAACAACCACATGTTAAGCCTATTTCAGACCCTCATGATGCACGACATATGGCCGAAAATATAGATCATCCAGTGGTTTTTGAGCCAGATGATGTTGGACAGGAAGAAGAGGCTCCTGAAGGGCATATGCAGCCACCTATTCATGCTGAAAACAGGGCTGGAAATGATGTACAGCAGCCCATTAACAATGAAGAAGTTGATGTACCTCTTGATGTAGATCCATTGCATGATAATGTAGATCATTGGGTAAGACGATCTACACGTCTCAAGAGGCCAGTGAAGTGAATAGATATGATCCCTCCATACATTACATTATGTTATCAAATAAGGGTGAGCCTCTTACCTATAAAGAGGGAAAGCTATGTGAGCACAAGAAGAAGTGGGAGTTAGCTATGCAAGAAGAGATAAAGGCCTTGCATGCAAATGATACTTGGGATTTGGTTGAGTTTCCCAAAGGAAGGAAGGCCATTCCCAACAAGTGGGTGTACAAAATCAAAACTGTTGATGGCAAACCCAAGTATAAGGCAAGGCTGGTTGCTAAAGGATATGCCCAAAAAGAGGGCATTGATTTCCAAGAAGTGTTCTCCCCAGTGGTTCAAATGACCACATTACGCGTGTTATTTGCTCTCACAGCTGCCATAGATTTGGAACTATTCCAAATGGATGTTAAAACAGCTTTTTTGCATGGTGATTTAGACGAAGAGCTGTACATGAAACAACCAGAAGGATATACCATTCTTGGAAAAGAGCATCTGGTATGCAACTGAAAAGGAGCTTATATGGGCTGAAACAGGTCCCCCGACAATGGTATAAGAAGTTTGATGCCTTTATGCTCGAACATGGGTTTAAAAGAAGCCATGCAGACCACTGTTTGTACACCAAAAAGGATGAAGATGGAAGCCCAATTATCCTTGTGCTGTATGTAGATGATATGCTGCTGGCTGGGAAGAAAAAGAGCGCACTGAACGCTCTAAAACAGCAGCTGTACTCTACATTCTCAATGAAAAACCTTGGGGAAGCTGAGCATATTCTTGTTATGCAATATAAAAAGTGATAGACAGCAGCATACTTTGCATGTATCCCAAGAAAAGTACATTGAGAAAGTGCTGGACAGATTTAATGTGGCTGATGCTAAGCCTCTTGGAGTGCCATTGCAGCCACATGTTAAGCTTTCCAAGGATGACTGTCCCAAAGACGATGATGCAGCCAATTACATGAAGAGTGTTCCATATGCATCAGCTTGTGGTTCACTTATGTATGCTATGGTTGCTACTCGGCTAGCATTGCTCATGCAGTGGGAGTTGTGAGCAGATTCATGGCTAATCTTGGTAGAGCTCATTGGGAGGTGGTCAAATCTATCTTGAGATATTTGAAAGGAACTAAAAACAAATGCCTCAGTTATGGAAAGGACCCATTAGAGCTGAAGGGATTCTGTGATTCCGACATGGTGGATACACGGAAATCCACAAGTGGTTATATTTTCACTCTTCACTCTTGCAGGTGGTGCTTTATCATGTTGGAGTCTGGTGTAGGAGACTGCAAAAGATTGTTGCTTTGTCTACTACTGAGGTTGAATATATTTCAGCCATTGAAGCTTCCAAGGAAGCAATATGGTTAGCACGTCTTTGCAGAGAGTTTGGTTTGCCTGACAAAGCACCTATGCGTGGCTGTGATAGCCAGAGTGCCATATGTTTGGCAAAGAATGCCATGTTCCATGCATGCACCAAACATATTGATGTGTGATATCACTTCATTCGAGAAGTGCTTGAGGATGGCCTTATCACATTAGTTAAGGTACATACATTTTAGAACCCTACGAATGTTCTCACTAAGTGCTTACCCAAAGCACAACATCAATTATGTATACAGATGGTCGGAGTCACTTAACTTAAAGGGTCATTTATGCCTTTAAGTGGGAGGTTGTTGGGGTAAAGCCGTCAATGACCCCTTTATAGTGTATACATGTGTATAGGCCTATTTATAAAGGCTAAGTCACTTATTCTTTATTTTTTGGCCCAAGTTCAATGTGAATTTGGCCAACCTTAAAAAGGGTTCTATATAACATAACTAAATAACATTTTTGGCTCTCTCACTTTTAGAGGAGCCACTTCCAAAGCTGGTCGACTCTCTCTCTCTCTCTCTCTCTCTCTCTCTCTCTCTTCCCTCCCCTCTGAGCGACCCCTTCATTTCTGCAAGCGCCTCCATCTTTGAGGCACATACATGCGTTCTCTACCCCTCAGCACCATATCTCAACCCTATCAAAAGGTACAAAGAAAGAGACTCTTTATTGCTTGCATGGTAAAGCCTTGTTGGGCTAGTTTATTGCTTTGGCTGAAATCAATTCACGTATGGACTTATGGGATAAAAGGCTTGGCCATATGAGCCAAAAAAGCCTTGATAAACTATGTAATTTGGACAAGTTTGATGCTAGAGGATCAAACTTGATTTTCGTAATGAATGCCAATATGGTAAGCAAGTAAAGAATTCCTACTATTTTGGTGTCTCTCGTAAGTCTAATGTGCTTGATCTTGTTCATTCTGATGTTTGTAGCATGCCCACCAAATCCATGGGGGTTGCTTTTTACTTTGTTTCTTTTGTTGATGACTACTCTAGGAAGCTTTGGGTATATTTGTTTTTCATCTAAAGATGAGGCCTTTGCTGCATTTAAGAAGTTTCATTCTGATGTTTGTAGCATGCCCACCAAATCCATGGGGGTTGCTTTTTACTTTGTTTCTTTTGTTGATGACTACTCTAGGAAGCTTTGGGTATATTTGTTTTTCATCTAAAGATGAAGCCTTTGCTGCATTTAAGAAGTTTCATGCACTTGTGACCACCCAAAGAGGTAGAACGTTGAAATGCTTACGTAGAGATAATGGGGGTGAGTTTACAAGTGCTGAATTCAATAGATTTTGTGAAAATCTTGGTATTAAGAGGGAGCTAACAGTCCCATACAGCCCTTCTTCCAACGGTGTGGCTGAAAGGTATAATAGGACTTTATGTGAGAGGGTGAGACGCAATTTGTCCATAGCTAATCTCTTTCATGAATTTTGGGGAGAGGTTTTGAAAATTGCGGTTCATGTTTGCAATTGATCCCCCTCATATGGCCATAGAAGGTGGCATCCTGGAAGAGGTTTGGTCTGGCAAACTAGCTTCATATGACCACCTACGCATCTTTGGTTGTGATGCTTTTGTGCATATAAGGCCCGAGTTGAGAAGCAAGTTAGATGCCAAGTCCATAAAAGGAACCTTCATGGGTTATGGAGATGAAGGTGAAATGGGCTACAGGATTTGGCTACCTCAACTCAAGAAGGTAATATGTAGCAGGGATGTTGTATTTAATGAGGCAAGGCTGCTAAAAAATGATCGTGCCTCTAAAAGTGACCATAAAAGGGTCAAATTTCAGCATGTACAGCCGCATGTTAAATCTGATATGAACCCTTGGGATGCACCACATGTAGCTGGAAATGAAAATGAGCGAGTGGTTATTGAGCGAGATGATGTCGGACAACAAAATGAGGCTCCTGATGGGCATATGCAGCCACCTATTCATGCTGGAAACCATAGTTAGTAAGGTACGATCCATACGGTTCGTACCGTACGTATTAGTACGGTACTACATACGTATCCTAAGATTTGGGGCTTCCCGTACGATATTCGTACGTTCATAAGGTACGATTTTTTTTTTGGCTGAAAATAATATATTTTATATTTGAGATGATAAACATCATGTTTATGAATAACATACATCAAAATAAAGGTAAAAAACTTCATTTAGCTATATTTAATCATGTGGGATATTGTCGTCATATCGGGGAATTGGATGTATCAATATCTACTTAGAAGTTAAAACTTAGAACTTAGAAGTTAGTACTATCATTTATGATTTATGTTAAAAACAAAAATCATGCTATCAATTTTCAAACTTCATTCATGACACGTGTGCATACTACATACATCTAGATTCTACATGATACCATCATACCAAAATGATAAATCTAGCTTCAAATCATATCAAAGTTTCAAACATGATCATCGTGATTCATGAATTATCACCAAGAATACATGAAATAACAAGATGATAAGTCACAAGTCTAGAGTGATAAATAGTAAATACTAAAAAACTAAAAGCCAATGAAAAACATCATCAATCATCATAATGTCCAATGTCAATAAAGTGTCAATAAAGTGACATCAATCACTCATCATCCATCTCATCAATATCACTATCATCAGAATTCTCATCAAGAGAATCCGATGATGTCATCTCATAAGTAGATGATGGTGGTGTGGGAGGATCACTGACAAGGTTCCCCTCATCATCAAAACGCGGGGATAGTGGAAGCTGCTGCAGCGATGATAATGTACTCTTCTGCCTCCTCGTGTATGTACTAGCCGGTGCTCGACTAGTGCTAGCTCCATCCCCGTGTGAAGTGGTTGATGCACGCCGGATAATCAATCCCTTCCCGCGACCACGGACTCCTCTGACCCTTCCTCTGCTATGGCCCCTTGTTTGCCTCACATCTATAGAGCAAAGCTCTCTATATAGATCGGCAAAAAGAAGCTCTTCCTCATCTTGAGGCACATCATGTGATGGAAGAGGAGTGTCTTTCACGGAAGGCCAAAATTTGTCCACATTCACCTAAACAAAAAAGAGAATCAAAACATGAATTAGCATAACACGGAAGCCTACAACATTGAAAGCTGAAATTTTATGCAAGTAGCAAATGATAAAGCTACTTACTTGTTTGAGAGTCTCCATGTTAGGGATATTTTGCAGCATCTTAAGATTTGTACGACAATATATTAACTTTTCCATTTGATGAGGACTAAGTCTATTCCTCACCTTTGTGTGGACACTGGATGAGAGAGAAAGCACTCCAATTTCTCTCACATGCACCGGATGAGCAATCTTGAGATAACACTTTAAGAGCATATGTGAATAATGTAGTGAATGCAAAACCAAAATTTTGCCACCAAAGGAGTGGTCTTACCATTGATTCTCTATCCCAACATGTAGGAAAAAGAAAGGAAGGATTTCCCCTCTCATCCATATAACAATTAATTTGCTCCAACATGTCATTATGTAGATGTGTGGGAACTACACGTGACATATATTGAAGACGATCCGATAATAACTCCACATCATCATATAATCGGGTGCTTTTGAATGCCGGATGCAATAAACCTGCAAACCCATGGATAGGCCGATGCATCCATGTCCATCTTCTCATTGTTGCCTAAAAAAAAAGAAAGAGGGTTAAATATTAAAATTTAATAATAAGAATGAATTATGAGATGAAAATTATAATACACATGCCACATGTGAGATATATATCTCATTGCATCATGCATGCATGCATGATGCATGATGATTACATGATACATCATGTATGCATGATTGCAATTTGCAATTTCAATCATTACATGCAAAATTCAAATTGCAATTTGCACATAAATACCAAATACAAATGTTAAATACATTTATGATATGTATAATGATTAATCATTAATGTGAATCGTGGTATAATTGATAAAGCATAATTTATCAAAATATCTTACCTCAAGTACTTCATCTCTTTGCTCCTCGGTGACAAGAGTGCATTCCCTTATCTCTTGCATAGCTCTTCTCATGATATGGATGAGAAGACCGAGAGTAGCACCTTCACAATCCGTTATGCGTAGAGCTTTGTAGATAGGTGTGATGACACCTAAAATAGCTCTCACACCATCCTAAAAGTTTTCATCCAAACATAACCTTTGCATGCTTTTTGACTCCTCCGATGTGCTCTCGTCCCACTCGGTCCAAAAGGTAGATACCACCGTTTGTCGTAGAGGCACTTTCACTTCAAGCAACCTTGAAAGGACAATCCACATGTATGCAAAGCGTGTGGTGGCGGGCTTCTTTATTTCAAGCTTGCTATGCTCTCTAAACATAGCCAACACTTTCACTTTTTGTGTGAAAAATGTAACTATGTTCGAGGCTTGTAGTGTGCAAGCTTTCACCCATGTTAGCTTTCCAATATCCTCCATGAGCAAATCAAGACAATGAGTTGCACATGGAGTCCACACAATATGTGGATACTCACCCTCCAAAAGCTGCCCCATATGCCTACAATTGCTTGCATTATCGGTGACAACTTGCACTACATTTGATGAACCCACCTATGCATAAAATCCATAAATTAGTGTCAAAATATCAAAATGAAATTAAAATAAAATAAAAATTTAAAACTTACCTCTTCAATGGCCTTCTTGATATGCCGATAGATGAACACTCTGGTTGTCTTCTTTCCCTTCTTTCCAACCTCAACGGCACGTAGGAAAAAAGTACCAATAGGGCATGACACAAGAATATTAATTATGCCTCTATTTTTTCTATCTCTCCATCCATCCGAGAGGATAGTGCATCCATACCTAAACCATTTCTCACGCATAGGGGCAAGTGAGAGATCTATTCTTTTCTTCTCCTCATCAATCTTGGTTGTCCTCATATCGGAGTAGCTAGGTCCACTCCATCCTTGGCATGGACCCACTTCACTAATTGCTTTCACCATAGTCTTCCATTGGTTTGAATTAAGAAGATTAAATGAGAGATTTTCCATAATTACCGTTCTTGCAATCTCTATGTCGGCTATCTTTTGTTTCTCTTTGATCCATGTGAGAGAGGACCTTACATGCCCGGGAGCTTGCCCTAATCAACTTTGCCTCATTGATTGTGACTCCCTTTGTAATGGTGATTGTGAAGATGAACCAACATTTGAGTCATGAAAATGTGACTCCTCTTCATGTGAAGAAGTAGAGACCGTTGCACGAGAAGAATGGCTTGCATATCCTCTTACCGATGTAGGTAATGTGTTAGGAGATCCCATCATTTTTTGCCTAATCTCGGATGCAATATGATCGGGAATTTCCTTGCATGCGGCCACTTGCCCTCCAAGCTTGCTTATGTGTTGAAGTAGCCTTGTGGCCCCGCTTGTGTATCGCTTGCCACAATATTTGCAAGTCCAATGATGGGAATTGGACTTCTTTGTGTCTTTCTCCACCCCAACACAATGGAGATCAAAAGCCTCATGCTTTTCTCTCACCATGTTGCTTAGAGAAAGGTTAAAGCTGAACTAGAAGAGAAAGGTTTGAAGCGAGCTTGAGAAAGCTTGATAGAGCTTGAGATAGAGCTTGAGAGAGGCTAGAGCGAGCGGCTGCAGAAAATACCCGAAAGCGCAAGACTTTGAAGTTAACAAAAGTGAACCGAACGAAAAACTTTAGGTCTTTTTTTTTTCGGAAAAAAAAATCGTACGAACACGTACGAATACGTACCGTACGGTACCCTATAAAAAATATGTACGGACATATTCGTACGCGTACGAATAGCAACTATGGCTACCACTTGCTTTGCATATATGTGGATTGTGCTTTCACTCCTACTTGAGATCAGAATCCCTTATATAGTGGTCTCTCCTCTATGGAATGATTGCGATGAGAGCTCATTGGAGGAATCAAAGAGCATGCAGAGGCTATGCTTGGATGAGGAGTTTTGGAAGAACATGAAGTCCGTCTTAAATGTTTCGACTCTTGTTTATAAAATTTTGTGCATGATAGATTGTGAGGGTGCCACATTGGGGCTCTCATACATACGATGAGGAGAGCCATAAATGATATTAGGCATAGTTAAAAAAAACGCGAATTTTACGGTTTTTAAAAAACGTTTAGGACGTCTGGACGTTCCGGACGTCCTAATACGTTTTTTATGGGTTTTTTGTTTTTTCGGAAAAAAATGAACTTCGTTTTCTGCCCTATTATACCCGCGAGCTGCGCATGTTCTCTTTGTATGTTGGAGGAGCAGTGAGCTTTCGAGTGGACCTTGGAGGAGTGAGTGGAGAGCCCTCTACTTATGCATACTTTGACTCTTGAGTCTTGACTCTTTTCCCTCTCTTGCCTTCTCTTGCCTTGCACATATTGTTGCCCTCTAGAGTCTAGACTCTCTTGCCTTCTTTGAAGTTTGCACATAGTTTCAGCTTTCAGCCCTTCAGGCTTCATCGTTTTGCAAGTTTCAACTTTCACCATGGGTAGAGCCCCCGATGTCATCCGTAACCATGTGAAAATTCATAGCCCCACCTCTTGGGAATGCAATTATTGCAAGGGCATTTATGGTGGCTCAGCATCCCGCATGAAAGCTCATCTCCTTGGGTTGAGAGGAAGAGGCATTGGAAAATGCACTTCCATACCTCAAAAAACCGTAGAGGAGTTGACTGCTCAACTCCAATTGAGCCGAGGGGTGGGTAATTTACCTATGCCTCCATCCTCTCCAATTGAGCCGAGGGGTGGGTAATTTACCTATGCCTCCATCCTCTGAGAGCACTGTGGGTGCGGGAAATGAGCCTTTTCATGATGAAATCTTGTCTCCTCAAGTTCATGATCACAGTGCAAGTAAAATGCCACGCACAGATGCCTCTCCCTCTTTTTCACGTCATCCATCACATTCTAAGATCCCTGATAGTAATATATTCATGAGAGGCAATATAAGGGCTGGAGTGCAAAAGCAACATATGGAAGAGGCCACTAGAGAGTTGACCAAACTCTTCATTCAGTGTGGCATTCCATTTAATGTTGCTAGTACTCTTCCATGGAAGAGGGCAATGAAAGCCGTTAGTAGAATAGGTGTTGCTTGGGAGGGTCCTTCAGGACAAACCTTGCGCACTACTGAGCTCTCAAGGCAAACAAAGCTGGTAGAGACTGAAATGTTATCCCTACGATCTGTATGGGAGAAATATGGATGCTCTATTCTATGTGATGGCTGGTCGGACATTCGTAGAAGGAATGTTTATAACATCCTTGTGTCCTCTTGCAAGGGCACAATGTTTTTACGTGCTATACCAGCCCATGCACCAGGCACAGTAGTGACAGGTGAATTCATTTTCTCACATGTTAAGAAAGCCATTGAGGATGTGGGAAGTGAGAATGTAGTGCAAGTTGTGACCGACAATGGGTCCAACTGTGTGTCGATGGGGCGTATGATTGAAGAGGCATACCCCAAGATTACATGGACACCATGTGCATCCCACAGTTTAGATTTGCTTATGGAAGACATTGGGGCACTTCCATGGGTGAAGTTGATCCTTGATAAAGCAAAATTCATTGTGAAATTTGTCACTACTAAGCCAAAAGTATTGAACATCTTTCGTGCCCACTCTACCTTGGATTTCCAGAAACCCTCTATGACACGGTTTTGTTACATGTATATAGTACTTGATAGAGTCCTTAGAGTAAGAAAAGGGCTTCTACGTACGGTGGTGGCTGAGGATTGGTACAACATTCAGGAGGTCAGAGGAGGAGACTCTCTCTTCACAGAGTTCTCAGCGCTCGTTATGGGAGATGATGAGTTTTGGACGAAGGGAGATACGTTGGTAGCTTCCATTCAGCCAGTGTACAATGTTCTTCGCATCACAGGTATGGAGGGCAGCACACTTGGTCTTTTATATGAGTACATTGATCGTATACAAGAAAGCATCCAGAAAGTTGTCGGACTCTCGGACATTGAGTAAGTTTTGTCAATTGATCAATCATCATATGATATAGTAATACTAAATAGTAATTTATCATGATTCACATGTATGATGTTTATAACTTCATTGTTTAGGAAGACTACTTTATGTGATGCTGTGAGAAAAAGATGGGATTGGTTTCATAAACCAATCCATGCGGTTGCTCATATTCTTCATCCATTATGGAGAAATGAGCAACAATTTACAGACATTGAGCTAGAGGATAGCTGGATTGACTACATCATGCGATGGAGCGGCGGTGATGTTGGTATTTTGTCACAGTTAGAGATTGAGAGATTGCAGTTCCGTAGCATGGAGCGCTACTTTGGACAGCCCACTGCACGGCTACGCGAGAACCAGGTTGCTCCCGTCACATGGTGGGAGAAATATGGAGTGAGTACTCCACTATTGGTAAGTATTTTTACCATTTAGTCTTTCAAAATCCATTTGAATCTATTTTTTATGAATCATGATCTATTATTTTTTTTCATGAATCATAGCGAAGATTAGCCTTGCGAATTCTTTCGCAAGATTGTAGCACAGGTCCTGCAGAGAGGAACTGGAGTACATGGGCTCTATTCCATACGAAAAAAAGGAATAGATTGAGTCCTCAACAACTTGAGAGATTGGTTTATTGCCATTGTAACCTCAAGTTGTTAGAGAGTAAAGGGATCAACATAGCCCCACTACAGGTAAGTTCTAAATTTGAAGTTTCATGAAAGCTTAAAGCTATTTACTAGAGTCTAGACTGAATTTTGATTAAAAAACTGAATTTTGCAGGTAAATGTTGATCTAGTTGATATCGGTAAAGTCAAAGATATTCCTCAAATTCCTCAGGAAGAGAGGGATATCTTTGCTATGCTTGCAGAGGAGTCTCAGAGATTTGTACGACAGACTCGTAGCTGCACTCGAAGGGGTAGGTAAATTGTAAATTTGTAATACTATTTAGTATTACGTAACATGTTACACAAGTATGCCCATTGCTACGATTTTCTCTCATATATATGCATTGTTTATGTAGGTGATCCATCATTACCATCCACTAGCCGGCACACACAGAAGTATGTTTCAAGAAGGGGTGGACGAGGTCGTGGAAGGGGTGGTGGATCCTCTACCACTCAGAGAGATCATCCAGTTGTTCGAGAGGATTGGGAGCAGGATTCAGCCTCATCTTCTAGTGGAGATGATGACTTGGGACGAGAGATTGCTGAGATTGCAGCTACATTTGGACATACAGACTCAGATAGTACATCTTCGTGGGCTAGCACATTTGATGATGAGCCCATAGATGATGTCTCTACCGAGGACATTGCAGAGTCATCTTAGACTTGTGACTTGTCACTTTAGTTTGTATAGCTATTGGCATGCTTCATATATTTTGGACATAGTGTGATAGTGATCAGTTGGATCATGGATGTATCTTGTTGGATTTAGACTTATGATATGGTTTTACCATTTTTGTATGAGACTTGACTCTTGAGTCATGACTCATGAGTTCTGACATTCACGGTTCATCATTGATATATACATTCTACTCTAGCATTATCTTCTAAGTTCTATAAGGTTGTAGATTAAGTTTTTTATGTGTTTTCACCGGTAGATATGTAAATGAATACTAGATATGCATTATTCATGGTTTTTTTGAAAAAAAAGAATTAATGTTGCGACAAAATATAATACTCGTTTTTTATTTCCATTTTTTTAGTACCCTACGTACTAAACGTTTTAAAACCCGTTTTTAAAACTCGTTTTTAAAACTCACTTTGAACAATGATATTAGGTAAGCCATTCTTGTCACTATGGAGCAAGTTAATGAAGTGCTTGAGGTAAGAAATTATGTAAATTATTGAATTGAAAAGCATTCTTTAATTAGTAATTTTCAAGTACTTTAAGCTACTCCTTTTTTTATTAGGTGACATTGAGGAGATGGACATGGATGGATAGATCCATTCATGTATTTGCGGGTCTATTGCATCCTTCATTTGAAGGCCCAACACTATATACAGATATTGAGTTACTTTCATTTAGTCTTTCATACATATCACGAGTTCTTCCCTCTCATTTGCATAATGAGATGTTAGAGCAGATCAGTTGTTACTTGGATGAGAGAGGGAACCCGACATTCACATTCCCTCACGTTACTTGAACCCGACATTCACATTCCCTCATGTTAGGATAGGGCTTCAATGGTGAAGCCTCTTTTTTGGTGTCAAAATTTTAGATTCAGCTTCTCCACTTTATCTACATATGCTATTAGGGTTTTCTCATAGGATTGCTCATCCGGAGCCCGAGAGAGATATTGGAGTGCCTTTTCTCTCATCCATACGAAAGTGAACAATAGACTTATCCTCGAGGATCATCATCTTCATCGCCATCTGCATCAACTTCAATAACTGTATTTGTAAGTGTAGAGGGACGTTTTTCAACACCCTGCACAATATTCCACGGGCCTTTTGCTACCAATACACGACGCATCATATATGGCCACGGTGGGTAATTAGTACCATCCAACACATATATATCCGAAACCTTGGAAACACAATTGTCTGAGCTTACTGCTGCTCTGCCTCTGCTAGTGTGATTCCTAGTTCTGTAAGAGGATCTGCTTTAGAGTCTCTCTGGCTCTGGAAGAAATCTGTGAGAGTAAGCTAGCACAATACACTTGTTAGGTAGAGGTCATCTAGCATGGGATTCCTGTGTCTCTGAATCTTGAGGAGATATCTACCCAGTATTCTATGATTATGTGCAGCCATATATTGCATAAATATGATCCTTTTATAAATGATTCTATGGATGTTTTATAGATGTTCAAGTTTAGGGCCATGGCTACAATTCGAATGCTCGTAACAACTTGAAGCATCCCTTTATTCTTTTACCATTGTCTGTGTGTGGCACGTGAAAACGATCACCTACAGTACTCCATCGATGGCTTAATATTCTTCTTCTCAATTGACCTCAAGATTTTGTGATGGGCTTACGAGCATGAAGGATCAAGAAGCATGGTCAGTGCCCTATTCCATTCTGAACTAAAAAATCACTAATCAAATAAGGAAAACTGCTGTAAGCTGTGGACAACTGTTCGTTTTTTGCAGTTCAATGAATCATAAAAATATATATGTATATGTATGATGTCATTCAGATTCCAAATTTATTTCCTAACAAGAAAAACCCTTTTCCATATGTACAGATATACATAATGCGTACTGATATACATACACGAACGAGTATGTATATGTTTGTAACCTGGCATATATTGCTAACTTTCATCTTCATGTATCTGTGTGCATGTTTGATTATGAATTGAACTGGTATCTTTTGAAGCCATCCCCTTTTAAGTTGCATATGGTATCAATCTTAAATCAATCAAAGATATCAGTTAAGTTAAACATCATATTTTTATTCTGATTTATATTTTGAAAACTGTTGAGAAATTGGAATCTCTCAGGGCTCTGAGTAGCGGTTGGATTCAAATAAATAGAAGTCATTCTAAGTTTTAAGGACAGAAGAAATTTCTGTAGGATTCTGGCTATGTCATGGACATTTATTTCTTATCAAAAGATGTTTTAAACACAGTTATCAAGCAAGAATCTAAATCTTGAAATGGAGATGCAGTCCCTAAAGAATCTTTTAACCCCTCTCTCTCTCTCTCTGACTCTGTAGGACTCCTCCCACTTCAATCGTACCACATAAGACACAACTTTTTTCTCTCTTGTTTTGTAATGCCATGGACATTGGTTCTGAAGAGATAAAAATCTTCTTTCATCCTCCAAGTTGCTATTTTTTAGGGGAAAGCCTTCTTACGTCATATAATCTTTTGCATTTGAACACTTTTAAGAGTGGCCTAAGAATATGGAAGTCTAACCTGTAAGCTGATTGTCTTCATCATGCAGAACACTTTTTGTAGGAGATGTGATCTTGCACAAACATCATGGAGATTCTACAATTGAGCAAGAATCTTGTCTGGGAGTGGCTCGGATTGCTGCAATGGAGGGTGAAGAGATGGTTTCAACAAATGAAAATGACTTACCTTTCGTACTTCAGAAGGGGGAGTGTTGGGTGCTTTTTGATAATGAAGCCCACAAAACTAAGGTAAATGCATGGTTTGAGGTGAACCAAAGCTTCCTCCATTAATTTCCTTGTTTCCTGTAGGTTAATGAGTTCATCTTATCAATCTCATTACTGCCAATGGCACGACTATTTCAGAGGTTCCAAGGTTGCTAAGTAATAACACTGGAATCAAAATGCTTTTACTTTTTGAGATATTCTGTGCTAGTTATCAACAGTTCAGAAGTGATAGAAACTTGGATTGCTGGTCGCATATAGCGGCCCTCATTGGAAGAGGCACTTTAGGAAAGTGATTAGTTACTCTGGGGCACAAACCATGTGAATAGGAATTGTAGAGCTCTTTGTCTGAGCTTAAAAGATTGAAACGTAACTTCTTCTTTGATTAAACATAGATGCTGACGGCTTGTATTTTGTTTCTTCTCATTGAGCTGAATCGCTCTAGGACAGAAATCTTTCTTTATTGTCATATCTTGTATAAATGTAACAGAACTCATTTTAATATTTAATCCTAATGAGTCAACTTATGTGCAGCTTAGGTTGAAGATTGTTGTCTTCTTTAGCTTGAGTAAAGAAACACACACAATGCATAAAGTTTAAACAGACAGAGAATCTGATTGCAGATGAAGAGTTCTTCTTACGTATACAATCCATAGTACCCAGGCATGACACGGTCGAAACGGTCCGTGCGGACCGGTTGGAAACAGAGTTTTGGAGTTCCCTAAAATCTGAAAATGGCACGAAATGGCAATATTTTTTTTAATCTTTTAGAAATATGTAAAAACATGTATATCTATAAAAAACATATATCTTTATAAACATGTATGCATTGATGATCATATGTATGATACATTGATGAAGAACATATACTATACATTGATGGTCCTGATTCATACTTATTGCTATATGTAAATTGAAACATAATGCATAGCATGATGCATGCAAAATTATTTATGAATCTGATGTTGAATGCATAATAAAATAGGTTACAAGTTAGTAGTGCAGCATGCATCATGCATGGTCATACAACATAATGCATATCAGTGATGCATACTACTGTCTACATAATATCTAATTATGAATCCTTTGTACAAGGATATGAGTGAGATTGATGCACGTATGCATGACGCATGGTAGCATTGTGCACGCACACCTCTCATCACAATGAGTAGAGGCCCTAGGGCAAGGCTAGCTCCTAGTACCCAATATTCGAATGCTTTGGAGCTTGAAGCGTGAACAAGAAGACACACGAGAAGTTTGCAATGACAAAAAACATTACCTCTGGGAAAAAGAGCCTAGAAACGGTGTTTTTGGGTTGGTCCCTTTCCCGAAAGGGGCCAAACCTTTTTGGACGCCTAGAAATGCGTTTTCTGGGCTCTATGATACAATTGAAAGGACTGATTTGACTGATTAAAATCACATCAGGGACTCTGAGATAATCTGATGAAAATATACGATCCTTAAGAAAAAGACTTTGCATTCTCATCTGATCCTTGGAGGTTTCAATCTGTAAAAGAAGAGTGAGATTTTGACAATGAAATGGCTTGCATGGAAAAAAATAGCTGAACCCAAGCAAGGAAGGTAGCTCTCTCTCTCACTTTCTTTCTTTCTGACGCCTCTGACGCGAGCTGACGCCTCTGACGGGAGCTGGCGACACCTCTGACGCGAGCTGACGACACCTCTGACGCGAGCTGCTGACGCCTCTGACGCGAGCTGCTGACACCTCTGACTCGATCTGCACCTCTCTCTGACGCGAGCTGCTGACGCCTCTGACGCGATCTGCACCTCTCTCTGACGCCTGTCTGACGCGAGCTGATGGACTGCAAGGGCACGAAGTGCGGTACTGACGTGTGCTGTACTCTCTGAGGTGAAGGACTGATGCAAGCGCAGATCTGACCGAACGAACCCTAATCGCAGTTCTGCCCTAACCCTAATCACAGTGCTGTATTCTCTCTCTCTCTCATGGCTTCCCCTTCGTCGAAAGTTACATTTACGAGAACTAATAAGCGACTGAAGCATATTGAGAGAGAGATGAAGGAATGGAGAGCAGAAGCGGTGAAAGAAAAAGAAGCCCTGCTCAAGTCGTGGAATGAAGAACGAGAAGAGATGCGAGGTGAAATTGATAGACTCAAAGGGAAAGTCTCAACCCTCGAACAACAGTTGATGGAAGTGGCGGAATCTCGTGTTCTCGAAGAAGGTGAAATTCAGCCTTCGGTGATCGAGGAGCTGAAAGATATAAAAGAACAGGTACGGACCATCAAGGAAGATGAGGAGAAGAAGTCATGGGCTGCAGTCATATCCGAAACGCAAAAGAAAGTACAAGAGGCTGAAAAATGGATTGAAGTGGCTAAGAAAGGGAAAAGTAAGGAAGCTCCTTGTACACCTACTCTTATCAACATGACCCTCGAAGAGGAACAAAGAAGGCGGACAAGGGCACTACATGTGAGAGTAACCGGCCTCAAGGACATAAATGATGTGGAAAAGGAGGTCAAAACTCTCACATCCATGATGGGGATGGAGAAGCCTTTGCATACAAAGGCATGGAGAGTAGGCAAGAAAAGAGAGGGCTTTGGGGAATCTTCAAAGGAGAGAGCTCTTATATTGCGCTTTCCTTCATTGGAAGAGAAGAAGGAATTCTTGAGGAAGAGACCAATGCTTAAGAAGACAGGTGTTTTCCTTGGCGATGACCTCACTCTCTCACAGCTTGCGCATATGAGAGAGGTAATGCCAGAGATTAGAGCGGCACGAGAGAAGGGAAAGCTAGCCTTCTACAGAGATGGTCGGGTGGTGATTCTTGAGCGACGCACTACATGACGGTGCGAGACGTATGGGACCACATTGAAGATGGCTACTTGGAACTGTAATGGATCTATGAGGTTGGACATTGGTGCCTTTGAGGACAGTTTCAGAGATAGAGACATTGTTTTCTTCTCAGAGACCCACCAGGCCCCTGGACAGTTGATGCCGCATGTGGTGGGATATAGATGGGAGACAGCCCACAGGCTGAAGGCAAGATCGGGACATGGGACTAGAGGGTCAGGAGGAGTAGCAGTGCTATTCAGAGAGGAGTTGCAGCCACTACTACATATCGTACGGAGAGATGAGGATGCTCGATATATGTGGGTGAGGCTGAGAGCTGACACAGGTCGATTTTTATACATTGCCATATGTTACTTCCCTCCCAGTACGTCTGTATATGCTGCACCCGGTGGGCAATCACCTTTCTCTCTTCTAGATGATGATATTTGGGAGTTCTCTAGAGATGGTGATATCATTCTCCTAGGGGACTTCAATGCCCGAACGGGCAACTCACAGACAGTCTTCTACGACACTTCAGATGAGATGCATAGAGAGATGGATGTGGGTGAGTTTGGGCTCGACAGATGCTCGCATGATAGAGAGCAGACAGAGTATGGGAGATATCTCATTGAGATGACGACTACGCATGGGTTAGCCATACTTAATGGCCTACATCGATTTCCGGGGGCAGTTGGTTTCACTTGCTTTCCACATAGACATGGAGCCAGTACAGTGGACTATATCATGACACGGCCGAGCTTCATCCCTTGCATTCAGGATTTCACAGTGGGAGCTAGACCAGTGGGTGTAGCAGTGGATCATGCTCTTTTGACACTATCAGTCTCTTTTCAGTACAGTACAGCCCAGACATCAGTAGGCAGGTCACATACCCGTTACACATTTACACCAGAGACTGATTCCGTTTATACAAAGGAGATCTGGGACCGTCTACACACAGTTGGTCCAGGTCTCTCACTGGAGGAGTGCACCACTCTACTGACGGAGACATTGCATAGTGCCGCATCAGTGGCATATCCACACACCCGGCCGGTTCGGAGGCGACAGTATGGGAGCATGCCCCAGAATAGCTGGTATGACCAGGAATGCAGAGAGATGAGGGCCCAGCTTCAGAGGGATCTTTTGCTGGGAGTTATCACTTATAGACAGTCTCAGATTGCTTTCCGTCGCCTTGTGAGACGGAAGAAGCGGGCTTACCTGGCTCAGTTGGAGCGAGATGTATATCAGATGTTCTTGAGCAGGGACTCAAGAGAGGCATGGCGACTTTTTCATGAGCACTCCACTCCCCCAGCGATTACTTCACCTGATGTATGGGGTCAGTATGCGACATCGCTATATATGGTTCCTGGACAGGAACCCCTTCCGGGCCTTGTAGAGCCGTGCCCAGCCACGAGCACTTTCTTTACAACTCGAATGGTACAGAGGGCCATTGACAGGATGAGGACCGGGAGGGCATATGACCATGACGGTCTAGTGGCGGAGCATTTTATTCATGCTAGGGATATGTTGATGGAGGTTCTTGCAGTGTTGTTCAATCGTGCCATGTGTGAAGGGTTACCTGAGACTTGGAGATTGTCTACTATTGTGCCTATCTTCAAGGCAGGGGATCCTATAGAGCCGGGAAACTACCGCACTATTATGGTTGGACACACATTGGCACGGTTGTATGCATCCATTCTTGAGCAGCACTTGAGTGATTGGGCAGAGGGTGAGGGTATGCGGGCAAAGGGTCAGGCAGGTTTCAGGAGGGGTCTCTCCACTCTTGATCATATTCTGACACTTAGAGCCATCATTGAAGAGGGAAGGTCACACGGGAAGCGGATTTATTGTAGCTTTGTGGACTTCCGCAAAGCATTTGACATGGTGCCGAGAGCTCGATTGATGCGCAGACTACAGGAGATGGGGGTACCCATAGAGTTGATGTGGGGGATTATGGCTTTGTACAGATCAGTGGTGGGACGAGTTTACACCTCAGAAGGGGTATCTGATTTAGTTCACTCTACTATTGGAGTGAAACAGGGTTGCCCACTGTCTCCTACTCTATTTGGTATGTATGTTGATGAGGTGTCTGATTACATTGACAGACAGGGTGATAGAGGGGCCGAGTTGGCAGGGACGTGGATCCCACTGCTGATATATGCTGATGATATTGTTTTGATATCTGACTCACCAGAGGGTATGCAACGACACTTGGATGCTCTACACAGCTTTGCAGAGGATAGTGGTTTGTATGTAAACCTTGGTAAAACCAAGGTTATGGTGTTTAACACCACCCCGCAGTGGATCAGGAGATCAACACCGATTTTCACATATGGGCAGGAGGTTGTGGAGTATACAGATGCATACACATATCTGGGGGTAGTATTCACTGGACCGAGATTTTCCTTGAGGAGAGCAGCGGAGACTAGACTGACTAGAGCATCTGCAGCTTTGGGAGCATTGGAGAGGATGTGCTCGCAAGTTCAGTTTCAGGAACCCAGGACAAAGTTATGGCTCTTTGATACTTTGGTTGCCTCTACTATGCTATATGGGGTACAGGTTTGGGGACCTTCTATAGGCCAAGATGGGTGGAAAGCCATGGAGAGGCCCTTGGTATCTATGATCTCTAGGCTGATTAGAGCCAAGGCCTCCGTACCACATGATATCATTCGAGCGGAGCTAGCTGCCCCCCCTATTGAGATTGAGGCACTCACTAGAGCAGTCTCCTTTGTACACAGCTTGTGGGACACTACCAGAGATAGATATATGAGGTTGGCCCTCGAGTCATCCAGACAGCTAGCCCTGCAGGGGGATACATCATGTTGGTTTGCACAGATGACATCATGGTTTCAGACACATGGTTTTACCATGGACAGGCTGCCTCCTTTCCAGTACTCTTTACAGACACCCCTGATGTACCTGACACGGGTGGAGATTACCAGACTCATTCGTCAGGATCTGATCCAGCTGGACACCAGGAGGACATGGATTGAGCCTACACAGGAGTTGGGTACGAAGATGGCTTTCTATAGAGAGCATCTTCTACACCTCACAACGGATGGGTTTGTGACTCGACCTAGCTATATGGATACACACCTTTCCCATGCCTTGCGTTGTGCCATTGGCCAGTTGCGCACATCCTCACATCAGCTTGAGATTGAGACTGGCAGATTCAGAGGGGTACCAGCAGATAGCAGGATATGCCGTCTATGTCACCTCGAGCCAGAGACAGAGCTACATTACATATGTCATTGCACGGTATACTATGAGATACGGGGCCGTTTTCATTGTCTATTCAGAGAGGGTTTTGGGCCTCTATCTAGAGTCATGAGTTTTGAGGATCAGAGATGTCTTGGATTATATCTATTAGAGGTACACAGACATAGAGACACTCTACTGAGGAGAGCTGGAGGGAGACAGTCCCAGAGACAGATTACGGATTTCTTTACACCAGACATTGGGCAGCTAGAGGAGCAGTCAGTAGAGCATCTAGTACAGAGCTCTGTCCACACTCATACAGCGACTACTGGCACTCTCATAGACCGAGCACTGGAGCTAGGGAGATCTAGACGACCGAGAGTGAGAGGTGCTACACAGTATCGACGGAGACTGCAGCGGAGGATTCGAGCTATACTTTGCAGACGCCCACAGTGCATATGAGGATAGATCTCCAGCCTTGTATATCAGCACATCCCTCCTATGTATCAGCCCTTTGTTGTATTAGTCTTGGTGTTAGCTTTTTCCCAGCTATTTTACATCTTTCATTTTCAATACTACTTCCTTTGGTACTCAGATTTTGTATCAGATTCACTAGTTTTGTAACTTTTGGTCTCATAGGTCATTTTGGCCTTCTGAAGACGTAAATATATCATTTCATTTCATTTCATTTCTCTCTCTCTGACTGTCTGTGCAATAGCATCAAGGTGCGATGCTTCAGCCTTCTCTCAATCTCCCTCAGCTAGAGTGCTCAAGGGAGTAGACAATAGTGAAATGAAGGACCTCCCGTGGGCCGTTTTTCGGTCTTGGGAGGCCTTATTTTTTTTTAATTTTGTACGCGACTCATTGTGAACTCGTTCGCAGCGTGCCGCTGTTAGCAACACGTTGCATTGCAAGACTATGGAGAGCACTTATCTCTTTTTACATGTATCCCTTTTTAGTTGTAAGATTCAAGATTACTTTCTATTGATGATAAGCTGAAAGCTATCTTCTTGCTCATGATACTACTTGACTCATGGGAGAAATTGGTTGTCTCACTTTCTAAGAACCCCAATCTTACACTTGATGGTGTTAAGGGTTCTATACTTAATGAAGAATTCAAGAGTAAATACTTAATGAAGAGTTCAAGAGTAAAGAAAGTGGAGAAAGCTTTGAAACCAATATAATAAGAGGAACAAGATCAAACAAGATCAAACAAGCTACTTACGTCAGAGTGAACAAGATCAAACACATAAGACTTGCGAAAGACATGAGAGTAATAGGAATTCTTTACTTGCTTACCATATTGACATTCATTACAAAAGTCAAGTTCTATGCCTTTAGCATCAAACTGGTCAAGATTACATAATTTGTCAATGGTTTCCCATGCAAGCAATTAAGTAAAGTGTGCCTTTGTTAGTGTCTTTTAGAATCAGCCTTAAGAGCTTCCAAGAGCCTTGTTCCTAGATAGTGCTATATCCATGCATATCCATTTGCCCAATCGATAGTAGGCCCATTTTGATGCTTGATAGATAATGCACATTATGCAAAATCAGCTTAGTGGCATCACTCATAGACAAGCGCACAATGCCAATACCTTCAATGGAACATGCATATTTGTTTCCAAGGTAAACATGGCATGATTACTTGCATGAAAAGTAGCAAGAGACTCGTTGAGAGTCGCATGAAAAGATGCACATGAATCCACAATCCAAGTTTGTTAAAGGGCATCATTCACAATAAGCAAGGTATAAGATCTTGTTTAGTGAGCTGCATATTGTGTTCATGGCGTGAAGTGGAAGCATCATGTCCATATGCATCATCAATTGACATAGTAGCACATGGAATATCCGCCATATTCGATAATTTTTCAATGACTACACTAGAGGCCACATTGACCTTTTCCTTGTCTTTGTCCTTCAAGTTGTCATGTGCCTCATTCTTAGTGTCTTTCTTTTTGTCATTTGTGTTCTTTCTTCTTTTAGCTTTGCTTTGGAATAGGTGCAATTTTGGCCTCTTGAGAACTTTCCTACCACATTGATAACAAGCATATCACCTTTGCCTTTGCTTTTGCCTCTATTCCCTCATGCATTTCCACCTATCTTTTTTGCTCTATATTTGGCCATATTTGTTGAACTAGTTAGTTGCTTTCCTTCAAATTTCGTTATTGAGAATTGAAACTCTCGAGGGGCTGTTTGACAGTGTTAGCTCCTCCTTAATGCCAAGATTTTCATAAAATCTATTAAATTGGGTACTTGTGAACTCACCCCTATCATCCATGGATAAGCGTTTTAACTTTCTACCTGTTTGGCTGGTCACAAATGTATGTAATTTCTTAAATGCAACAAAGGCTTCATCCATAGATTTTAGCAAATAAACCCAAAGCTTCATGGATTAGTCATGAACAAAAAAGACAAAGTAAAGAGCACCTGTGACCTCCCATAGATTTGGTGGGTATGGTACTAATATGAGAGTGAACAAGATAAAGCACATTAGACTTGCGACAAACATGAGAGTAATAGGAATTTTTTACTTGCTTACCATGTTGACATTCATTGCAGAAGTCAAGTTTTCCACCTTTAACTTCAAACTTGTTAAGATTACATAGTTTGTCAAGGGTTTTCCATGCAAGTAATAAAGTAAACTGTGCCTTTCTTAGTGTCTTTTAGAATCAGTTTTAAGAGCTTCCAAGAGCCTTTTTCAAAGATAGTGCTATATCCATGCATATCCATTTGTTGAATCGATAGTAGGCCCATTTGCCTGGTAGATAATGCACATCATGCAAAATCAGCTTAGTGGCATCACTCAAGTCTCAAAGACAAGTTCACAATGCCAGTACCTTGAATGGAACATGCATGATTGTTTCCAAGGTAAACATGGCCATGATTACTTGCATGAAAAGTAGCAAAAGACACCTTGAAAGGTGTCACATGAAAAGATGCGCATGAATCCTCAATCCAAGTGTGTGAAAGGGCATAATTCACAATAAGCAGGGCATAAGATCTTGTTTAGTGAGCTGAGTATTGTGTGCATGGTGTGAAGTGGAAGCATCATTGCCATATGCATCATAAGTTGACATAGTAGCACATGGAATATCCTCCATATTGGTTGACTTTTCAATGGCTATAGTAGAGGCGACATTGGCCTTCTCCTTGTCTTTGTCCTTCATGTTGTCATGTGCCTTTAGTGTCTTTCTTTTTGTCATTTGTCTGTTCTTTTTTTTTTTTTTAGCTTTACTTTGGAATACGTGCAATTTTGGCTTTTTGAGAACTTTTCTACCACATTGATAGCAAGTCACATCACCTTTGCCTTTGGTTTTGTCTCTTTTCCCTCGTGCATTTCCACCTATCTTTTCTATTCTATCTCTAGCCATATTTATTGAACAGTGAACTACTTCTCTCTCTCCAATTGCTTTCCTTCAAATCTCTTTATTGAGAATAGAACCCCTCATACCATTAGAAGAGGGGCTGTTTGGCAGTGTTAGTTCCTCAATGCCAAGATTTTTACAAAATCTATTAAAGTCGGCACTTGTGATCCCACTTCTATCATCCATGCATAAGCATTTCAACTATCTACCTATTGGGTGGTCACAAATGCATGCAATTTCTTAAATGCAACAAAGGCTTCAATCCTTAGATTTTAACAAACTAACCCAAAGCTTGGTGGAGTAGCTATCAACCAAAGTGACAAAGTAAAGAGCACCTCCCATACATTTGGTGGGCATGCTATTAACATCAAAGTGAACAAGATCAAGCACATTAGACTTTCGAAAGACACGAGAGTAATAGGAATTCTTTACTTGCTTAGCATATTGACATTCATTACAAAAGCTAAGTTCTGTGCCTTAAGCATCAATTCAAAATTACATAATTTGTTAAGGGTGTCCCATGCATGCAATAACGTAAAGTTTGCATTTCTTAGTGTCTTTTAGAATCAGCCGTAAGAGCTTCCAAGGGGGCTTTTTCAAAGATAGTGCTATATCCATGCATATCCATTTTCCGAATCGACAATAGGCCCTTTTTGATGCCTGGTAGATAATGCACATTATGCAAAATCAACTTAGTGGTATCACTCAAAGACAAGTGCACAATGCCAATACCTTCAATGGAACATGCATGATTGTTTCCGAGGTAAACATGGCCATGATTACTTGCATGAAAAGTAGCAAAAGACTCCTTGATAGGAGTCACATGAAAAGATGCACATGAATCCACAATCCAAGTTTGTAAAAGGGCATCATTCACAATAAGCAATGTATAAGATTTTGTTTAATGAGCTGCATATTGTGTGCATGGCATGAAGTGGAAGCATCGTGTCCATATGCATCATTAGTTGACATAGTAGGACATGGAATATCCTCCACAGTCGATAACTTTTGAATGACTACACTTGAGGCCACATCAGCCTTCTCCTTGTCTTTGTCCTTCAGGTTATCATCCGCCTCATTCTTAGTGTCTTTCTTTCTGTACCATCTTAGAACTCCTTAGACAATTAAACAACTAATGTTTCTCAAGAGTCAGACTCTGTCTTAAGGAACAAAATAGCTTTTAGTTTGTCTTTGAAAGCTAGTAGACTAGAATCTTGTACTTGGGAGAGCACTTATAAATGATGATAAGTGATGTTGAACGTTTTGACCATCTTGCTGCATGCTAACAAGTTTCCTCATGGAATGTACTTGTTTTACAGGAGTGGTGTTCTCACGTGTTCTTTAGCTTCTCTCACACCTCATAAGCAATAGTCAAAGCTCTTTATATCCACAAAAATCTTATGAGAGATATCCATTTTAATGTATGTAATCACTTTCTTATTCAAGTGGTCCATGCATCATCTGCCATGCCCTTTGGCTTGACTTGCACAAGAGGAGAGCACCTTCACAATCCTCGAGAAAAAGAACTTCGTGCATACACTATACTCATAAACCTTTTAATCTCAAATAGATTTTTTATGAATGAGGAGGAGGAAGCTATCCTTGCACGTTGGGAATGTCAAATGAAGACAATGAAATATTATGAAATTGATTTTTGAGATTTGATAATTTCTGATACTTTGGTCAAAATAACACCAAAATCTGAAATTTCTTTTATAGATGGTTGCATATTGACTCAACAAGCTTGTATGTGAAGTTTTGAGAAAAAATGAACAAAAAATGCATTAAAAATATAGAAATCAATGTGGGTCAAAAAACACAACAATTTCTTGCTCTTTTATCACATTAAGCATACATATGATAGGTGAATACTCATGAACCCAAGACTAAAAGATACCTATCATTTCAATTAAAAGGTTTTGAAATTTGCTCAAAATAAAGCCCAAAGACCTCTTGTAATTGATATTCCAATAAATATGTTTTTTACATACTTAATACATATGATCCTACTTGAAATGAGAGCAAATCTTTGCCGTAAAGGACTTATAAATGAAAATCCAGGAGTAAGGTTGTTGAAAATGACTTTCAAGCTAGCATAAGCTAAAGTAGAAGAGTATTTGGAGCAACTTTGGAACTACTCTAATACCAGTTGAAAGAGGCAACAAATACTTACACGATGATGTGCTCTTGTATGTAGATCACTACGTCATAATTATAGAAACACTAGTAAGCAAATCTATAAGTTGTAGTTTGTAATTGATGGATTAAACATCATCCATCATGCATCTATAAAGAAATGATGTATACATAATACATGATACATAATGTTTGAATGATTCTATAAATGCATGATGCATCAAGCATTGTGTATCTATAAACTAAAATCATGTATATTGTATACATAATACATGATACATCATACATCATGATTGAATGATTTTATAAATTGTAATTCATGCATATGATGCATCATGCCCATCGTCTTTAACCTCTTTTCTAATACATATTACCTCGACCCACTTAACTTCATCTTTAATATGCACTTGTATGTTTGTATTTCCATTCCTTTTTTGTTTCCTCTTTGAAATCACCTATCTTTGTAATTTCTCTTTTTATTTTGAAGATCTTCAAATGGACAATTCCTTGTAGAGGATTTGTCTCGGCCTTCCATTCATTCTGATCTTTCTTGGGATGCTTTATTTTGTCTTTCAAAGATTTTATTCTTTCCCTGATCCTTCTCATCTTCTGATGGAGAGTTTTGTCCACTTCTTTTTGGCTTCCTTGACCACCTTTATGATCATTTCTTCCATTTCCCTCCAATCTAGAGGTGCAATGCTATCCTGTAGGCCAGTAAAATGTTTTCTCCTCTGTCCAACCTTTTAGCTCTCTAGGCTTTCATTGATTAGGTTTTCTTCTGTCCAAACTTCAAGCGCTTTAGGGTTTCAACCTCCAAAGATTCCAATCCGCCTGAATAGAGATGGCCATGGACCTAACAGAGGCAGCAGCTGCGGACCCTAATAGGGAGATGTGTTAGGGTTTGCAGGTCGAAGGCCTCAGGTCATGAGAAGATGGACTATGCTCTATCCTGACCAGCTTCCATGAGAGAGAGATGATGAAATATTTAGGTGCAAGTATAGACTTGTGTGCAAGTGACCTCATGTGCAGATTAGGGTTTCACAGGCACAGAAACAGGTACAGTCACGTGCAAGTACAGAAGGCACACAGGTATGTGCAAGTACAGAGAGGTCAACCCTCACATGTAGATTAGGGGCTTGCTGGTACCAGACACACGCGCGCGCGCGCACACACACACACACAGAGGGAGGGAGGGGGGGGGGGGAGAGAGAGAGAGAGAGAGAGAGAGAGAGAGAGAGAGAGAGAGAGAGAGAGAGAGAGAGAGAGAGAGAGAGAGAGAGAGAGAGAGAGAGAGAGAGAGAGAGAGAGAGAGAGAGAGAGAGAGAGAGAGAGAGAGAGAGAGAGAGAGAGAGAGAGAGAAAGAAAGATATATTAACGTCCACGGGAGGCCGAAATCGACCTATGGGACCGATCAGGTACATCAAAACATTACATTCCACTTGGGGGGGAAGCCCTCAAGGGGCTATAATAAAAGGGAAAAATCAAAATAAAAGGGGGGGATGTGGCTTCCAAAGCACTCTTATGACTCATAAGAGTTTCAAAATTACATCAATATATATTACAAATGAGGGAGATAGCTGTTTCTTCCTATGTGGTATGGGTATGGAAATCTCTGATAATAGCTTGACCGCCTCTGTATACTGCCCACTTTCCATTCTTCCTGGCTTCTCTGACTTTAGTTAACTCTGCCGGTCGATTTTTAAGTTGGAGTGGGGCGAGTTCATATGCTATCCATACTTTAGTACCTTGTAGTGACTTTGCTTGCTTCATGACAGCTATCTTATCTGACATGTCAAAATAGCTTACCCTTGCCTGAGTTCCTTTGGGTGTGATGAAGACCGGAGACCCTAGATTGATGAAGGGGACCACCTTGGGTGTGATGGGGGGAGAGAGAGAGAGAGAGAGAGAGAGAGAGAGAGAGAGAGAGAGAGAGAGAGAGAGAGAGAGAGAGAGAGAGAGAGAGAGAGAGAGAGAGAGAGAGAGAGAGAGAGAGAGAGAGAGAGAGAGAGAGAGAGAGAGAGAGAGAGAGAGAGAGAGAGAGAGAGAGAGATTTTCTGTTTTTGTTTAAATGACAGGATTGTACTGATAGTAGGAGTTTTGGGCCTTTATCTCTGGGTAAAATTATAGGAAGAGTTCTATATGCTTTCAAATCCTCCACTGACCATGGGCAAGTAAAAAATAGGTAAATTGTTCATTTTGATTAAGTTTATACTACTAAGAAAGCCAAATGTTTAGTGATGCATACATGCAAATGCATCGATAAGTATTTTATTTATTTGCACTTGAGGTGTTCATGCATGTAAAATGTCAATGATTTATATAGATATACATATCTGTTCGTAGATGTATGATATTGAATGCATTTCAATGCACAAACTTAATCTTGATGAGGATAGAGGTGCATGACTGTGGATGCATGGAAGAGAACATGAGTTGCTGTAACTGTCATGCGCTCTCTCTCTCTTCCCCCCCCCTCCCCCCCCCAAAAAACAACAATCTCCTTCTCTCTCTCTCTCTCACACACACACACACACACACACACACACACACACACACACACACACACACACACACACACACACACACACACACACACACACACACACACACACACACACACACACATGAGCACGCGTGCACACAGAGAGAGAGAGAGAGAGAGAGAGAGAGAGAGAGAGAGAGAGAGAGAGAGAGAGAGAGAGAGAGAGAGAGAGAGAGAGAGAGAGAGAGAGAGAGAGAGAGAGAGAGAGAGGGAGAGGGAGAGGGGGAGGGGGAGGGGGAGGGGGAGGGGGAGGGGGAGGGGGAGGGGGAGGGGGAGGGGGAGGGGGAGGGGGAGGGGGAGGGGGAGGGGGAGGGGGAGGGGGAGGGGGAGGGGGAGGGGGAGGGGGAGGGGGAGGGGGAGGGGGAGGGGGAGGGGGAGGGGGAGGGGGAGGGAGGGAGGGGGAGGGAGAGGGAGAGGGAGAGGGGGGGGAAGAGGGGGAGGGAGGGGGAGGGGGGGAGGGGGGGGGGAAGAGGGGGAGGAGGGGGAGGAGGGGGGGAGGGAGGGGGAGGGGGGGGGGGGGGGGAAGAGGGGGAGGAGGGGGAGGAGGGGGGGAGGGGGGAGGGGGAGGGGGAGGGGGGGGGGGAGGGGGGGAGAGAGAGAGAGAGAGAGAGAGAGAGAGAGAGAGAGAGAGAGAGAGAGAGAGAGAGAGAGAGAGAGAGAGAGAGAGAGAGAGAGAGAGAGAGAGAGGGAGGGAGGGAGGGAGGGAGGGAGGGAGGGAGGGAGGGAGGGAGGGAGGGAGGGAGGGAGGGAGGGAGGGAGGGAGGGAGGGAGGGAGGGAGGGAGGGAGGGAGGGAGGGAGGGAGGGAGGGAGGGAGGGAGGGAGGGAGGGAGGGAGGGAGGGAGGGAGGGAGGGAGGGAGGGAGGGGAGAGAGAGAGAGAGAGAGAGAGAGAGAGAGAGAGAGAGAGAGAGAGAGAGAGAGAGAGAGAGAGAGAGAGAGAGAGAGAGAGAGAGAGAGAGAGAGAGAGAGAGAGAGAGAGAGAGAGAGAGAGAGAGAGAGAGAGAGAGAGAGAGAGAGAGAGAGAGAGAGAGAGAGAGAGAGAGAGAGAGAGAGAGAGAGAGAGAGAGAGAGAGAGAGAGAGAGAGAGAGAGAGAGAGAGAGAGAGAGAGAGAGAGAGAGAGAGAGAGAGAGAGAGAGAGAGAGAGAGAGAGAGAGAGAGAGAGAGAGAGAGAGAGAGAGAGAGAGAGAGAGAGAGAGAGAGAGAGAGAGAGAGAACACATGCAGTCAGGAGGCCATGTACGAGGATTCATCTGTTTTGTCTGTTGAACTCGACCTAGATGAGCTTGCCAGTTCTGAAAACAAATAGGCTGTCCAAGCCCTGGTTATTCACACATATCAGTGGAGAGCACTTTGGCAGAATGATGATTTCCAATGGTAGTGTGGAGCCTGATTTCATTTAAAGTTGGTTTCGAATGGGTAAAGAGGAAAAGAGTAAGTTGCCGGAGTGGCCAGCTACTCAAGTCTGCTCATCATAGGCATTCCTTTATTTACAAGTTGGCGGCTTAAGCCGTCTAGGGACATAGATGTCTTTGAAGAGTGCTGTAAAGTTTCCCCTCCCAGGAGGATTAAGGTGAATCTCATTCAGTTTCACTCAGGTGATAATTGGAGTCACGGCTTCTTGTCCCTTTTCTTACTCTCTCATGGCCCCCTTCTCTTCGTAAAGAGATGGTAGAACTTCAAATTTGTATAATTGCCAAGCTCCAAGCTGAAGTCTATATGAATAAGTGTTTAAAGATATCATGACGTTGTCTCACTGTACTTTCAGAACACCACCACCACCCCCAAAACCTTTCCTTTGCCCCCCAACACATGGTTGTCTTTTGCCATTCTCTTTTTTCCTCCCCTCTCTGTTTAAACATGTTTGTTTAATGGTCGTACATTCGCAGTTATTTTGACTTAAAGGAGGTAACAGAAGTCAAGAGTGTAAGGGAGAAATCAATTTCAGATACATTGATAAATGATATTATTGGTATATTCCTCTTAATCAATGTGATAACTTTATCTGCTCTTGTTTTTTTGGAGAGTTGAAGTGTCTTTAACTTTATTATTTCTGTGAGATGATGGAAATAATTTTTTCTCGGATGTAACACAGTACCATAACCTCTTCAAAGTCGAGCTTTAAGAAAATTCAGTGGGCTAGACAAAATAGGCAGGGCTGCTAACTCATTTAAGTTGAAGTTATATTTGATGGTATATTCTCACCTATACAAGCTATAAGCGGTATGATTTCATTAGCAGTGTGAAAGATTAATGAGTACCAGTATGAAACAGCAACATTCATGTGTATTTTGGAAGGTCATCTATGCTATAATCAATAGTGTCCCATAAGCATCAAGTTGTCAAACATAAACATGCTTGTGATCCTGTAAGCATTAAGATTTGAAACATTGACATGGCTGTGATGAATAGTGTCATGAGACAGCAGAGCAACTGCGCATTAGAAAGGTCATATTTTTTCAAAAAATGGTTTCATAGTTTCTATGCTGTTGTTGTTATTGTGCTGAAATTAGCTGATGTCTTTCAAATTTTTGTTTTTGGTTGTGTGTTGTGTGTGTTTTGCCTTGAGCAATTTTTTGACTGTCTGTGAATTGTACAAAAATAGTTACTATCAGTCTTCTGCTTTGCTGGTTATCTGTGGTTTTGGACTTGTTTTATCAATATGGTTTCCATATTCCTGAATGCTCCACAATCAAAGTGACATGCATAGATGTGATATATGTTTTCTAGCCATCACGAATATGTGTCTCCCTATAGTTAGGATAAAGAGACTGTGGGTGTAATTCATGCATATTTATTGCAAACGAAAGCAACGTCAGAGACTGTTTGTTGTCCTGGCTCAGGTTGATTCTACTTGAAAACAACATATTATTATTTAAGTCGCATGGATATGACTATCTGTTGTAGACCGCAGGCCACACAGCAAAACAAGCATTCATGTGGCAGTCTTTTATTACATGTGGGTAAATGGCCTTCACATGGGTATCGTAAGCTGACATTAGAGCTGGTGTATAGTTTCAATGTTAGCATCCAGGAAAGTGAAGTCAGAAGGTTAATTTTTCTGGTTCAGCTTTGAAATAACTATGGCATGTGCTGCAAAGATCAAATTATAGTCACCTGGCAGCAACATGTAATGGACATGTGTATCTTGGAATGATGTTGCATGTGGCTGAGGTGCCACCGTTTGTCCATCCCCGCGGTAATTGTGACGTCGTTTAACCCAGTCTTGTAAACCCCTGTTCTTGTGGGATAAGGGGGGTCCCATGGGTACTATGCCCGCCCTTGTACAGTTGCAATTTCAAAGTTAAAGTCAGGGGGAGTAGGCCTCGGCCGAACCTCCATTAAAAAAAAAAAAAATATAGTCACCTGAAGCCTCAAAAAATGCGAATCTGTAGTTTTAAGTTAAGAGTCCATCCCGTGTTCTCAAACAAATATGGAAGGTCATGTCTGAACTGAGTGGCTTAATGTGTTGATTCCTAAGTCCTTTTCTTTACCCCTCCATATTTTATAAAATGCTGAAGTTTCGCTAGTGACTCTTATGTGAAAATACATGCTTTCCCTAATTGATGCTTGATTAAGGACATCATATCTCTTATTTGTTATTGCTTGCTCGTTTTCTATCTTTAAGTTGATGCATATCACAAAAATCTCAATCGTGATTTAAATCTCCAGGGATGATTTTTATTAATAATTTTTTTTTAAAGATTTTAATTTTTCTTTTTAAAAGTTTTGTCCATACTTTGTTGTTCTATGCATTCTTCAAGAATGACTTCTAGTTTATATGTTAAGATATCTTTTAAGGGGATATTTGATTTTAAATATCATTGAATGTGATCTATTTCAAGAGGATATTTTGACATGCATAATGGATTTGTACATGATTTTGCGATTTCAAAGAATACATATATACGGACATTGGTTGTTTATGAAACTATTTCTTGAGTTGTGTGCTCAAAATTATTGCTTTGCTTTTAGGTGATAAATGATCTTTGATATGAGTATTTTGTTTTGTATGTGTCATCATAAAGGATACTTTCATACTTTGTGAAGATGAGTACTTCTAGCCATTCCTCTTATAGTAGTTCCAAGATACGAATTTCATTCCCTCTTATGTTCAGCCATTCCTAGCCATTGAATGGACTTGGCAAAAACTTTGATTATCAAGATCTTCCATAGCTCATAGAGATTTTGATAATGATAAAATACCTAGAGTGGATGTGATTAACGAGGAATGTAATCTCTTTTATTGGGAATCTCTTAAATTATGATAATTCATATTGCTAATAAAATATGGAATAAAATAATTCATGATGAATAAAAGCTTCGATTTTTATTTTCATTTTTTTAAAATCTCTTTGATGTAAACAATTTAAATCCTGAATTAAATTTACGATTTAAAATCTCACCTTTGTACTTTGAGTTGATGCTTGTAAGGCCAATGAATTTAGTAGCAGTCATATTTCTTATGGTTAATGTGTGTATGGGTGTTGTGTCTCGTCCATTAGTGATAATTAGTGATCTGATTAAGAAAATAGTAAGGAACTGGGTATTGCATCAGCTCATGCTCAGGATTAAAAAGATAAAGGAAAGAAAAATAAAGTGCAAGAGGATAACATATGTAGCACATTGCTCAAATATTATTATGACTGATGAACTCCGATAAGAGGATATTATTATTTAAGTCGCATGGATATGACTATCTGTTGTAGATCACAGGCTGCACAGCAAAACAAGCATTGATGTGGCAGTCTTTTATTAGATGTGGGTGAATGGCCTTCACATGGGTATCGTAAGCTGACATTAGAGCTGGTGTATAGTTTCAATGTTAGCATCTAGGAAAGTGAAGTCAGAAGGTGAATTTTTCTGGTTCAGCTTTGAAATAACTATGGCATGTGCTGCAAAGATCAAATTATAGTCACTTGAAGCCTCAAAAAATGCGAATCTATAGTTTTAATTTAAGAGTCCATCCCGTATTCTCAAACAAATATGGAAGGTCATGTCTGAAGTGAGTGTGTGTTGATTCCTAACCTTTTCTTTACACTCCATATTTTATAAAATGTTGAAGTTTCGCTAGTGACTCTTCTGCGAAAATACATGCTTTCCCGAATTGATGCTTGATTAAGGACATCGTATTGCTTGCTCGTTTTCTGTCTTTAAGTTGATGCATATCACAAACATCTCAATCGTGATTTAAATCTCTAGGGATGATTTTTATTAATATATTTTTTTTAACAGTTTTGTCCATACTTTGTTGTTCTATGCATTCTTCAAGAATGACTTCTAGTTTATATGTTAAGATATATTTTAAGGGGATATTTGATTGTAAATACCATTGAATACGATCTCTTTCAAGAGGATAGTTTGACATGCATAATGGATTTGTACATGCTTTTGGGATTTCAGAGAATACATATATATGGACATTGGTTGTTTATGAAACTATTTCTTGAGTTCTGTGCTCAAAAGTATTGCTTTGCTTTTGGGTGATAAATGATCTTTGATACAAGTATTTTTTATTTTGTTTTGTATGTGTCGTCATACTTTGAGAAAGTGAAGGATACTTTCATACTTTGAGAAGATGAGTACTTCTAACCATTCCTCTTATAGTAGATCCAAGATACGAATTTCATTCCCTCTTATGTTCAGCCATTCCTAGCCATTGAATGGACTTGGCAAAAACTTTGATTATCAAGATCTTCCATAGCTCATAGGGATTTTGATAATGATAAAATACCTAGAATGGATGTGATTAACGAGGAATGTAATCTCTTTTATTGGGAATCTCCTAAATTATGATAATTCATATTGCTAATAAAATATGGAATAAAATAATTCATGATGAATAAAAGCTTCGATTTTTATTTTCATTTTTTTAAAATCTCTTTGATTTAAACAATTTAAATCCTGAATTAAAATTTACGATTTAAAATCTCACCTTTGTACTTTTGAGTTGATGCTTGTAAGGCCAATGAATTTAGTAGCAGTCATATTTCTTATGGTTAATGTGTGTATGGGTGTTGTGTCTCGTCCATTAGTGATAATTAGTGATCCGATTAAGAAGATAGTAAGGAACCGGGTATTCCATCAGCTCATGCTCAGGGTTAAAAAGATAAAGGAAAGAAAAATAAAGTGCAAGAGGATAACAGATGTAGAATATTGCTCAAATATTATTATGACAATGATGAACTCCGATAAGAGGATATTATTATTTAAGTCGCATGGATATGACTATTTGTTGTAGATCATAGGCTGCACAGCAAAACAAGCATTGATGTGGCAGTCTTTTATTAGATGTGGGTAAATGGCCTTCACATGGGTATCATAAGCTGACATTAGAGCTGGTGTATAGTTTCAATGTTAGCATCTAGGAAAGTGAAAGCAGAAAGGTGAATTTTTTTGGTTCAGCTTTGAAATAACTATGGCATGTGCTGCAAATATCAAATTATAGTCACTTGAAGCCTCAAGATGCGAATCTATAGTTTTGAGTTAAGAGTCCATCCCGTATTCTCAAACAAATATGGAAGGTCATGTCTGAAGTGAGTGGCTTAATGTGTTGATTCCTAAGTCCTTTTCTTTACCCCTCCATAATTATAAAATGTTGAAGTTTCGCTAGTGACTTCTGCGAAAGTAGATGCTTTCCCTAATTGATGCTTGATTAAGGACATCGTATCGCTTGCTTGTTTTCTGTGTTTAAGTTGATGCGTATCACAAACATCTCAATCGTGACTTAAATCTCTAGGGATGATTTTAAATTTTCTTTTTAAAAGTTTTGTCCATACTTTGTTGTTGTATGCATTCTTCAAGAATGACTTCTAGTTTATATGTTAAAATATATTTTAAGGGGATATTTGATTGTAAATATCATTGAATACGATCTCTTTCAAGAGGATAGTTGACATGCATAATGGATTTGTACATGATTTTGTGATTTCAAAGAATACATATATATGGACATTGGTTGTTTATGAAACTATTTCTTGAGTTCTGTGCTCAAAAGTATTGCTTTGCTTTTGGGTGATAAATGATCTTTGATACGAGTATTTTTTATTTTGATTTGTATGTGTCGTCATACTTTGAGAAAGTGAAGGATACTTTCATACTTTGGGAAGATGAGTACTTCTAGCCATTCCTCTTATAGTAGATCCAAGATACGATTTTCATTCCCTCTTATGTTCAGCCATTCCTAGCCATTGAATGGACTTGGCAAAAACTTTGATTATCAAGATCTTCCATAGCTCATAGGGATTTTGATAATGATAAAATACCTAGAGTGTAATCTCTTTTATTGGGAATCTCTTAAATTATGATATTTCATATTGCTAATAAAATATGGAATAAAATAATTCATGATGAATAAAAGGTTCGATTTTTATTTTCTTTTTTTTTTTAAATCTCTTTGATCTAAACAATTTAAATCCTGAATTAAATTTATGATATAAATCTCACCTTTGTACTTTGAGTTGATGCTTGTAAGGCCAATGAATTTAGTAGCAGTCATATTTCTTATGATTAATGTGTGTATGGGTGTTGTGTCTCGTCCTTTAGTGATAATTAGTGATCCGATTAAGAAGATAGTAAGGAGCCGGGTATTGCATCAGCTCATGCTTAGGGTTAAAAAGATAAAGGAAAGAAAAATAAAGTGCAAGAGGATAACAGATGTAGAACATTGCTCAAATATTATTATGACAATGATGAACTACGATAAGAGGGTATTATTACTTAAGTCGCATGGATATGACTATCTGTTGTAGACCACAGGCCGTAGAGCAAAACAAGCATTGATGTGGCAATCTTTTATTAGATGTGGGTAAATGGCCTTCACATGGATATTGGAAGCTGACATTAGAGCTGGTGTATAGGTTCAATGTTAGCGGCGAGGAAAGTGAAGTGAGAAGGCTAATTTTTCTGGTTCAGCTTTGAAATAACTATGGCATGTGCTGCAAAGATCAAATTATAGTCACTTGAAGCCTCAAAAAATGTGAATATGTAGTTCTAAGTTAAGAGTCCATCCCATATTCTCAAACAAATATGGAAGGTCATGTCTGAAGTGAGTGGCTTAATGTGTTGATTCCTAAGCCCTTTTATTTAGCCCTCCATATTTTATAAAATGTTCAAGTTTCGCTAGTGACTCTTCTGCGAAAATACATGCTTTCCCTAATTGATGCTTGATTAAGGACATCATATCTCTTATTTGTTATTGCTTGCTCGTTTTCTGTCTTTAAGTTGATGCATATCACAAAAATCTCAATGGTGATTTAAATCTCTAGGGATGATTTTTATTAATAATTTTTTTTATAAAATATTTTAATTTCTCTTTTTAAAAGTTTTGTCCATACTTTGTTGTTCTATGCATTCTTCAAGAATGACTTCTAGTTTATATGTTAAGATATATTTTAAGGGATTATTTGATTGTAAATATGATTGAATACGATCTCTTTCAAGAGGATAGTTTGACATGCATAATGGATATGTACATGATTTTGCGATTTCAAAGAAACATATATGCGGACATTGGTTGTTTATGAAACTATTTATTGAGTTGTGTGCCTAAAAGTATTGCTTTGCTTTTGGGTGATAAATGATCTTTGATACCAGTATTTTGTTTTGTATGTGTTGTCATACTTCGAGAAAGTGAAGGATACTTTCATACTTTGAGAAGATGAGTACTTCTAGCCATTCCTCTTATAGTAGATCCAAGATACAAATTTCATTCCCTCTTATGTTCCGCCATTCTTAGCCATTGAATGGACTTGGCAAAAACTTTGATTATGAAGATCTTCCATAGCTCATAGGGATTTTGATAATGATAAAATACCTAGAGTGGATGTGATTAACGAGGAATGTATTCTCTTTTATTGGGAATCTCTTAAATTATGATAATTCATATTGCTAATAAGAGATGGAATAAACTAATTCATGATGAATCAAAGCTTTGATTTTTATTTTAATATTTTTTTAAAAATCTCTTTGATCTAAACAATTTAAATCTTGAATTAAATTCACGATTTAAAATCTCACCTTTGTACTTTGAGTTGATTCTTGTAAGGCCAATGAATTTAGTAGCAGTCACATTTCTTATGGTTAATGTGTGTATGGGTCTCGTGTCTCGTCCATTAGTGATAATTAGTGATCCGATTAAGAAGATAGTAAGGAATCGGGTATTGCATCAGCTAATGCTCAGGGTTAAAAAGATAAAGGAAAGAAAAATAAAGTGCAAGAGGATAACATATGTAGAACATTGCTCAAATAGTATTATGACAATGATGAACTCCGATAAAGGATATTATTATTTAAGTCGCATGTATATGACTATCTGTGGTAGACCATAGGCCACACAACAAGACAAGCATTGATGTGGTAGTCTTTTATTAGATGTGGGTAAATGGCCTTCACATGGATATCGTAAGCTGACATTAGAGCTGTTGTATAGTTTCAATGTTAGCATCCAAGAAAGTGAAGTGAGAAGGCTAAATTTTTTGGTTCAGCTTTGAAATAACTATGGCATGTGCTACAAATATCAAATTATAGTCACTTAAAGCCTCAAAAAATGCGAATCTGTAGTTTTAAGTTAAGAGTCCATCCCTTATTCTCAGACAAATATGGAAGGTCATGTTTGAAGTGATTTAACAATTTCTACCAATGTCCAATCCCTCTCATGATGGACATTTTTTGTGTTTGTAGGAAAACCAATGCTATCACTTCTTTGAAGTAGAATTCATGCATAACAACACCATTAAAAAATGTGGTTTAGATTTAGGAAAAGGAAGATATTTTCCATGCTAAAAAAGAAAATTAGCATAGTGAAGCAATTGCTTCTTGGTGAAACTATCTTTTTGGAAATCTCAATCCCACAACCAATTGTAGGGCGTTTAACAAATACCCACATGGATTTCTAGGGGCAAAAAATTTCTTGGAGAGGATGTTCTGCCTTTCCATCAGAGTGAAGGCCATAGTTTTCTCCATGATACCATCATGAAGAAAACATAAGGGAAATTTATTTTCAAGGCTGCACGCAAGAAGATCATTTTATGAATGTTAAGTTCATATAAACAAAAAGAATAAAATATCAACCTACAAATAGCATCTATGTATGCCTCATCATGATGATAAAGAAACATCAATCTTGGAAGATTGGGTATGAATGGATCTATCCATATGCAATTTGAAACACATAATAGCCTAATGATCATGGAGTAAACAAAAAGTTCTAACTTTGTAGTATAGAACAAAGGATTCATGTATAAGAAACCAATTAGTTCAAAAATCTCATGTAACTCGAAAGACTAAGCATGTCATCTGACTGTAATGTCATCAATGGATACCCAAAAACATCTAAAGAGTGTCACCATAGCACATCAAACTACCTTGAGAGCAATTTATCCCTTGGCATTTGGATGTTTTGAGTCATAGCATATTTAATAGAGTAGAATAAAAAAAAAACCACAAGGTGTCGATTGGGAGAGCACTATAAGGAAACAAAAATTGGTTTAAGGAAACTAGCACTTGGCACCACCACATAGGATCAAATAAAAATACAGAATTGCTCACCATAATAGCATCAAATTTGTATAAATGCTGCAATTCTAGATCTTAAACATCCTAAGGGAGAGACAATTAAACATGGAATATCAACCCCACAAAGCTATGCTTCAAGGCATCAAAATCAGGCCCCTTGATACAAGGAGAATTTGATGGAGCATTGTTGTACACACTCGTTGAAAACACTCCTGCCAATGATGTCATATCTTAATAAAAAATATTCTATCTTTGAAAAAAGTAGGTTCCTTAGGAACTATGGTGCAACCAATAATAATTTCAATCATCTTTTGAAGGTAATGCTTGTGCCACCAAGCCGTGCATAATTCTTATCAAGAAATATTTGAATGTTGATTTGTATTAATACATAATGCTTTTCTAAAAATATCTCTCTAGAGCATATAATATTTATTCCAAATGGGGAAGTTGATAAATTTATGGCATGTTCTTGTTCTTTGTTGTTTGAGATTTATGCATACACATGACCTATGAAATCTCTCTCTTCGGCATATAGTCGAGACAAACACCATAAGGATGCACAAACAATTGCACAAGAGTTGATTCTTGGAATGCCATGATGGTTTGGAGTTGTATGCACCTCTAACATCATTAGGCATTATTATAAACAATAAAGTGATTGCAAATAATAAAACATAAAACTTCCCCCAAGATATTAGATCGTGCTCCATAACTAAGAGTCAGCGGTATCAAGCTCAACATGTGATGATTGAGGATAACACATATCACTTTTCTTTTTTCTAATATATATGGTAGTTATGCTAATATCTATCATGGATATTTTCAATGATCTTCATTGTTTATATACTATGCTTGTATTATAGTATTAGGTCATTTTTTAATATTATTTTTATGTAATATAAGAAGAAGATAATTCTTCCTTGCCTGAATCTATGTGTGCTTCTCTCCTTGTGTATGAGAGAGTGTGAGAGATCTCTTCCTTATCTCCTTTCTCTTGACATGGTATCAGAGCCCATGTGTCTACAAGGATCTTGTAAAGAAGGATGACAATGAAAAGTCCATGAGAAGGCATGAAGAACACACACTTCAAAAATGATAAAAAATTTCCACAAAATTTGCTATATAAGTAAAAGATGTGAAACTTTTTCCCTGAGTCATTTCTTTAGGGAAACTAGTTTTGCTCAGGTTTTTGATTCTAAGTCATTTTAATCTCCATTTAGAGCCCATAAGGTGGGGACCATAGAAAATTTGGGTTAGTTTGCAAAATTCTAAATTGCATTTTCTTTGACATCTTACAAGTAGTTCATATCCAAAATTTCAAGTGATTTTATGTACTGTTGATACATGAAAACTATGTTTCTCTCCATCTATACTATCAAATCACATAATGTGATAGTTTTCATTTTTGCGAATATGAAAAATTATTTTGTTGTCCAAGTTCACTTATATAGTGAAAGGATTCACACTTTCACATTTGATTGGTATTTTTTGTAATTATTCTTTGGTAATTATGTGTTTGAACACACTTAGGATTGTCAGGGAACTTTTTCCCTCTTGAAGAGGTCTTTTCCCCTGACTTGTATATACATCTATAACCCTACCGAGTTACTTATCTTTGTACATTTCACTTGGTAATACATTCAGTATTGTGTGTTGTGCTTGAAGCTTCTTCTTCTTCCTTGTGCTATTGCATGCTTTCATTGACCTTAAACTCCAACAATGGGTACAAGAGAAAGTTGCCGTTTCATCTAGGGCATTGTTCACACCCCTCCAATCACAGTCTAAGAATCCCATGAAAATTGATGAGCATACTCAATGTGATTAGGATTTCAAAACAACTTCTCTTTGTAGTGTCAAAATTTGGTTCTTCACTTGTTTTGGCCTTCAATTGCACTATCATAGCGCTTGTGCAGGTAATTTCATCCTTTTGTTCCATATATATATATATATATATATATATATATATATATATATATATATATATATATATATATATATATATATATATATATATATATATATATATATATATATATATATATATATATATATATGTATATATATAGCTCTTTTGGCATGGATGGAAAGTAGGTTTGTATATATCAGTTACAGTAGCACTTGTCACAAGTGTTATTTCTAGCTAATAACAAAAAAATTGAGCCACCCGCTCTATATATATATATATATATATATATATATATATATATATATATATATATATATATATATATATATATATATATATATATATATATATATATATATATATATGTGTGTGTGTGTGTGTGTGTGTGTGTGTGTTTCGGTTCGCCAATACAAGCGCCTTAAAGTTTGCTATAGGTTTAGCGGAGCTCGACATGGTAGTTCTGTTCAACTTTCTGAGATTTCATAAAGTAGATGTCTTTAAATAATTTGCACAAAGGAATACAGCCGAAAGCATATTGGCCTACGTAGGGAGAGTGATGATGTGCAACTTGCATCTAATAAGTTGAAGTAATGCTGTGCCACCAAAGCTTGAAGAATAAAGAAGTGTAGAAATATGTGCAACTTGCATATAGCACACATAGACATAGATAAGTCGATTTGATATAAGTATGAGATTCTTTGTCTTCAAGTCCAGTAATTGACTTCATAAATCATGATAGTGATTTAATAGGCAACATTAGTGACTCTGATGTCTCTTGCATATACATCATGCATGGTATCGATAGCACTTGTAGATATATGCAACTCGGATTAAGTGTCTTGCATATACATCATGCATGGTATCGATAGCACTTGTAGATATATGCAACTCGGATATAACACACTTAAGGCATAAGCGACTGATTATAAATTATGCATACATAAGGATATGTGTCCAAGTAATGACGAGCTTCTTTTGGATTGAGGAAAAATCTTCAACAATATCGCTAGCTTCAAAATTGGCAGTGCACTTCTAATCTAAAACTTCACTTTGTCTATATGGTGTCTGTAACTATAAGCACATGTTATACACATCATGCGATGTTGATCCATTCACTGTTGTTTTCATATATGAGGCTTCATCTGCAACCTGAAAGACTCAAGAACAAGGATGCATAATGATTTGTGTATGTATATTGAATAAATTATACCTTGCATGCATATTGAATAAATTATATGTTCATTCTATAACAATCTCCAACATATGAAGATCAATATATTACGATAGTATGTGTATGACATGATATGCACATGGTAGCATCATGACGTACACAAGTATATTGAATGCATATAAAGATATAATGTAGAGTCAAGAAGCATATATATATATTCCATATTCTCTATGACTAGGTAGAGCTATAAGGAATGTTAAATCGGATGGAGATGTGAGTAGACGTGGGGTTGCAAGCATTTTAAATACACCAACCATATTGTTATGGAAAGTTGTGTACTACAATGTGAACAACACATTACATCTTCCTCAATACATAAGCAAAACAAATGAATATAGGAGTAGCATGTACTCTGATTACATAACAATATGTGAGCTACCCATAAATAACGAGTTGTGCAAAATGAATGGCACTGCAATACTATGTGTATAAACACAACAATATAGAAAAGTGGTGTACGCATAGAGATGCAACATATGCATTAGAGAGAGAGAGGGAGAAGCAATGGGGTAGACGATCAACAATAGATATATCATGAAGAAATAATGTCACCCAAACATTTCATTAACAACTTAAACTTATATACAAGTGATCTAAAGCGGCAAAAGTCACCGCATGTATGTTCCTTTCTAGAAGAAAGGTAGGCTTGATTTCTTGATTTAAGGAATGCATTTTTTAAAAGATTTGTAATTTCTCTTTCGAAGAGTTTTTATGTATTTTCCGTTTTCTCTTTGTATTTTTATAATCTTTGGGTCATATGGATGTTATATGAACAAATCTAAGAGTAGAGTCATATGCAAAATACTAAGAGTGGTGAATTTGGAGATTGCTTGCTCCAACAACTCCCTTTCAATCTTCAGATTCTACCGATCATGTTTGATGTCGTCTCTTCTCTCTCTTTGCTTTGCTTTACCTCCTTTTATCTCCCCTTTGATTTGATTTTTCTTTTGCCTTTGAATTTTCTCTTCTATGTTTGGTTCTGCTTCCTTCCTCCCTTTTTTGCTCTATGTATCTTCAAGTGTGAACTATGTAGAACCTTTGATATTGATGTAGTCTTGGGTTGTTGAAGTAATAGCTCCTCCATCGGATGTGATCCTCTTCAAGAATGTTTATGTTGATGATGGCTTCCTCCTTGATCTTGATGGCTTTTCCTTCTTGACCTTTGATGTAGAGAGCTCCTTTTGATTTAGTCCCTATTGGTTGACTCCTTTGATTTTTGTCACTGTATTTTATCCTCTTCCAGTAGCTTTCTTTCTCCCCTTGTTGTTGATGCTACCCTTTTTTATTTGATGTCATCCATCGATGTAGACCTTGCTCCATTTGTTTGATCGTTTCTTCATGAGTGTAGTCCTTCCTTCATGTGGATGATCTTTTCTTCAAGAGTAGCTTCCCTCTGATCTTATAGTCCTTTTGTATGGATTTCTTTGATATGTGTATTCTTCATATAATACTTCAAATAAGGAAATACAAGAGCTTTGAAAGGTAATTTCTTTATATCATGATGATGTTGACTTGGATCAAAGTACATAATGAAATTTCAAACAAGTTACAAAGCAACAAAAGGCTTTATCTATGGCTTTTGCCATCTATTTATAACAACTTTGTCCTATTTCAAAGTTCTAAGGTTGTATTTTCCACACTCATCTTGGAGCGAGCAAAGCTCTAGCTCTAGAGTGATTCTATTCCTTCACTTTTTGGATGGCCTATTTTTTATAAAGAAATGAAGCTAATCAAGATCCGAGCTTTGTGATTATTCTTCATTTGTGATTTCACCACTTATGTGTGTATCGCAATTCTACCATAATTGTTTATCAAGTGCTCACACCACTTTTAATGTCCTTGACTATATATTGGTCCTTTACATTGGTTGATGATGAGGGGAGTCTGTCCAACATGAATACTTTGACTATGATTTACAAAGAAATCTGATTTGTGTGATGATATGTAGCCCTTGTATATGTCAAGTCTTTTAATATGACTCTTCATGAACGAGAGTCCATACAGGCTTTTTATTTTCTATATGAATGTAAGTCATAGTGACTTATGAAAGCACACATAAAGTGCTTATGATCCTCCAAGTGGAATAAAGTAACCTTTTTACCTTTATTTGAGTGCGTTGGATGCACTTTCTTCTTCGTCCTTCTATGAGGAAATTTTCTTCTTTGTTTGAGTGTGTTGGTTTCACTTTCTTCTTCTTCCTACTATGAGGAGTTCTTATTCTTTACCTCTTTTGTCTTCTTCCTTTAGCCAATGGCTTGTTTCAATTCTTCCAATCGATGTGGAGAAGTGGGCTTCAATAAGTTTCATAAACCTTTCCAATGGATAGGTGGGCCTTTTGAAGAGTGACATCTATGGTCTTTGCCTCGACCACTTTGAATGTTCTTCTTTCAGTTTTCTTTGATGATGAAAAGGGTGCTTGAATAGCACTTGGCTGTAAACACAATATTCCTCCCTTTTTTCGTGTGTACATGTCTCAAACAAGAGAGACGAATCTTGACAAGCTCATGTAAGATGGACTAGGACTATATGAGATGCCTTTAAAGTCTTCTTTTTGATACAATTGTATGTGGTAGACAATCAATTTACAATAGGGGTGATCATCGACATAATATGGATTCCTATGAGAAGGCTTAAAAGAAATTGATGCTAAAGAATGAGCATCTCCAAGATAGAGATATATAGTGCATCGATCCTAACCATGGTTTTATGTGCACAAAAATCATAGAAGATGAATACTATGAAGAGAGAAATCGAATTAATGTACAATGCTGAATAAATGCTTCCAATGGAGCAAATGCCTTCTCGTTGCAGATATGGAATCTTGGAAATAATAGACTTCAATGTTTAGGATCTTTGAGGTCAATGGTAGCCAATTCTTGTAATTGACTTCATAAATCATGATAGTGATTCAATAGGCAACACTAGTGACTATGATGTTTCTTGCATATGCATCATGCATAGCAGCAACCTTTCATAGGTATCGATAGCAGTTGTAGATATATGCAACTTGGATATAACACACTTAAGACATAAATGACTGATTATGAATCATGCACACATAAGTGTATGTGTCCAAGTAATGACCAGCTGCATTTGGATTCAGCAACAATCTTCAACAATATTGCTAGCTTCAAAATTGGCAGCAGTTTTCATATATGAGGCTTTGTATGCAACCTGAAACACTCAAGAACAATGATGCATAATGATTGTGTATGTATAAATTATATCTTGCATGTATATTGAATAAATTATATCCTCATTCTATAACAATCTCCAACATATGAACATTATATTTTGATAGTATGCATGACATGGTATGTGCATGGTAGCATCATGATGTACACAAGTATATCGAATGCATATAAAGATATAATGCATAGATTCAAAAAACATACATATATTCTATATTATCTACGATGAGATAGAGCTATAAGGAATGTTAGATCGGATGGAGATGTGAGTAGACGTGGCGTTGCAAGCATTCTAAATACACCAACCATATTCTTATGGAAAGTTATGTACTATACTGTGAACATAGAGACACATAGAGACACAACACATGCATTAGAGAGAGAAGGAGATGCAATGGGGCAGATGATCAATAATAGATATATCGTGAAGAAATAACCTTGCCCAAACTTTTCATTAAGAGCTTAAACTTATACACAAGTGATGTAAAGTGGCAAAAGTCACCGCATGTATGTTTCTTTCTGAAAGAAAGGTAGGCTTGATTTCGTTGATTTAAGGAATGCATTTCATAAAGGATTTGTAACTGCTCTTACGAAGAGTTTTTACGTAGTTTGTGTTTTTATAATGAGTAGCTCTAAAGGTATAGTGATATGCGAAATACTGAGCGGTGAATTTGGAGATTGCTTGTCCAACGAGAGAGAAAGAGAGAGAGAGAGGCTTGTGTAGAGTTAGTATGGAGAGAGAGAGAGAGAGAGATTCATTTTTTTATTATTGTTGTGTATAATTAATTAGATAATTGATTTATAAGTAAAAATAAAAACAAATTATCCTATTTAGTAATAGTTTGTAATTAGATAAAAATAAGTTAAGAATTAAATTTAAATAGACAAATAAAGATCTAGGAGCTAAAAAAGAAAATGTGTAAATAAATATAAATAAAACAAAAGAAATTAAATGTAAGTAAAAGAAAATTAAGAGAAAAAAAAATTTAGAATTGTGTTAATACATAAAAAGTAAATAGAAATATAGAAAGAAATAAAAGAAAATTCAAAAAGAAAAATAAAACCAAATCAAAATTAAAAGAAAACAATCAAAGCTATAGGGGATAATTGTTTTTTCCAAGAGTGTTTTTATGAACTTCAAATGCACTAATTTTTTTCCAATGTTCTTTTTCAGAAAGACCTGAAGATTCAAAGAGAAGTAAAGAGAAAAGTAGAGGAGTTTTTGACGATCCTTATCTGTTTCAAGGATCCTCTACTTTTCATTTAGCTTGTATTAGGAATCTAATCCACATTTTGTATATCACCCATGGATGGCAACACTGTTGATGAGTATATGATTGTTGAGGTTTTTAGTTTATCTTTGGCATTGAGTGTGATAGTTTGTAGTATGGCATCTTTCATTTAGCGGTTCCTCTTGCTCAGACCTACTTTCACTTTGTTAAATTGTTGTTTTATCTTATTTAAACTACTACGACCTGGGTTCTTGGGATGGTTAGGGGTCTGTAAAACAGAGGCCCTGTTTTGTATTTTCCCAATCTACTAATTCACTGTATGCTACTACACCGACTTAACACTTCTGAATTAGATTGTTTATCAACTACTTCTCTACTCTGTGAATTACAACTTCTTCACCCCAATAACACATAGACGCGGGACTATGTCACTTAATCACAATATCATCTTAACTTAACACTTCAACAGAGACTTAAGTAATTATTGAACTATATTAACGAGGTTAAAGAATACACAGAGATGTAGACAATGCGAAACACTTCAACTTCAGGTGCTCGCCCATACCAACAATCCGGCGTCCACTTTTGTTGTCTTACGCACACTCCTTTCATTAATAAAAAAGGTTTACAACGTTTGCGCTACGCCCTTTCGGTGTGCGTGTGACTTTTCAGAATTACATTTCTTCTATGCTAAATATGATGATTCCATTCTGGCGGCTAACACTGGCATGCACGGTGGACTCAAACCTAGCAGGGAAAAGTTAGAAGGGTTTAGGAATCATCAATGATTCCTTGTATGTACAGAGAACGAGCTAATTTAAAGGTTCATGTAATTTTCTGCTTCAGGGAATCCAACATGTCCTTCAAAATGTGTGGCTCGACCAAGTGTGGATTAGTTCACACAAAACTGGCAACAATTACTTGGTAAGAGTAAGGGTTAAGCCTCGCTTTGCAAAAAGACTTCGTAAAGATAAAAATCATTGGCAAGCGTAGTATCCCGTCATAACTTCATCTCTACAATTTCTGCATCGATGCGTGATAGTCTTTCGTCCTGGACACCCAATTGTCTTTCCCGGTGCTCTAACTCTTGAGACTAGAGCTGCATCGTTTTATAAAAGTCTTGCCTCTCCTTTTGAACAGCTTCGATATCCTTCTTCAACTGAATGTTACGGCCAATTTCATCTTCCAGAGAGCGACTTTTGTAAAAGAGTTCTTCAGTTACTTTCTTTAAATCCATGGTAGCTTGCAAAGCCAAGTCCACCATTTCTTGAACCTTTTGCTCCACCAGAGACAAATCAGTACAGGTGGTCTCGAGAAGATTGCCCAAAGCTGTCATAGTGTCATCTTTATCTATCACAATTTTGTTCCTCGAAGGAACTAGCTTTGGCTTCGGCCGTGAGCACTTCTTCTTGAAGTGGTGCGATGTCTCCTTCCAGCATGTCCACCTTGGATTGGTACTGCTGTCGGAGGGATTGTTGTGCAGCTTGGAGGTGATGAGGGAGATGAGTGGAGAGATGAATGAGGTAGTTACCGATCTGAGCTAGTTGGGCCAATGAATCAGGGATGAGAGAGGTGGAGATTGGCTGAGAAGTGTTAGTAGAAACGGTGGCAGACGACGAGGGAGGGGAATAATCAGGGGAGGAAGGAAGAGGATGGGCCACCGAATGACATGGGGAGGAAGGAAGGCTAGGTGGCGATGACACCTTGGATGGAGACAGAGGCAGAGGCGGGTTTTGAGATGAAGAGAGCAGAGCAAGAGTTGTTACCACGAGAGACGAGTCATCCGGTTGCGCAGTCTCCTCCTGAGGTTGTGGAGTATCGGTGAGTTGTGCAATTTCCATCGCCGTATCGAGCGCGAGCTCTTGTGGATGGGACTCGGGTAGCACGACCGTATGAATACGGTGAACTTCATCAATAACATTGTCAGGACTAACTAGGTCTTTAGAGGATGTTGGACAGAAAGAATTTGAACAGAAGAAGTAGTGTCCTGTAACTGAACAGTTGAGGACGACAACGCCTTACTATGAGAGGGGCTCAGCTTGCGGTGTTTCCCTGGGAAGAACTACAGAAGATCCTCATTGTCGTCAACCTCCATCATTTGTAGAGACTCCTCATGAAAGAGAAGGGTGTTCAATGGGGGAGGTTGCGCTGCTTGAATCGCTAGAAGGAGGAAAGTTAGGAGATGTGGCAAGCGGGTTCGAGGTATCTTGTTTTTGGCCAATTGTCGAGAAATGGCCTGGCATTCCCGATGAATGCGCCGAAAAAAGAATGAAGTAAGATTAACTGCTTCTCTCGTTGCGGTGTCAATCATAGAGTAGAAGGGGCGAGAAATGCCATATGTGCATTTTTGGAGATTAAGGGCAGCGACAAGGAACTAAAGTGCAGTGTGCTCTGGTTTAGAGCGACAAAGGATTGCAAACTCATTGGAAGAATGGCGTGGAAATATTTCTTTCATCGTGGACATCGATAAGAGAGGTCCATCTACCAAATCCTCCTGAGGGAGATGGAATCCCTCAACGACGGTATTAAGGGTGATGACTACACGTGGGTTAAGGCAAGGTAATGGCCAACAGGGTTCAGTAACAGGCGTAGCGACAATAGCAGATATGATCTGCACAAAGAAGGGATGGCATTCCACCGAATGCCAGGGCAATTCAGCGAAAGCGAGAAGGCCATGAACACGTAAAAATTCGCTCAATTCCGGAGCGAGGCCAACACGGAAGGTAACAATGTTAGCCAGAGCTTCCATGGAAAAGACGAAAACACAAAGACAATGGTAATAGAGTACACAAGCACACAAAGACGCAATAGTGGAAAATAGCGTGGAGAATGGGATTAAGTAGAAACACTGAATGCACATGCAGAAAGAAACATAATCATCACGCAGTGTTGGAAATATATAGACATAATGGCCACATGCATGCATTAATAGAATCGGAGGCAGGTAAGGCGAATATTAATCATGGTTAGGTAAGAAAACGGAAATATTACGATCAGTCGGTCAACCGGAACACATAGAGAGGAAAGGAACATCGAGTCAGAACAATGGGAGAAAATGGGTGTGGAATAAAAATACCAATCAACCATCACGAGGAAGAAGACGGAGAATAGTAGGGACGAAGCTTCGATCCATTGATCGCCTTAGGGAGAAGGGTACTTGTTAGCGTTGATAACCGGAACGTGGTAGGTCCAATTTGTGCTGCAATACAGTAGGGAACGAACTAGCACAGTTTAAACTTTCCTGTAGATCGATTATATTTAGCATTATAAAAGAGCACTAATTGATTTATCGTAAAAACGGGGGTTTTAAGGAAACGATCATGGGTTCTTGCTTGTCTAAGCTGAACTTCTTGCAGCACCAGAAAACTCTCGAGGCAGTGTTCATCTAGAGATCGTAAAGCATCCAATCACAAAGGGAATGATTCTGCCGGTAGTAACTTCTGCTCTAATGCCACTCACAAACTAGGAAGCACCAGTTCCATAGGGGCAATCACCTCCAAACCATATGTGAACTTGAAGGGAGTTGTTCCAGTCGCCACTTTATATGTTGTAGGGTAAGCCCATAATACCGCAGGTAGGAATTGATCCCATCTCTCCCGGCAATCCAATACCAGTTTCCTTAAGATGTTCAACAGAGATTTGTTTGTGCTCTCGGTGAGTCCATTCGCTCGTGGGTAGTAGGGGGAACTGAACTTATGCACAATCTGGAAGGTATTAGTAAGCACTTGCATTAATGTGTTAGAAAAGTGAGTACCTTGATCAGTTACAATCTCCAAAGGTAAACCATAGCGCGGAAAAATATCTTTCATCAAACGTTTAGCGACTGCAACAGCTGTGGCTGACTGTAGACCAAGCCTCACCCCAACGAGTCGCATAATCCGTGCATGTAAGAATATATCTGTTACTGGTAAATGTCGAAGGAGGTGTAATCGGTCCGATAAAATCCAAGCCCCATTTCTGAAAGAGTTCGAGAAGCAGCAGTGGTTGGAGCAAAAAGTAATGTCTCTGTAAAGGTTGACCCGAATGATGACACACATCGCACTGTCGCACATACTTGGCCACATCAGGGTACATAGTAGGCCACCATAAGCCACTCTGTAGAATCTTCTGGTGGGTCAGGTCAACCGCAAAATGACCTCCAGTTGGGGCAGAATGAGCTATTGTGATTACTGAATCAGTTTCAAGTGGGGGAATACATCTCAGCAGCACTTCCGATTGAACAATATAATATAACTGCCCTACAATTAGCCAGAATCGTCAACTAGACATGGCCAGTTTTCGTCGAGCAGCAGGAGAGGTCATGCCGGGAGGACATCCACTGGTCAAGAAAAGCATCAAAGTGTCATAGTAAGAGGAGGTTACCAACAATTCTTGCTGATCGTCGTGTACAGTCTTAGTTGCATAGATAGCGGGTGTGGTATTATCAACTCCTTCCGGAAGTTCACCGGAATCCAAATGAGATAAAAAGTCAGCAAGCGCGATGTACTACTAAATGATCAAACTCTTGGAGCAACAATACCCATCTTGATAACCTTCCTCCCAGATGCTGTTGGCAAACAAGGTACACCAAGGTTGCATGATCGACGTGGAAGATGAAGCGGCATCCCAGTAAATAATGCCGAAATTTCTTCACCGAATACACTAATCCGACACATTCACGTTCGGTGACTAAATAATTGCGCTCTAGCGGAGCTAACCTGTGACTCACTTAATACAATGGACGGAACCATTTCTCCGTTTGCTGCATCAACACGCTGCCAATTGCAATGTCAGATGCATCCACAAAGACGTGAAATGGGAGTTCCCAATTTGGCACTTGTAAAATAGGTGCCTGCATTAACAGTGATTTCAACCGATCGAAAGACAGCTGACATGCTTCAGCCCATTCAAACTGGCGAGAAGTAATGGTTATCAGTCGGTTGAGTGGCGTGGCCAGATGAGCAAGCCACTTCAAATGTCGCCCATGCCACCGGATTTGGCCCAAGAAGAGCATCATTTATTTGGGTGTCTTGGGATCAGTTGCCTCCAGTATTGCCTTCACTTTATCTGGATCAACTTGGATCCCCTGTTTTGAGATGATGTGCCCTAGCAACTTTCCCCAAGATATAGAGAATACAGATTTATTGGGGTTTAAGCACAAACGGTATTCTCGACACTTTAAAAACAACACCGTAAATGATACAGATGCGCCGAAGTATCACCGGATAAGGAGAAGTCATCCAAGTAAACTCTCATGAATGTAGTTAGATAGGGAGAGAAAACTTCCTGCACACAGCACTGAAACCTACTTGGAGCATTTCACAGAGCAAACCACATCACTGTACACACATAAACACCCCAATTTGTTATAAATGCTATCTTTGGAATGTCCTGCTCCGCCATTCGTACTTGTTTATAACCACTATATCCGTCCAAAAAGGAGTACATCTCATGGCCTTCCACATCATCTAACATTGTGTCTAGAACGGCAAAGGGAATGGATCAGATATTGTTGCTGCATGTAATTTCCGATAGTCCACACATATTTGTAATTGCTTATTCTTAGGGACTATGACAATGGGGGAAATCCACTTTGCATGCTCGATAGGGACAATAAACCCAACCTTCAACAATCGATCCAGTTCTGCTTTGACCTGGGCCGCATAGTGAGGATTCCTTCTATAGCTGGGTTGTTTAATACGCCGAGCATCTGGTTTCAGCATAACCCGATGTTGATAGATGCACAGATCCAACCCCTTCATATCACGATAATCCCATGCAAATACATCAAAGAATTCACTTAGTAGCTGCAGAAATTTATTTTGGAAGATCTCTAATAGTCTCGCCTTAATCTTCACTGGTCGCGGTGTCGTAGAGATTTACATCTCTACGTATCCAAATCTCTACGTATCCAGTGTTTGATTAATTCAATCTAAAGAATAACTCTCTACTGAGAATGTTACAGATATATTTTCCAAGATATTTTACCGAAGCATTGGATAAAAAATAGTCATGAGAAGATTTGCGGATTATTGAAGATTGTACCATTATTGTGAAGGGAGGATTATTGGAGTCAATTGTCAAGTCAGCAAATCATTTGATTCATCATATTTTATGTGTTAGCACACATATGAAACCCATGTTTAATTGTTCCATGTGAACCTGAAATCTTTATAGTGTGAAACCATTCTTTAGAAACTAAAAGAAAACTAAAAAAGTCAAAGCATTATTATCATTCAATCTAAAAGCGACATATGCGATCGTTATTTGAATCCAAAAGCAAAACTCACGAACTTCAATAGCGTTCGCTATTTTTGCGTTCACGAAAAAACGAAAAGCAGCCTTTCGTATGATTTTATTGATCGCTATGGCTTTTTGAGGATCGATTGAACACTATATAAACAGATCTTGGGTTCATTGTTAAGACATTATCTGATATTATTTGACATCAATTCAGAGAGATCTCTTTTTTGAGGTGTAGACGGCAATGTACACTAATTTTTTAGGCATTGTACATTGATTTTTTATCAGACTCTTTGCTAGAAATGCATTAAAATCAAAAGACATGTACTCGTGCTCTTGATCAAAATAGAGCATGCCCAATTTACATGCTGATAGATTTTCAACCATAATAAAAACTTCGGAATTTGCTTTCAATGGATACACTAGAAGAAGAAGGTATCTACATTAGGACCCAAACATCACTATAAACAAGTTGCAATTTATGAGTAGCTTGAATTGAACCATCTTAAGGAAGGAAGAACACTACATTTTGCCCAAAATATAGCCTTCACATACATGTTTACAAGGTGCCTCAATTTTGGGTAGAGAAAACACCATTTCAAATTTCTGCAAGCATAGAAAACTAGCAAAATTGAGATGACCAAAACATGCATGCCAAAGCTTTGCATATGAGATAGCTTGAGAACCATGAACTGCACATGTTGAATCATTCACAAATTTTGTATAGTCTATGAGCTTTTATGACCCATGATATAAAATTCCAAAAGCAATAATACTATAACCATTTGAGAGATCATGAATTGTACATCTGTGATCAACAAATTTGACAACCAAGCAGATCGTGGTTAACTTTGAAACTAGCAATAGATTTTTCTTGATGCCTAACACATACAAGCCATCTGAAAATGTGAAAGAACTACCATCAATCGTAGTTAAAATGGCCTCACCAACTCTCATGACAAGGTAAGAAGAATTTTTAGTGCATGTGACAATATTAACAGTAGGATCAAGCTCAAGTGAATTGAAGAAACTGCATTGTGAGGTAATATGTTTGGTTGCCCCAATATCAAAGTACCAAACATCTGAGTCTACTAAAAACATATGCTGTTCATGAGAAGATGGTTCATAGTTGCAAACAATAGTAAATGCCCATTCTTCATTCTAAACAAGATTAAAAAACTTTGTTTTAGGTGTAGAGGCCTCTACAACAATCATTATTGTTGGAGTTAGACGTCTGAGGAAGCACGCAAACAGCACAAGGAAGAAGAAGAAGCTTGGAGCACAACACACAATATTGAATGTATTACCACTAGAATGTACAAAGATAAGTGGCCCGTTAGGGCAATAGGCGTATATACAAGCCAGGGGAAAAAACCTCCTAAAAAGGGGAAAAAGTGCCCCAACAATCCTAGAGTGTTCACACACATCACTACCTAAATATATCAACAAGTCCCCCTGGGAGTGATGCGGTGAACAAGGAGCTAGCACTCATGTATAAGGAAGTGCCAAGCTATGTGGAATCAATCCACAAAAGGAAGTAATCCCAAAGCTCTGTGGAAAGCTTCAACCTGTGTGGGCACATATGCCAAGCGGATCTCCCCATAATGATAATGCACCTCAATGTGCTTAGTGCGAGCATGTAACACAAGGTTCCTTGCAACTCCCAATGCACTCTAACTATCAATGAAAATGGTGGTGGCAGAAGCCTGACCAACACCCAAATTAGCCATAAGGCATCTGAACCACACACACTCAACAGTCGCTGTGAAAGCTACCCTATACTTAACCTCACAACTGGAAGTGGCCACAGTAGGTTGCTTCTTGCTCAACCAAGATATACATGAGCTACCAAGCATGAAGCAAAAACCATTGGTGGACACATGAGTGTCATAGCAACTAGCCCAATAACTATCAGAAAAAGCATGCAAATCTAGTGGTAGTGATCCCCCCTTGGGATAAAACAATCCAAGTAGTCATGTACCACTCAAGTAGCGAAAGATGCGCTTAACCACCTGCCAATGCTTGACATTGGGCAATGCATATAGTTGCTCATCTATGAGACAACAAACTGAATATTTGGTCGACTAATGCATAAGTAAATCAAGCATCCAACATCTTGTTGATAGAGAATAACATCAAATGCATCTCCAGCATCATGAAGACTCAATTGTAAACCTCTCTCCATAGGAGTGACAATAAGCTTATAGTCTTCAAGCCCAAAATGCTGCAATAATGTGTCAATATATTTCGCTTGACACAAAGCCATTACACCATCAACTTGCATAAATTGAATGCCCGAATAGTGATGCAAATGCCCCAAATCAGACATCTCAAATGAAGCATGCAAATCAACCTTAAAATCAGCAATATGCATGTCATGAGGACCAGTGGGTAATACCATAATGATCAGAAGCACACTTAACATATAAGGTTCTTTCAGTTGGATTGTTCTCAAAACCATGTGCCATTAGATATGCATGTATCTTTTCATACCAAGCATGTAGTGCTTGCTTTAAACCATATAATGCCTTCTTTAACCTACACACCTAGTTCTCACGCCCTTTCTGCATAAAGCCACGGGGCTGAAAAACATACACTTCTTCATGCAAATCACCATTCATACATGTTGTTTTAATTTCCAACTGATGTACATTCCAACCATGATGAGCTATAAGTGCACAGATGCTACGAACACTAGTCATTCGACAAGTAGGAGCAAAGGTTTCATCAAAATCAATGCCTCTTTCCTACGCATAACCCTTTGCAACAAGCCTAGTCTTATACTTGTCAATTGTTCCATCAGGTTTACATTTCAGCTTGTATACCCACTTAGTGCCAAAGGCCTTCTTGCCATGAGGCAATTCACATAAAGAACATGTACCATTTTTCACGATAGCATCATATTCAGAGTGCACTGCAGCCATCCAATGTTCTGAATTTTGTGCTTCATCAAACAGAACATGTTCAGTCTCATCATAGAGACTAGAGGCAGCCATAGCATAGCAATCTGATGCAAAAGAGGCACTATGAGGGCCTGAACCAGTACGATATGATAGAGGTGCATCTAATTTGTTGTCACACAAAGTCTGCACCATCCATTTTGGCATACTTTTTGCCTGCTCAATATCAGCTCTCTCATCAACAAGGGCATCATGTAAATGTACATAAAAAATGGAATGATCTGCATCATCACGTGAAACCTACAAAGGCTGAGAAGTTTCCTCATTAGGACTAGCACTAGACCATCCACCTGTAAAAAGAGGCAACAAAGTATCATACATGACTTTGGAGCTAACAGATGTCTCCTTAGTACATGAGAGTAAGGGCTGAATAGCATCTTCCACAAAAACAACATCACAGCTAACCAGAACGTGTTTAGCCTATGGATGATACAAATGATAGCCTTTGCTTTCATAATTGTACCCAACAAAAATACATTTTACAGCTTTATCATCCAATTTTCTGTGATATTGTTCATGCACTAATGCATATGCCAAACAACCAAAAACATGCAGATAAGCAATAGATGGCTTGCGACCATGCCAAGCTTCATATGGAGTGATAGATTGCAGCGCTTTAGTGGGACACCTGTTAAGTACATATGTTACACACATGATAGCCTCAAGCCAGAAACTATGTGGTAAATCCTGACTCTTCACCATGCACCTCGCCATCTCCATGAGTGACCTATTCTTCCATGCATCAACCCCATTCTATTGAGGTGTATATGGCATTGTACATTGATGTTTTATCCCATGTTCAGCTAGAAATGTATTAAAGTCAAAAGAGATATATTCCCCCCCTCGATCAGAATGGAGGGTGGCCATTTTACATGCTGACAGATTTTCAACCAAAACCAAAAATTGTTTGAATCACATAAACACTTCGGACATTTCCTTCAATAGATATACCCATGCATTTCTAGAAAAATCATTGATGAAAGTCATGAAGTAAAGATAGTTACCAATAGGACCACAGACATCACTATGTACAAGCTAAGATTTCTGAGTAGCCCAAATTGAACCATCTTTTGGAAAGGAGGAACGCTGCATTTTGCCCAAAATATAGCCTTCACAAACACGTTTTCCGGGTGCCTCAAGTTTGGCCAAAGAGAACACCATTTCAGATTTCTGCAAGCATAGCAAACTAGCAAAATTTAGATGACCAAAGCGTGCATGCCAAAGCTTTGCATCTGACATAGCCTGAGAATCATGTACTGCACATGCCAAATCATTTACAGATCTTTCATAGTCTATGAGCTTATATAGCCCATGACATAAAATGCCAGAAGCAATATTGATGTAGCCATTTGATAGATCATGAACTGTACATATGTCATCAACAAATTTCACAACCAAGCCAATCTTGGCTAATGCAGAAACTGATAACATATTTTTCTTGATCCCTAGCACAAATAAGGCATCTAAAAAAGTGCAAGAACTACAATCAACAGTAGTCAAAATGATCTTACCAACTCCCATAACAGGATAAGAGGAGTTGTTGGCACATGTAATAGTATTCCCTGTAGGGGCAGCTCAAGTGAAGAGAAGAAACCATGCTGCGAGGTAATATGTTTGGTTGTCCCACTATCAAACTACCAAACAGTTGAGTCTACTGCAAACATGCACTGCTCATGACAAGGTGGGTCAAAACTACAAACAGTAGTGAATGCCCATTCTTCATCCTGCACAAGATTAGTATACTTTTTTTTGGCGTAGAGACCTCTGTAACAACCATTCTAGCTTCTTTCTTCTTTGCCTCTTTAGCAGCCAGTTTTGGACAGTTCTTAATGACATGATCATTTGCTTTACACTATTTGCAAAACGAATTTTGCTTTTCTAATTTCTTCTCATCTTTGTCTTCCTTCTTCGAATAAGCAGCATTTGCAGATTTCTGCTTACTACTAGAAGAGCTCCATTTTCCTTTGCCCTTTTGACTAGCCAAGAAAGCTTGATCTGCAACACGCATAATAGAATTGTTCTCCCTAGATTGATCTTCATGTAGCAGAATAGAAACTAACTCTTCAAATGACAAGGCATTTGGGTTGCCTTTCATCATCAAACAAAGAGTAGAAGCAAAACTCTTATATGAGTCAAGAAGACCATTCAGAATGGTATGCACAAGTGAGCTATCTGGTATAACTTCATCAGTAGAAATCAACTATTATTTCAAATCCTTGGTCTTTGTGAGAAAACTATCCATAGAATCACGTTCATTCATGTGCTCACTCTCCAATTGTTTTCAGAGGTAAGCAACACGAGCTTCATTCCTAGCATGGCGCAATGTGGTAAGTGTATCCCAAGCATCCTTAGCTATTTTGCAAGAGCGAATGTGAGGCATAATGGCACGTTTGACAGACAAAGCTATCAATGCATGTGCATAAGCATCTTTGCCATCCCAACAAATTTGCTCTACAATAGGTGCAATAGAAATAGCAGCACGAATAGGAATCTACAGAATATCATCATCTTTGACACCATCTCCATTAGCTATAGCACCTGTATTTGCAATACCTGTATTCGCAAGTGTAACAGGACGTCCTTCAACACCCTGCACAATATTCCATAGTCCTTTTGCAACCAATACATGACACATCATATAAGCCCACAATGGGTAATTCGTACCATCCAACTTATCCTCAACAACCAACATACAAAATACATCACTACTTTCAGTCATGGCCACTAATGAAAATACCTTGATGTAGAAAAATGATTGTATCTAAAAAAGTTGAATATAACTACCCAAACGAGTTTTGTTATACCTGTAGAGACTTCAAGACGCTTATACTGGCAAACCAAAATTGATATATATCTTTGGCATAAAAAGATGAAATAGCATGCACAAGCATTGTGATAGTGCGTTTGAAGGCCGAAATGAGCTCAGATCACAATTTCGGCACCACATAGTGAATCCGTTTTTATCTCTGAAACACCCAGAGTATGCTTACCAAATTTCATGCGATTCTAAGACTGCAAACAGAGAGGTGTAGACAATGTCCTAGATGAAGGGGTGACATGCTTTCACCAATTGTTGGAGTTAGACGTCTTAGGAAGCACGCAAACAACACAAGGAAGAAGAAAAAGCTTGGAGCACAACACACAATACTGAATGTATTGCCACTAGAATGTACAAAGATAAGTAGCCCATTAGGGCAATAGGCGTATATACAAACCGGGGGAAAAAAAACCTCCTAAAGAGGGAAAAAAGTGACCCGAGGGTCCTAGCGTGTTCACACACATCACTACCTAAATATATCAACAATTCTTTCCTCTTTCTTCTTTGCTTCTTTTGTAGCTAGTTTTGAACAACTCTTTATGACATGATCATTTCCCCTAAAATATTTTCAAAAGTGTTTCTGCTTTTCATTTTTCTTCTCATATTTGTCTTTCTTCTTTGATGGTGCAACATTAGCAGATTTTTGCTTACTAGTAGATGAGATCCATTTACCTTTGCCCTTCTAAATAGCTAAGAAAGTTTGATCTGCAACATGCATAATGGACATGTTCTGCCTCAATTGATCTTCCTATAACAAAATAGAGACTAACTCCACAAATGTTAAGCCATTTGGATTTCCTTTTGTCATCATTCAAAGAGTAGAAGCAAAAATCTGATATGAATCTTGAAGAACATTAAGAATAGTCTACCCAATTGAACTATCTAACAAGAGCATCATGAGAAATCGATTGCTCCTTCAAATCTTTGATGCTTGTCAAAAAGTGTCCATAGAATCTCCTTCATTCATATGCTCACTCTCCAACTTTTTGTGGAGGTAAGCAACACAAGCCTCATTTATTGCCTAGTATAGAGGGGTAAGTGTATCCCAAGCATCCTTTGTTGTTTTTCAAGAGCATATGTGAGGGATAAAGGCATGTTTGATAAATAAAGCTATCAGTGCATATGCTTGAGCATCTCTGCCATCCCAACAAAGCTTCTCTATAATAGGTGTAGCAAGAACCAAAACACGAATAGGAATTTGAAGATCATCATCTTCAACACCATTTGCATGACCTTCAATAACAATATTTTCATATGTAATAGGGCATTTTTAACACCCTACACAATATTCCATAACCCTTTTGCTACCAATATAGGATGCATCATATATGCCTACAATGGGTAATTATTACCATCCAACTTCTATAGCCAACATACGGAATACATCATTCCTTTCAACCATGGCCAATGACTAAATACCCTAATGTAGAAAAATGATTGTATCTAAAAAGGTTGAACAGAAACACCCCATCAAGCTCCACTAAACCTATAGCAAACTTTGAGGTAATTGTACTAGTCAATTGAAAGCTATGTATATGTTTGGCACAAAAGGATAAAATTGCTTGCACAATCACTGCAATGTTGGTGCAATTAAGCCCAAGCTTACATACTTGATCACCTCACATAAGTTTGATGTATTGACATTACACATGGAAGGATTCATATGTACAACCTCTTGTAACTTTGCTTCTAAATTACATTTGTAAAAGGTCATTAAACCCACGAGGAGTTAGGAAGCATATATCTCATAACTTTTGCTAGTTGAGTCAAGAGAGAATCAATTCTACACTTTAGGATGCACTTTATTGGTAGAGATTTGAACTTGAATTCAAATCCTTGACTCCGATAAAAGCTATAAAAGAGGATATGAAATTCCCGCGTGTATCTCAAGGTTGAGAGATCATATTCATGTACTTTCATTGAGAAGAGGAGCTCACCTCATAGCTCACTCATTTCTCACTCATTGAGAAATGACTTATTGACAATGACATTGTACTTTTACATGATTTAATACATACATGTGCATTACTTCCTACTCTCATATCTATGTCACACTTCATCAAAATAGTGAATTTGTCTCAGCTGATTCTCATGGATCATTTCTCTAGATTTAAAGCATGATAGTTCAAGCATACTGTCTACTTTAATCCTACAAAGTTTCATTAATAATGCTTCATGCAATCGTTAGATATTAATCAATCAATGCTCACTGGTCTGTGACTATCAAGGCCCGTAAAAGTCAAGATGCATGCTTGATTTGGCACTAAACATATTTCTCTACATATAGTTTATCATTTTAGATGATTTCACTCATGATTGTTAGCTTTTTAAGTTAATTGAATTTCCCCAAAAGGAATTTTATCAATTTTTGTTGTACTCAGAGAATGGCAACCTCATCCACATCCTTCTCCTTTCGTGATCCAACCTCACAAGCCACCACCAATCCTTTGTACGCTACCATTTTTGTCCTCTGACCCCATCACTAGCCATCCCATAATACCTAGCATTGTGAGATACCCCCAACCCACGGACGACATTCTTGGTCTTCCAGATTACCCCCCTTCGCATGTAACCCCATCCCATGATCATTACTTCCCTTTCACATCCTCAATCTTTTCCCACACCATAGCTGCGACCGTCACCCCATCCCTCTATGTCTCATTTGGAGGATTTTCTTCACCAACATAATATGCAATTGTTCGGACAACACTTACTCACACTCACTTCCAGACACACACACACACCACGATCACTTCACCTACCATCCCCGCATACATGGTAGCACCTACACTCACCACATTTTTAGATCCTATGGACATTTCACCATCCACAGCACCGCCCCTCCCCCCACTCTTCCACCATCCCCCACTCCCCTACCACAAACCTCACCAATCACCACATCATTGGTAGACACCACATACACAACCCCCATTCCCAACCCCATTCCCTTTGCATTACACACTATTTCCTTCCACCATCCCCCACTCTTCCACCATCCCCCACTCCCCTACCACAAACTTCACCAATCACCACATCATTGGTAGACACCACATACACAACCCCCATTCGCAACTCCATTCTGTTTGCATTAATTCAGTATGCACACCAACTACAACAAACATACCACCAATTGGAAGAGTGCAATGCTGCCTTCCAGGCAGAGTCTCAGCGACTGCACACTAGAGTCATTATCTTGGAGGATGCTCAACAAACACTCCTAGCAGAACATACCACTTTACAACAGGCTCAGAGTGAAATGGATTCAAAGTTGTCAAACGTAGATGATCAAACAGTCAAGGACTTAGAAAACATGTTTGGCGCACAGATGCTCACAAATACTAAATTACGTCGGAATTCAGGACCTCTGCAAACACATGGCCACGACATTAGAAGAGAACCAGCACCTCCAACAGCAAAACCAAGATAACCTTGAAGCCACTATGGAAGGCAACCCAGGCACAAAAATTAGTCCAACAAAGTACCGTGTTGTTCCCTCTGAAGATATCAAAATATTACTAGAGGAGCATGCAAATCTCTTGGAGTCCTTTGAAAAGTTAGAATCAGAATGTGTTGATTTAAAGAAGCAATTAGCAGATGCCAATACAAATCAACAGGACTCGGCCATCCCGCGGCAATCTACAGAAGAATTAGAGGCCCTAAAGAAGCAGGTGGTAGAACTACAAACACGTTTATTACCATATGAAAGGCCACCCTCACCAGTCAAAGAACTAGAACCTGAAACAGTGGTTGAGATTCTTGTCGATGAAAGTTATGAAGAGCCATATGAGCAAATGCCAATACCTGGCGGGTGAGTCACTTCAGATGGAATAGAAACCTTAGAAATTGAAGTCCCAAATTGGCTCAAGAGGGTCAAGCAAGTGGGACAAACCCATGACGATCGTGTTGTAGTGCAGATTCAATCCCTCACCAATCTAGAAGAAACCGTTCTCAAATCTTCCTACTTTCAACACCTATCCCATCAGCGATTAATAACAACATCAGAGCCGCAATACATGTCCTACTTTGTCTTATTACATGATTATAATGCAAAAAGTAAAATGCATATAAGGAAAGAGCCCACCTTTGCAACAGAGTTCGAGCCTGATGACTTACCTCAAAATGCATGTGTTGGCTACATCTTTCAACCTACTTGGTGAGAATGGCTATTAACCCACTACCCTGAGATTATGAGCACCTCGGCCACCATGCCACTATATATCAAGTATAACCCATGTTATTGCCCGATCGTCCATTGCAGATCATGGCAAGCTTTTGCAATCAAAGTACGCAACAATAAAGGATGCTCTATGTGGGTCAATTATCCATATTTTGTTCCAGCTCGAGGGCCGCCAACTATAGCATACATGATATCCACCATACGACACTGGTCTACATGCTTAAAGAATGTGCGAGACATCACAACAAAGATGTGTATGAAAATATTTGAGCTCATGAGAGTCGTCTTCAAAACCTTTCAAAAGGTCTAGGCTCCATACATCTCTGCCCCCGGATTTTCTGAAGTAAACAAAGATTTAGTATACGACATGAGCCAGACCCCCTCAGTGAACATAATCTTTGCATGGCATGCGCACATCAAGTATTTACCTGCTTGCTACAAGCATACCTTTGAGGAAATGTTCTCCACCGGGTTCTAAGAATATCATTCTAATTTTTTCACTCCCAGACGAACACATTTGTTGCATCTCTTTGCGGTAGAACAAGCCATTCATGTCGATCATCTACGTGTGCCACATCTGGACATTCGAGGAACAATCGATTGGATTAAGCTCATGATAGATTTGGCTTGAGGATTACACATTCAAGAACATCACCTAGCCATAGATGTTATTGAGTATTACATCAAGCAATCCCACCAACAAGGGTCTGTAAGGGATGACAGACGCGAGAGAGGGGGGGGGGTGTTGGCAGCAGTCAGGGCATCACAAGACAAGGGAGCCAACATAAAGAATCAGAGCAAAGAGATGGCCAAGCAGGCAAAGCTATCAAAGAAGATCCAGCAATTAGGCCATACAATTTTTCTAAGATATCTCCCTTTTAATAGTGATTTTCATCACTACATGAACATTGTAAATATCATTTTTGGTAGATTATACTCCATTTTGTTCAAGCCGAGGAGTCTTTGAGCTTGAGGAGTATTGGAAGTAGCAAGATACCAATTTTCTTAATTTTTAGACTTTGTTTGAGCCCTCAAATAAGCCCTGATACCTAATTTTTAACTAGGCCAGACACTAGGTCTGGACAGGGACAAAGCTAGTCAAAAACTATAAAAGGAGCTAGAGAGCTCATTTTTTAGGTTAGCTTGTTAGTGATTTGAGCTTATGTAAGAGACTTTTTTTTTAGTAATTCAAAGAACTCCATTGTTCCTCTCTTTGTTCTTGCCTTGTGTGCGCGTGTGTGTGTATGTGTGTGCATCTTGTGTGCTTCTCACTCATGCACTTGTGCCATCACTTACTCATAGTCATCATACTAGTCCTCACATCTCCACGGATTGAGAATTATGAGGTGGATCTCCTCACTTTGGTACTTGCCATTGTGCTAGAGTGATAGTGTATATATATATATATATATATATATATATATATATATATATATATATATATATATATATATATATATATATATATATATATAGAGAGAGAGAGAGAGAGAGAGAGAGAGAGAGAGAGAGAGAGAGAGAGAGAGAGAGAGAGAGAGAGAGAGAGAGAGAGAGAGAGACATACATACATACATACACACACACATATATATATATATATATATATATGTGTATATATATATATATATATATATATATATATATATATATATATATATATATATATATAGAGAGAGAGAGAGAGAGAGAGAGAGAGAGAGAGAGAGAGAGAGAGAGAGAGAGAGAGAGAGAGAGAGAGGGAGAGAGAGAGACAAATACATACATACATACATACATACATACATACATACATACATACATACATACATACACAAACACACACACACACACACACACACATATATATGTATGTATATATATATATATATATATATATATATATATATATATATATATATATATATATATATATATATATATATATATATATATACATACAAACATGTAGGAAAAATATAACAAACTGAACTATTAGGACCACCACCTCCTAGAGAGATGACTCTCCTACCAACCTTATGTATTTTTACATAGCTACTCAAATCAACGAGGACCATAAATGTAACTTGAGTCGAAAGGTGCATGTGCGATCTTCACCACTCCTTTAGTACCTTCCACATGCATACATATACACGTGCATACACACATGCATATATCACACAAATATACACATACATACATACATACATACACATCACACATGTGCATACATAAATTTAAATGCATGCACATACACACATATATCAACCACACATGAAGATAAATACACATCACACACACATAGGCACACATGCATACAATCACACATGCATACATGAATGAATAAATACACATGCATATATCACACACACATCCATATACCTAGAAATATATCATACACATGCACATTCATACATATCCACATGCATACACACATGCATTCACACCTTGGGAGATAATTTTGTCCTCCAAAATAAACATATATACAAAATTATAGGCATACCCTGAGTCTCATGTTCTAACCTAAAAGAACATCTTTTCATCTCTCTGGTGGGATTCACCTCATGTTCCATTTGAATAGAGGGGAATCTACTGTCTAATGTCCACCCAAATGATTCAAAACACCATCTAGCTATGCAATGTGAAATGGGTGGATTCAAAATACTATTCCATTTCTGGGCATCACAAATGCATGGAAAACTTTGTCTTATTGGGCTTGAAAATCCTAAATATAATGTACGAGAAAATGTGTCATTTACTTTTGGCCCTCATTGTAACTTGAGCAAGTCAAATCTAAAATGAAATCTATCCAAGTTAGGATAATTTTTCTCTAGATCCCATAGGTGCATGTGTGATCTCCACCACTCCTTAGTACCTTCCCACCATCAACATGATATTATTTGATATCTATAGCAGTAAAGTTATCAAACAATAATCGACCTCTACGTTGAAAATCAATGACTTGACACCAAGGATTAGCATCATGGTTTTTTTTCAACTGCTTGTTCAATATACCTAGGAAGAATATATGGTTCTTTTGTAAATCACATTATCTTCAAAAAATCAATTGCACAAAACCTACATAATTCTCTTCTCAATGTGGAATTATTACTTCTATACTCAGCTCAAAACTAATCTACCTTCAAAATAACCTATCAAAATATAAAAACAAAAACTTTGTTATTATGTGCTTAAAACAATAATAGATCTTATTATGAAAAATATAAATTCTATTTACTTAAGACATGAAACCATATTTTGTAGATGCCAACAACGGTCCCTACATAACCAAGTTCACTGTCTCTAAGGTTCTTGTCTTTTTAATTCACACATGAAAATTGCTTTGAAAGAAGCAACAATGCTAGAATCCTTTGTTTTGTGTTAAGCCCACATATTTGTGTACATTCATGCCTACCATAATAAATAATTTATTAGAAGAGAAAAAAATATAAATATATATGCTAGAATAGGATATTAGTAGGAAAAATTTACTTTTTTTCACACCCTATCATTAACTCTCTCCACTCATATGAGATTGTCTCATTATTTCCATTGGCTCATTGCATATGTGTGTATAACCAATCTCTAAAAGAAGATATTTCTATATTCTCATTATTATCAAGATTATGTCTATATTTCTTGTTTCTTTGTCTTCTACCTAAGAGGTGTTGAATTTCCTATTGATATTCATTAATGAATGCATTCATGCATTCACTATTATATGAAATAGAAGTAGAAATATCAATTTTCTCTTGCATTGTGAATTGAAGAAAAATCTCCCTTAATTGATAATACCTCATCTGTTAATTTTGAAGAATACTCGTTGGTCCATGCACATGGAGCTTCTTCATCAAATCTTTCAAGATATTCACTGACATAAAATATTGATTCTTCAAGCATCAATCCCTCTGCTATGGATTCTTCTGCTTATGCTTTTTGCCACACATAATCTTTCAATATACCCATAAATCTCTTGACCCTGAACATCCATCGAGTGCTTGTTGTTGGAGGAGATGGTGGACACCTTCTAGAGATGAGATGGTGCTGCAAATTCCTGCTTCACAGTAGCCAAAACTGAGTTGAGGAGCAACGTAGACCTCTTGAGATTTCTAGGAAGCACAAATAATCACCCAAGTACTTTGGAAGATGATCCTCAAATCATTGGATCAAAACAGATAACTTGGAGTTTCACTATGAGCCAAAAACTTGCTATTTTGGTCACTACACATGTTCAGAGAAATGAACAGTACTTCTTCCCTGGTAACAATTGGACAAAATCCTTTTGGGAATATCTGATTGAATAAGATAGCTAGCCTTCACAAGTTATTTCACTTAAAATTATCAACTATGCTCAGAGAATGATGCTTAGCAAAGTTGAGATGCATCCCAACATTTTAAGAAGTTATCATTATGCAGACCAGAGAGCAATGTTTTGAACATACCTCAAGAATGGCTAAGGCAATTGACATGAAACTTTGTAACATACAAATAGACTATATAATGAATCTATACAAACTTAAATCACTAAAAATGATCCAGTACCTACTGAGACATAGATCAGAGAAGCTCACTGTTCTGAGTAGTATATGACAGAGTAGAAGAGATGAGATATGGGAATATTATATGTATTAATGCATATAAATTACATTGACATTGGCAATGAATGATTGCACAATGTGAGGGCAATAGAAGATCTATAATGTGAGCTCAATATGCCACACAAATTCCTCTAAAATCTTTGCTATATCTCCCCTCTTTTCCATGCGACTAGGTAGTCCTCTTTTATAGCCTTTTGTTGGAGCCAAGATTCAAGTTTGAATTTGAATCTTTACCTAAAAGTGTTCCAAGTTTTAGGACTTTATTTTCTATGAATCCTCACCAAATAATTCGTGGAAAGATTCTCCTAAGAACTCTTAATTGGAAGTGATTCCACTTATGCACTTTTACAAGGAGTAAAAATCAATCTTTTACAAGAGATCATTCATGTGCTAATACATGCATGGATATATGTGTAGAGAGTACACACGTGGAAGAAAAATGAGAAGGAGAATGTACTCACAAAAAAAAGAGTGTGAGAGACCCAAAATGAGTAGACCATGAAATGGGTAAACTCATGTGGATTAGAAATGAGCTTGCCAAGAGCATGGAGTAGGTTCCTCAAGCTTCTAACCAAATACAAATGGGGGAGAGGCCCTCCTTATATAGATTTGGGAGGGGCTCTCCAAAGTACATCTCATGTGGGATAATCCTCCTGAAAGGAGAATGAATACAATTGGTAGAAGCACATGGCAACATACCAAAATACAAAGGAAAATACAATATAAAATGGAAATAAACTGGAAATGGAGTACCTCCTAGATACAAAATGGAGATTCACTCATGCAGATACAAATGTAGATGAAGTAGGAGAAATCATGTAGTCAACGCCCCCTCTGTAGCTCCATTTTGAAGCAGCTAAATGCTACAAAGTCCACCAAGCACTGAAGTGGAACTGGAGGTAGAGCCTTCCTGAACATGTCTGCCAGGTTCTCCTGAGAGGTACACTGCTCCATAATAATCTCTTGAGAGATGAGCTTCTTGCGAATGAAGTGGTATTGGATCTCGATGTGCTTTGTTCAAGCGTGGAATACTCGATTCTTAGCGATGGCCAAGGCTGACTAGTTGTTTGTGCGAATGTATGTCGAAGTATCCTGCAAAACACCAATGTCAGATAATAAATGTCAAAGTCATATGGCCTCGCATGTTGCAAAGCTGGATGCTTGGTACTCGGCCTCAGTGGATGATAGAGCAACTGTAGGCTGCTTCTTACTTGCCTAAGAGATAGGTCTTGAGCCAAGCAAGAATATGTACCCAGAAGTAGACTCTCAAGAATCAGGATCACTAGCCCAATTTGAATCAGAATATCCTACGAGTTTGATGTCCCCTCTGTACCAAAGTCCATGATGTCGTGTGAGGGCAAGGTAGTGAAGTAGTCTCTGAGTAGCATCCTAATGCATCTAACGAAGTTGATGTGCAAACTAACTGAGAATAACAATTGCATAGGCAATATCTGGTCTAGTGTTGGCAAGGTAGAGTAATGAGCAAACAAGCTGTCGATAAGTATGCACATCCACAAGTGATGATGAATTCTCCAGTGTGAGCTTAATGTTTGGATCAAGTGGTGTAGATACTGAATGACACTAAGAGTCCTTGAGCTTCTTTATAGTTAGAAGGTTCTAGGATTTGTTGGATTTGATGCATCAAGGCATAATTGACGTAATGACTTTGTTCTCGTTGTCTCTTGTCAATAAGTCTTTGAGATCTTCTTGGATGATTGGAAGTACTTGCTTCTGATGTTTTTTTTTTTTAAGATTGTGTCCCCCTCTTAAGTGGAGATGGGTGGACTAAGACTTGTGTTTGGATCTTTTGTGGAATATCTTGAAGCTTCATTAAAGATAACATCTTTTGAAATTGTGGTGGAGTGGTTCTCGAGATTGTATAAGCAATATGCTTTTGATTGCTCACTATACCCTAGGAAGATGTGCTTCTTAGGCTTGGATTACAACTTAGTGTGATCTTCTTTTGGCACTTGGACAAATTCTTCACCGCCAAATACTCAAAAGTAATGCACATTGGGCTTTCTTCCATAGTATGCTTCAAATGGTGTCTTGTTGTGCAATGCACTAGCAAAGCCTCGATTAAGTTGTGAACAGCAGTATGCACTACTTCGGCCCAAAACTTGTAGGGTAATTCTTTGTTATGAAGCATAGTTCTCTCCATTTCCATCACACTACGGATCTTCCTCTCAGCTACTCCATTTTGGGATGGAGTGTGCGGTTGAGTAACTTGACGTTTGATCCCTTTTTGTTTGAGGAAGTTGTCAAAGTCGTGATTTATGAATTCACCTCCTCCATATGATCGAATGGTCTTAACTGTCTGGGAAGCCCCATTCTCCACTTGGGTGATCCATTCATGAAACTTAGTAAAAGTGTTTGCCTTAGATTTCAAGAAATACACCCAAATATAATGGGAGTGGTCATCTACTAAAAGAAAGAAGTAGAGTGATCCACAGAGAGACGAGGTGTTCATTGGTCCACAGAGGTCCATGTGGATAAGGGCTAAAGGGTTCCTAACTCTTGTCAATGCTTCTTTTGGAAATGGGGCCCTATGTTGCTTGCCTTGAGTGCAAGCCTGGTAGACCTCATTGAGTTGCCCAACCTTGAGCAAACCTTTCACTATCTGGGATGAAGCTATTATCGGTAAGTAGGAGGTGTGGCCATATCTTTGGTGCCACAAACTTGATAGTGATTCCTTGGATAAAAAGCAAGATAATTTATATAAACCTTTCTCTTCCATGCCTTGGGTGATTATGTCTTGCATATGAGGATCAATGATTTTGACAAAGGTGTTATAAAAAATTACTTGTTTGTGATGATCGATAATTGCTTTGATTGATAACAAATTCATGCATAAATTGGGAACAAATAACACATTTGAAAGTGATTTGCATTCCCCTTGAGCGTTGGTAATCTGTACTTTACCCTTCCCTTCTATAGATAGACTTTTGTTATTGCCAAGGTACACTTCACTAGTGTGCTCTTGAAGTTCTTGAAACGAATCCTTATCTTTACACATATGTGAGGTCGCTTTGCTGTCAAAGATCCATTCGTGAGGGAGCTAGATGTAACTATGGCATTGGCCTCGGAAGAGATAAAGAGTTCTTCGCTGGAATAGTGTGACCTGTTGTGAAGGTTTGGAGGAGTGCCTGGAACTAGATGCCTTTGATGTTAGTTTCTTCTTGTAGCAAAATTTCTCTAAATGACTTGTTTTTCCACAAAATTTGCAACTATACTTTTTGGATGAAGTACTCAATCTTGGCTTGATTCCATTGCTCGTATGTTGACTACTATGTTTGCCTTTGTTAAAGGGCCTTTTGGCCTTCATTGTTGTCTCTTGGGAGGAGGTCGACTTTGCTCGCGAGGAGCAGAAGATGACAGACTTCTTCCCACATGAGAACTTGCCCTCGATTGTACAGGGTTGTTACAAAGGTTTCATATGACCTAGGTAGCTTGTTGAGAGGCTGCTTGCCATATCTTCATTGGAAATCTACCAACCACAAAGTGCTAACTTTCGTTGGTAGTCTTCAAACTCAGCTATGACTTTGGTGATTGTATCTTGTGACCTAATAGTGATATTATGGAATTCTGCTTCTAAAGCATATATAGATCTTAGAGGGTGTTTTATCTTCGTGTAGGGCCGCTAAGGTGTCCCAGGCTTCCTTGGATGTTTTACATGCTATGATGTGCCCTTTGGTTAGTTCATCATAGACAAGTAAAAGTTGGCCTAATGCCCTTTTATCTTTCACATTCCAGATGTGCCATGATTCTAGGTTGTTGGCCTTATTGGGCTCGGGTTGGGTTCTACCCATTTACTACATCATGAAGGAGATTTGTGTACATATATGCTCGCATTACATCTTTCCAAAGATTATAGTTTTGCCCATTTAATTGTTCATCCTTAGGCATGAAGATGGATGTGAAAGAAGGTAAAAAACTGGTCATAGATGATGTGCTAGCTTCACCCTTAGACATTAAAAAGTTTGGGTGATCTTGAACTTGAGAGTGTGTGCTTTGTAAGAGTAAGCATTTAGAAACACTTTCAAGGACACTTGTGTATGAAGAAAGTACTTGAAAATGATGGCAAAAGATGTTTGAATAGCTTGGCACCACACTGGAAATCCTTGGGGAGGGGTGGGGGGGGGGGCTTAAATTAGCCCTACTCTTGCCAAAACACCAAGAGGGGTCGATGTGAGAGGAGAGGGCTTAGATTAGCCCATTTCACACAGATTGAGCCTTAGAGTAGGCATAGAGACTTTGAGAAACTATGTGGGTGGGCTTAGGCTAGACGCCACCCCACAAATGCGCACACACAATGTCCTTTTTCCTTAGATGCTTGATGGTACAAGATGGGCACTTAGTGCCAAAGGTTGTGCCAAATTAGATACCATGAGAGCTGTTACCATATGAAGAAACCATGCCTTGGAGTAAAATAGTGTCGGTGAGTGATCACAAGATAATGATAATTCTAAAGAAAAGAGGTAGATTAAGGTGTCACAATAACTTTGTGAGCATGTACGTCATTCACATTGCATGAATAGGGAGTTTGCATGATATAATTCCTATGTCATTGAGGAAGTAGAGTACATGCTATGTGCTTGGCGAACAAAATCAGGCTTGTCAATGTTTCTACCAAATGAGAAATGCCACGTGATCGTATGCAGTGAATTATACCATCCTATAGTGAATTACACATCAGCAAATTCAACACATGTAGAACCACCATGACATCATGATTGATGTCTCATAATCAGCGAGCTCCTATACATACAATGCAGAATCTCTTTGCTAAAGAAGTTAGAACTTCGCTGATGATTAAAGACTCGGAGGGCAAGCTTCTGCACACTCAAAAAGTTATTTATCGTAATCTGCCTAACGCGTGTTTCCACTGTTACAAACAGGGTCATATTATTAGGGATTGTCCTTTGCTTTTATGCGCCAAGGAAACTACCGACTCCGAAGCTAAATCTGGTGGTGGCTCTGGTTCGGTGGCTAGACATCCCCTCACGTCTGTCAATAGAAATGCCCTTCAAAAAAGGAAGAAGAGCTCCCCCCAACGGATGAATCCTTTCGAGGTTCTTCTAGATAATTTCTTTAATCTTTTTGAAGAAGGTTCCTCTGCTGATACAGGCAAAGAAAATGAAGACCCCAACAGAGGTAAGGCTGACCAGTTTAATGCTGTTCCCCATCAGAACTACGACAATAGTGGGTGGACCTTGGTCAAAAATAAAGGGAACAAAGGTAACGTGTCCCCTTCTTTTACCAATGAAGATGCCTCTTTCGAAGCCCAACTTAATCATGCAGATCAAATGCAGTTGGATAACATGTGCCCAATTCAGGTATAGGATGAAGATCTTGAATCTGTTCCTAACACGCAGGTCCAAATGGAGGATACGGGTACTCCCCCTACTAATGTTCCAAAACGCAAGGAATTACCCAGATGTGTGTTGGCGGTTAAAAAACTACTAAGAATAGTAGGAAATAGTTTGTCTCCGTCTATCTGGTGGTTGTTCTCTTTCTTTATTGTTCCTTATGTCTGCTCTATCTATCTTATCTTTAAATGTGAGAGGCCTTTCTGATACTGGCCGGGCTAAATGGTTGTCTAACTGGCTAAAATGTCAGGATCTGCCTACCTTCATTTGTTTGCAGGAGTTGAAAAGTGACGAGAATCGGCTCAGTTTTAACCTTAATATTGTCTCTAATAGCTACAGCAGGTACTGTTCTGACCATTATAATAAGGGGGGTGTGGCCATTGGCATCCTGAATGCTGTTGTCAATTGTGTCGAGAACATGTTATTTAGCAACGATCATCAATGGGTTGCGTTAAAGCTTGGTTTCCCGTTTAATTTCCTCCTTATTAACGTGTATGCGTGTAATCTGCCTTCTAGTCGTACCAAGTGTTGGAATGACTTGCGGTCTTTCAATGATCCCACTATTATTACGGGGGATTTTAATATGGTTACTGCCCTTAAAGATAGGTTTGAAGCTAGAGGGGATACTCTTGGTGGGGCTGAGAAAAGTGTGTGGGTCGACCTTTGCAACGAGCACGATCTTATGGATATTACGATGCATACAGGGTTTACTTGGTCCAATAACCAAAAAGGGAGTGCTTTCACGGCTGCCAGACTTGATAGGGCCTATGCTAGTGCTTCCCTTTGTTAGTCTTGGAGTAACGTTAAGTGTAGTATTGACAACTCTCTCCTGTTGTCTGACCATAAGCCCCTCCTTGTTGTTATTCAAAAAGATTGCCCTAATTTCAGAGCTGGTTGGCCGCATCTGGATGCTAATCTGCTTAATATTCCTGTGGTCATTGATCAAACCAAGTTGATTATATCCAGGAGTTTTGCCTCTCATCCTTCTCCTGCTATTGCTTGGGAGAGGGCTGTCAAGGCCATTCAGTCCCTTTTTGCCAACTACACTGCTAAAGCGAAAGTCATCAGGGCTGTTAGGAGACATAAGATCCTTTCGGAGCTCAGTAACCTTAACTCCTCCCCCAATAGTGAAAGATACATAGAGCTCCAGTGTTGCTTGAGAAAGGAGCTCTACCTCAAAGCCTGTCGTGATCTCTCCAAATCTCGAGAATTTTGGGCCGGAAAAATGGACAGGCCTTGTAAGAATATGTATGACTTGCTGAGGAAGAAGAAGATTAAAGACTTTGTTCCTCTCCTTAATAAGAAAAATGGTGTTTCGGCTCGTAATGCTAAAGAAAGTATGAAAGTGGCTACTGATTTTTTCACTGAAGTGTACTCTAGTCCTCCTAGCTCAGGGGATGAGATCAGATGCGCCAGGGCTCGTATTGCTTTATTGAGGAAAAAAACTGTCCCTCAGAGCCTGGCTGCCGTCTTGGATCTGCCTCTGTCTACTGGAGAGATTAAAGACACTATTGACAAGCTTAAAAATAGAAAGACTCCTGGTATAGACGGTATTCCTAATGAGTTCTTTGTTAAGCTTAAAGACTTTATTTCTCCTTACATTCTCTTGATTTGGAGAGAGGCGGTGGGCAAGGGGTACCTACCCTCTCAAGTCAACCGGGGGTTATTAGGCTGATCCATAAAAAAGGGAACAAGGACGATTTGAACAACTGGCGTCCGATATCTTGTCTCTCCTCTATATATAAGATCTTTGCTGTTAGTATTGCTAGGAGACTTAGCCCCATTATGGACCAGATTATCCTCCCTGAGCAGAAGGGCTTCATCAGGGGCCGTTTCATCCTCGACACCATTATTGCTTTGTGGGAAGGTATGGAAGAGGCGAAAGATAACAACTAAAAGAAATAGCTATTCTCTCATTGAGATGGTGAGGTGTATGGTCAAAAGTCAAGCTTTACCACATAGCTTTTGGCTTGAGATTGTTATGTGTGTAACATGTGTACTTAACAAGTGTCCCACCAAATCACTGCAATCTATCACTCCATATGAGGTGTGGCATGGTTGCAAGCCATCTGATGTGCATGTATTTGGTTGTATGGCATATGCTTTAGTACTTGAACAACAACACAAGAAATTGGATGATAAAGGAGTGAACTATATTTTTATTGTGTACAATCCAGAAAGAAAAGGCTATCTTTTATATGGTCCATAGAATAAATGCATTCTGGATAGCCCTGATGTTGTTTTTGTGGAAGATGCAATTCAATAATTGCTCTCATGTACCAAGGAGAAATTTTAGCTATAAAAATGTGTATGACACTTTGATGCCTCTCTTTAAAAGTGGATGGTCAAATGCTAGTCAAATTGAGGCAATTTCTCTACCTTTATAGGTTCCACATGATGATGTAGATCATTCAATTTTTGATCCAGATTTACATAATGCATTTGTTGATGAGAGGGTTGACAAAGAAGAGGCTAAAACAATGCCTAAATGGCGGATGAAGACTTTGAGAGATAGCAAATTAGAAACACCTTTATCATATCATACCCATTCATGCTCTAATACTGCTTCCTTTGAATCATATTTCTATTTTCAATGGTTGCCTCTAGTTTTTGTGATGAGAAGAGTCTGTTTCTTTTGATCAAGCACAAGTTTCAAAAAATCGGATGGGTACTATGCAATCAGAATATGATGCTATTATGAAGAACAGTACTTGGTCTTTATGTGATTTGCCTCCAAGCAAAATGTCCATTAGCACTAAATGGGTATAGAAGCTGAAATGTAAACTTGACAAGTATAAAGCTAGGTTTTTTGCCAAAGGTTATGCTCAAGAAAGAGGCATTAATTTTCATGAGACCTTTGCTCCCACATGCCAAATGACCACCATTCGCATTTGTGCACTTGTAGCTGTTCCTGGTTGGAATGTATATTAGCTGGACATTAAAACTACATTTCTAAATGGTGAATTACATGAAGAAGTGTATGTATTTCAACCCCATGGCTTTGTGCAAAAAGCGCATGAAAACAAAGTACACAGGTTGAAAAAGGCATTATATGGTTTGAAGCAAACACCAATGCTTGGTCCAAAAAGATATATGCCTACTTGATTACACATGGTTTTGAAAATAGTCCAACTAAGAACACCTTATATGTTAAGCACACAGATGATGTACTTCTGATCATCACTATATGTGTTGATGAGATGTTGCTCACTGGTAATAATGAGAAGCATATTGCTGAATTTAAGGCTGATTTGCATGCATCTTTTGAAATGCTAGATTTGGGCATGTGCATCATTGTTTGGGCATTCAGTTTATGCAAGTTGATGGGGGAATATCTTTGTGTTAAATAAAATATATTGACATGTTATTGCAACATTTTGGCCTTGAAGGTTGCAAACCTATTACCACTCATATGGAAACAAGTTTATGGTTGACTCTTCATGATGTTGGAGATGCATTTGACATTGTTCTTTATTAGCAAGATGTGGGATGCTTGATTTATTTATGCATAAATCAACTTGATATTCACTTTTCTATCTCTAAGGTGAGAAGGTTTATGCATTGCTCATGTGTCGAGAATTGTGAGGAAATTAAGTGCATCTTTTGCTACTTGAATCTTAGCCAGATACTTGGATTGTTTTATCCCAAGGAGGGATCATTACCACCAGATTTACATGCTGTTTCTGACTCAGACTAGGTTAATTACTATGACACTCATGTGTCGGTCAGTTTGCTTCATGCTTGGTAGCTCATGCATATCTTGGTTGAGAAAAAAGAAGTCAATTATGGCCACTTTCTAGTTGTGAGGATGAATATAGGTCAAATTTCACAATGAGTGTTGTTGTGTGTATGTGGCTTAGATGCCTTTTGGATGATTTAAGTGTTGATCACTCTTCTACTACCACCATCTCCACTGACAGTTAGAGCACATTGGTATTTGTGAGGAAGTCTATGTCCCATGCTTGCACAAAAGCACATTGAGGTGCACTATCATTATCTCAAGGAGAGTTTCTCTACTAGAGAGATCAGTTTGGCATACTTTCCCACACATGATAATGTCACAGACCTTTTGACAAAGGCTTTGCCTAGGGAGAAGTTTGAAGCTTTTCACAAAGCTTTGGATTTACTTCCTTTTGTGAATTGATCTCTTTCCACAGAGCTTGGAACTTCCTTATACATGATTGCCAACTCCTTGTTCATCACATCACTCCCAGGGAGGATTTACTGATATATTTTGGTAGTGATGTGTGCAAACAAAATTAGGATTGGTGGGGCATTTCTTTCCCTCTTTAGATGGTTTTATTCTCCCACCTTGTATATAGTCATGTAATGCTAACAGGCCGCTTATCTTAGCACATTCTCTTGGTAATACATTCAATATTATGTTGTGCTCCATGCATCTTCTTCTTGCATCTGCTGTTTGTGTGCTTTTGTAGACCTCAAACTCCAACAAGTTCTAGTGAGGCAACAATTCCTAGAAAGGAGAGTGAAAAAATCTTGGCAGTAAAGAAAATATGGAAGACAATGAGAAATTAGAGCACTAGAGTAAGACAGATATGGATCCACAAGGACATCCTCAAGGACCATTAACTGATTCAAAGGACGCCACAACCAAGAAGCCCTAAAATGAAGAAGCAAGGCAGAGCTTCAAAATCAGAGTGACAATCTCTATCAAAGATGATTGAAATTTGGGTGCCAAAAAAGCTATTGGAAGCTGAACAACAACACCAACTAATTCGGTACCAAAACAAACTCTCAATGAAGTAAGGATTACTCTAAAAGCATTGAACTAGGGATCAACATAGAAACTAAAGACTCAATAAAGGATGAAAACCAAGTGAAGATTCCCATAGAGAAGCACATAAAAGAAGAGAAATGATGCGAGCAACTTGGTACGGAGAGTCAAGGCTAAGGAGACACTACCAAAGTACAAGAAACTTAGTAGACAAGGAGATCAATGACAAATGACCAAACAAAGACAAGTGCGGAGATTGAAAGATGTTAATTCAAATCAACAGCTAAAGAATCTTTGTACTTCTTGCACACATAATGAGTTGAATGCACCTAGAGTAATCACAATAGGGCCACACTACAAGGCCTTGCATTCAACACATGGCTTCTCTAAGTATGTTTAGTGGTGCACATTTCTTGGAGAAGGAATAGGTCTTCACTTGTTTTATTATACAAGAATAGTTCCTTCACTAACTCTAACTATTCTTTCACTTTGGCTATTAATAACTTTAATGTTTTCTTGATAAAAAAATAAAAAAGAAAAAAGTTAGAGAACAACAAGGTTATAGTATGTGCACTATATTAGGGGGATTTCTTTGATGGATGAGCACCTAAATGCATGAGCATTAAAAAATAAGCACAGCTTGATTCTCATACTTTCTCATGCTAATGATGTTTTGAATAATATAAGTGCACATGGCTACTGAGAATACAAATGAAATGCATCAAATGGGTACTTTTTTGTTGGAATGTTCAGATAATGGATCAAGATCACCAATTTCTAGTGATGAGCAAAGATTTTCATAAAGTGCATAACATGCCTCTTACTCAAGAGATATGGAAAAAGGCTGGGATCAATGCCTACCTAAAAATGCCTATTTATAAGCATGCTTTTAATAGATATGCACAAGGGATGAACACATTGCATCTAGAAGAAGATAAGCCATCAATGTTGGAAGCAATAATGATAAGATTAAAGAGGATATTGAGAGCCATCAAGTTTACCCATGAATTGATCAAAGAAACATTTGGATGGATCAAAGATAGAGTGGTAGATCTTAAAGAAGAAGAACATGATGCAAAAAAGAGAACTTTTGTGGACATCAATAGAATGTGCATAAAAGAGGAAGTGTGATTGGTGCACCAACATTTTTGCTTCCCTATATTGAACAAGTATACAACACCTCAAAAGATAGTTGTCTAATTGCTATCTCATGTTGTAAAGCAAGTTGGGAACCAGATTAATCTCACACCTTATGTCCAAGAGAGATTTCTCAAAGCTAAGAAGCATTGGGGAATCAAGAATTTTATGAATGGAAGCACTAAAGTAATTGTATTTATTTACCATGCATTAAGAATCAAAAGCAAATTAGTTTTGATGCCAATGACTTTGGAAATTGCCTTGTATGTGAAATCTTCTTTAGTGCCAAAGAAAAGAAGAATGGTGAGTACATGAGGGGTTGGGATAAGTGCCAAACCATGCATGAGGGGCTCAAAAAGGGCAAGAGAACATGAAAAAGTTTCTACTACATCATCTTCCAAGAGAGCACACCATTTTCCAACGTCAACTTTTGCGCAACCACTTTCTATTACACAAGAAGAGTTGGAGAAATATTTTCAAGATACCCATGCTTATACAAAAGGGAAGGTAAACTTAAGAATTCAAGGGCAACAATGGGACGGAAAAAAGATCTAAAGGTTATATCACTATGTAGAATTGGTACTAGAGGATTCTACTTCATACTCAAGATCACCAAATGGTAAAGAACAATCCTTTTTTAATGCCGATTTACAGAATGACGAAAATGATGATGGACAACGGGAAGAATTGAATCAAATGGTGGATGCTCAAGAACCATTAAGCAAAAAGAAAAAGATGAAGTGGAAGAAGAAGATGTACTATGAACACCATGACCATGTATGGATTTTAGTATCCGATTTAATGCAACAAAAAATACTCAAATGAAAAAAACTAGTGTTTGTAGACACTAGGCATATTATTGTGGAAGAAGAATGAAACAAATTTTGAAGAACCCATAACACTTCTTAGGGTTTTTGCTCAAGAATGTGTTCCTAACACATACCATGGGAAGCAACACTAAAGAAGCTCATACACAAGGAAAAGAACACACAAAGCCACAACTTCATATACGAAAACCTTTCAATGAAACCATCCACATGGTTGAAGACAAAGAAGTAGGTACCCAACAATCGCCTATCTTCCCTAAAACTTGGCTCAACATGGATGTGACCTAGTTAAAGCTAGTGGTAAAAAATATAATTCAAAGTTGTATGGGTACACAACAAGAAGTCCTAGAAGCAGATAAAGATTATGAATGTGCTCATATAGAAAATACTTGTTTCAAAATTCTTAGTCCCATAGTCATCTATAAACAACTCTTATATTCCCTAAGTCATCTAGAAAGATCCAAGAAAGAGCTAAGAGAGGTCATGGTTAAAATTGATTTGTTAATGTGAGAGAAATGGGGGCTTGAAAAACAAATATGAGATCAGATTGAAGTAGAAAAGGTACACATAACACATATAACAAATTTGGTCAACTGATCTCGAAGGAATAGTGTGGTGAGATACCAAATTCCCTTGACATGACACTTGAATATGCGAACTTGGAACTCGGGGGCTCTGCACCAACTAAACTACCTACCCAACATGTTCTCAAAAAAAGGAATGCCATAACCCACAATGGAGCATCGATGCATAGGAGGAGTTCGTGAACTAATTCAGACTCTCCCACCTCCTCACATGGGTGCAAGTGAAACTATACCCATTAAATTAAGCACCAAAGTTTTATCATACATATCAACAAAAATCCCTCATTTCCCTTTAAGCCAAGCGACAGGAAGAAAAAGGCAAAAAGGGATGAGATGGGAGAATGACATGCTTTCCTTCAAAGAGGATCTATCAAGGTTCAAAAAGAACTTTCATATATTTAGGTATAGCTTCACCTAGGAAGGAAGCGACCAAGACAAAATTATCTACTTCCCCACTAGAGTGTGGATTAGGTTTAACCCGACGGGTCAAACAAACTATGTGAGCCTCCTTCCAAGGAGCATATGGGTTGAATCCAAGGGAAACATGGGGCCAAACTCCAACTATTGAATTACGTCGCTAATAAGAGAATTTTGCTACCTCCCTTTAAGAGATGCCATTGCCACACACTCCACCATCACATGCGATAAGGATCCATTACACTCTACTTGAGTGCAAAGGGGACATCTACCCTTCCCTCTCCCTTCCAATCTACCAAGTACAACCCCCCAATTTTGGCAAGCATTAGCATGTGCTATATAGTTGGGATAAGAAAATAACTACAAGAACTCCTATGCAAGTATCCTTGCGATTTTATCAAATTATAACCCAAATAGGGAGCCAACGCGATAGAATGATTACTCCATTCCCACTTTGCCCAAACATGTTAGCTGAGTGAATCCAAATTAGCCAATGGTACATACCTTTCCTTCCTCAACTTATTTTGGGAAATCCACGTCTACTTTTGGCACCAAGATCCTACTGATTTCTATAGGAGGTCCCCAAGCTAGGTCAAGCTATCCAAATGCTTCCCAAAGAGGTGATCCGACATCCCCCAAAGTAGGCCACCAATGGAGGATATGGAATTCTGTGTGCATCACAGCCATGTCAACCATAGTCGACTGCATCCCTTTGCCATAGATCATTCACATCCCCATTGCTACTAGCTGTTCAAGGGAACCAAAAAGATTCTATCCATGGGCCCCCATTAACTCCATCTCATATGTAATCATGGGAAAAACTAGACTCCTAAGCATTGCAAGTCTCATCCAAGCGAGAAAAGACTGGTTACATTGCAAGTGTTGGTAGACAAAAAGGCTCTTCCTTCCTTTCTCTTCTCGATTTTTGATGATCATTTCTATAGAGAAGTTAGAGTCAACCTCCACACATAGGTATGTGCATCTCTCCTGCACTGGAATTCTCTCCCCGCTGAGCAATAAGCCATATGCCTCTAATGCTGCCATCTTGCCATCTCTGCCAAAAAACATTGTCATCATACATTTCTTCACCATGAATTCCATGCCCCATAGCTTCACCCACTCATTGATCATGTCCAAAGATTTTTAAAGATCAATTGGGCTATCTAGAAACAACACAAGGTCATTAGAAAATAGTAAACCTTTAAGTCGACCAATATCAGGTGTATTGAGCCTCAAAGAGTCACCTCCATGATCTAGGATATCATTAATATAAATGTTAAAGAGCATTGGAGATCCCAGGCATCCTTGCTGAACATCTCGTACTTTTCCCATGGAAGAGATTTGCTGAATATGTCTTCCACATTACCTTGTGTAGGCACATATACAAAATCATTATCTCCAACATGAAGGTTCTTTCTAACATAATGATAATAAACCTCAATGTGCTTTGTGCACACATGAAACACCAAATTTCTTGCAACATCCAATGCACTTTGACTATTAGTGAGAATATGTGTAGATGCATCAATCCCCATGCATAGATCCATCAATAGGTGTCTCATCCATATACAATCCACTGTAGCTATGAATACTACCCTATACTCAACTTCATGACTAGACGTGTCTAGAATAGGTTGCTTCTTACTTAACCACAATATGCATGACCCTCCAAGGAAATAGAAATTACCACTAGCGGACACCTGTGTATCATAACTACTAGCCCAATCACTATTTGTAAAAGAATGCAAGTATGGCTAAGCATCTTTTCCATAAAAGAGACCCAAAATCAAAGTCCCTTTGAGATATCTAAAGACATGTTTTACCACATGCCAATGCTATGCATAAATTGACCTTGTGTTACATGCATATATCAAACATCCCTCAACTTGTTGATAAAGAGAAGTATTAGATGCATCACTTGCATCCTCAATTGAGAACCTAAATCCTGTTTCATTGGTGTTTAGATAGGCTTTCAACCGTCAAAACAAAAAATTGATGTAGTTTCTCAATATACTTTGCTTGATGCACAACAAATCCCCTCTCAACGGCTACAAAATGGATGCCAAGCTAATAGTCCAAAAGCCCAAGATATGTGACATCAAAAGGTTGCGACAAATAAAAAATAAGCATGCCAATTTTCTGATCACATCACCCAATCAAGAGAATTTCATCAACATAAAGTATCCTTTTGCAACCAAAAGAAGTGTAGTAGCAAATATTTGAAAAGATTTAAACAATCCTTTGAGTAGTGTATAAATGAGTGATGCATCCATAATGCTCTCATCAATGTCTGCCAATTGCTCTTTCAAAACCTTGATGCATGTAACATGTACATCCAATGACACATTTTTAGCCATACATACATCTTCAAGTTGCTTTCTCAAGTAAGCAACACAGGCTTCATTATGCATCACATACAAGAAGCATGTATCCCAATCTTTTCTTGAAGTAGTGCATGACCAAATATGTGGAACAATATGCCACTTCATATAAAGGGCAATCAATGCACAAGATTGAGCATCCTTTCCTTCCTTATGTAATTTGTTGATGGAGAATGCATAGTCATTGTACTTGAAGAAGATCCTGATTCTATGATAAGAGGCTCCATAATAAAAGAACTGTCACATTGCTTGTCAACATTTGCCACTATGTTCCATAATTTCTTTGCAACAAGAACATGCTTCATCATGTACATTGGATAGTTGGTGCCATCAATTTTATCTTGAGCTTGAAGCATGCCAAAAAATTCATTTTGATTTCCATTGCATGAAAGAACTCAAAAGTAGAAAGATATGAAATTCAACAAGGTTGAAGTGCAAGCTAAAATGCAGCTCATAAACTATAACTCTGATGGAAAATTTGACTTCATGAATGACTTTGAAAGGGGGTAAAAGTCAAAGACACCTCATGGAAATGATTTCCAAGTGTTGAACTTCATATTCTATGCTCCGAAACCAATCTGCACTCTTAAAAGTGTGCATGGTGATGTCATGAAAAAAGAGTAGGTTGAGAAGAGATGAATTTTCTTTGATACCACTATTGAGTGTGTGAGTGAGTGTTAACAAAAATTAGAAGTACATATAACATCAAAGAAGGAGATCAAAGCATAGAGACATGTGATGGCTCAAATATATCTTTGTTGATAGATGATCAATAGTATGAGAATGAATCAAGTGAGAGCTATAGGTGAATCCCAAAGTACAAAATACCACCACATATGAGTATATCATGTATATGTGGTTATGTGGGGAAGAAACCTCTAGCCAACACTATAGTAAAAAGTCCCCATGTATAGGTAAACAATTCACATCAAAGCTACTTGGGGGACACTTTAGTTTAACAGAAAAAGAGGTGGATTTGATAATGATTTATGGGGCTAATCATATATATGTGTAGTATGACTTTATAGAATCTCATATGGAGTTAAGAAATTCTAGAAACTGTAAAGCAAAAGGAGATATTTCACTCCTCAAGGTACGCTCTTCCACCATTTTCACTCATCCCATTTTAGAGATGGTAGGTGTATACACACCTACATATCTCTCTCATCCAATGTTTGTTTTTAATATATGATGGATACTTTTGAAGAAAACTAGAAGTAATCCGCATGCTACAAAAAGTATTTGTCTTTCATGAAGAATTGAATTTTTTGGAGCACTCTAAAGATTCTGCTTGCATCACCACCTATGCTTTCAGGATGCATAACTTTGCCATTTTGTGTCTGATCACCATGATTTCACTTCCTACTAATGGATCTACTTGAGAAGCATGTTTTTGAGCTGTTGAAATT